>CM041807.1:14867893-15007893 GCA_023376895.1 Aspiorhynchus laticeps
TTTTGCTTTGAAAAATATTTTTTTAGTTCAGCCTTGGCTTAAAATTGGTCTTATCTCACTTACAACAATGACAGTACAATTAACATAACACATCAAATAAATAATTAATTAATACATTCATCCCTCCAAAAAACACTGTAATCCTTCCCTTTATTCAAAAGACGTATTGCATATGGCACAAAGGCTTGTTTATATATTGCTTTAGTTTACAGTGTATACTGATCATCCCAAACCACTCATTTACAAGGTTAGGCTCACTCCCTATGTAGGCAGCACACTAGGGTTTGGAACACGTTCTAGTGTGCATATTGATCCAAGTCAACAAGAAATTCATTGGACAGACATTAGCCAGTTTCTCTCTAAATCCTGACCAGCGCTTCTGCTCGTGGCATGACCGATGGCATTTTCAGTCTTTTAAAGCTTAATTGACAGCTACCTCTGATACTGCCGCTGTACAAGGAGACGTTTTATCTCTTAAGATTTCACACAAACGTCTGCTCTTCCCGACGGAAACGAGCGGCCGATCTCGACAGCATACTCTCTACCTGTACAAACTAATGCAAAATCCATACCATCTGCTCTGCCTCTCTCTTTAGCCCAATTACCACCCGGTTCTCCATCTAAGTCCCTCCGCCAGACTTTTAAAGACCGTAAGCTCTGAAGCTCAATGAAAGCGCGTGCCTCCGATAGATGCATCCATCAGCTCGGCCTATTGTTAGGCCAGACACATTCAGAATCAATGTAATGCTGCTCTGATTAAGCTCTCCATCTGTGGACGCGACCGACTGTGAACCAACCGTGTCCTCTCACAGATTTCTGACCTGTAGCCTCGAGCCGAGTCAAGACCGGATAGTGCATAAAGACACTACAAATGCTCAGAAAACAGAGCCTTACTTCAGTCGGACTCGTGTAACATTTACACTGAGCTTATTACTGAGTGTCAATAACGACTCGGATATTGGCTTAATTGGAAGAAGTGCGAGTCAGTTATTAAACAGAGATAATTTACAGCATGAACTGGGACTGCTAACACACAGTGGACTTTAATGAAAAGCTTATTATGATTGTGACGCTTGCAACACAATTAATGCTTGTAAAATTGCATTGAACTCTCAGAAGTCATAAACATGTTGACAAGTCAACGAGTCTCAATCTTTAATATGAAAATGTCATTGTGAGTCTGCTGTGCACAGCCGCATTGGTTTAGTGCTTACAAGAAATCTTACTAACATCATGTACAGTACACGCCACCAGGGAGTTTAATGCAGGAGTAGTATGTGTGGTTTCAACCACAATTTTTCATTAGCAATACTTGCTCAGAGTTTCCAGTCCCGCTGGGCTTTAGCACTGGGATGGATGTCGTGATCGCTGAAAATGACTGCTAATAGACTCTGAGATGAGATGGGGGTGTTTTGAGAGAACGCTAATTTCAGCACAGCTTTATACTGTAGTGTTGCATTTAAATGTAAATGGATTTCACCCGTCTTAGAGAGAGTATGATCATCAGATTCAGTCTGTATGATTCGACAGCCACCAGCTTACGGGATATGACTGTAAGGCAATCATTGGGCTTAAGAAATAAAATCATTTTTATAAATAAAAATATATGCTGTTGCACTGTACTGATCTAAAATTTAAGTCAGTAAAGATGGAATAAATGGTGTACTTTCTAATCAAAAAAAAAGTATCACAGGGTTCATCATTGACAATTAATTAAAATGTATTTAAAAGTTTGTGGTCAGTAAGAATATTTTAAAAAAGTATGCTTTTATGCACCAAGCACACATTAAATTGATCAAAAGTGACATTAAAAACATTATTACTGTTACAAAAGATCTATATTTCAATTAAATGCTGTTCTTTAGAACTTTCTGTTTATCTGTGTATCATAAAACAGTTTCCACACAAATATTGTGCAGCACAACTGTTTTCAACATTGATAATAATCAGAAATGTTTCTTGAGCAGCAAATCAGCATATTATTATGATTTCTGAAGATCATGTGACACTGAAGACTGCAGTAATGATGCTGATTACAGCTTAACACATATTCACATAGAAAACAGATATTTTAAGCTGCAATAATATTTCACAATATTACTGATATTTTTATTCAAATAAATGCCTTTGTGAGCAGAAGAGACTTATCAACCCAACACTTTTGAATGGAATATATATATATAAATATATAGCTATCCACTGATATAACTTAATTTAATCAGAGCTGTATCAAACGGGTAAATTTATACAAAAAAAAAAATCTTATTTGCAAAAGTCATCATGCATAGTACAGTGTTTCACATGAATCAGTTATTTTTAATCGGTTCATAATTCACCATTAGAACAGACTGTGTTACTTCCCAACACAACATCTGAGAGAGAGAGGATAGTTTAATCATTGCTTCAGCTCAGGAGTTACTAACAGCTGATCTACTGGATAGTGTTGAGAAGCACTAAAGCACAAAGACAGCAGGTCGTGTCGCTTTTTAACCAGATTTCTAAATGCCACGACTTCTGAACTCAAAGCATAATGACTGACGCTCTGGTGCTACTGTATTTGTTCTCACATCTTAATTCACACTGACATATGAACCGTATTGTCATTGACAAGCTGTGATAACCGAACAAAGGCTTGGATGGCAAAGGCACAAACCATGGAAAGCCCCTCTGAGGAATAAACTGGCGCCGCTGAACTCATTCAATCAGCACAAACTGCCAACATAAACTGAAATAATCTGGCAAAGAAGAGATATTCATCAGCCCACTGGAAAACAACAAAAAAGCTAACTCTTAGTGGCCCGCCTGACGATGTAAAGTGAAGCTTCAGTGGGATGATGAGAATAAATGTGTGTGGGCAGTCACTCTTTTAATCTTGACTCTGGGCCGTTGAGGATTTGGAGATCCCAGCATAATGGATTCTTTCCACAACTGCCATAGCCGTGTGATAAAAAGAGCCTGCCACCAGAGAAAGAGAGAGACTGGACAGAGGATGGTGTACGGGGAGGGCCAATCAGCAGCCGTGTAATGTGCACAAGAGATGCCAGCAGCTCAGTCCAATTCAATTTAGGGGATCAAAACAAAAGTAGTTCCCTTTGAAGACGCCGGGCACTGTGGGGTCCAATTAGTGAATGACTCGCATTTGATCTATCTCATCTATCTCTGGAACCGGCTTCGCAACAAGTGCATGTGCGTTCCCGCGTGACTCTGGTGTAACGTCAAGACTTGATGTGAAGTGTTGCTTTGAAAATAAATCACTGTTTAAAAAAAATAGAGAGAGAGAGAAAAAATCCTGTTCAACTGTGGTATTAAAAACACACAATTATGGCAGCTAATCACCAGTAATTTACTTAGAAGAAAAAAAAAGGTTGAAATGTGTAGCATGTTGGTGCCTTTATATTTTAGAGTTAATACGTGCTATATATATATATATATATGCTTTGCACTTAAAATATGCATAACCACCATAATAATACAAATGGTACACTAAAAGGGCACATCATGACTTAACGTTCACCAAAATGGGCTTTTATATGAATCATGACTAGGAAAATATGAAAATAGTGCACAATGCCATAAAGACTAATGTAAGAATGATATAAAAGATTGAAGAATGATGTAAACATTAACTAAAAAACAAATTATAGCATAAAACTCTATACATATACAGTTGAAGTCAAAAGTTTACATACACCTTGCAGAATCTGCTAAATGTACTATACTGTATGATTGTGAGATCCATCTTTTCACACTGAAGATAACTGAGGGACTCATGTGCAACTATTACAGAAGGAAAAAAACATGCATTAAGAGCCGGGGCGTGAAAACTTTTTGAATTTGAAGATCAGGGTAAATTTAACTTATTTTGTCTTCTGGGAAACATGTAACTATCTTCTGTAGTCTCTGAAGGGCAGTACTAAAAAATTAAAATACAAATAAAAAAGATATTTACAAAATCACGTCATGCATCATTTAGGCAAAATAAAAAAAAATGTACACATATTCATTCTGTTCAAAAGTTTTCACGCCCCGGCTCTTAATGCATGTTTCTCCTTCTGGAGCATCAGTGAGTGTCTGAAGCTTCTGTAATAGTTGTATATGAGTCTCTCAGTTGTCCTCAGTGTGAAAAGATGGATCTCAAAATCATACAGTCATTGTTGGAAAGAGTTAAAATACACAACAATGCTGGAAAACCAAAGAATTTGTGGGAGCTGAAGGGTTTTTCTGAAGAACAGCAGCAATTTAACTGTTCAGAACAAACAAGAGACTCATGAACAACTATCACTAAACACAAACACAGCTGGGGATCATTCAGATAACAACACAGTGTTAAGAATCAAGGGCGTGTGAACTTTTGAACGGGTCATTTTTATAAATTCAACTATTATTTTCTCTTGTGGACTATATGTAAACATCTTTTATGTGAAATATCTTATTCAGGTCAGTACTAAATAAACAATAACATTCATATTGTATGACCCCCTCTGATTTTGGTAAAATAATTAACATTTTGCAGATTCTGCAAGGTGTATGTAAACGTTTGACTTCAGCTGTATATATGTATGTATAATATATGTATAACTACACCAATAGGGAACATAACTATCCAGTCTCTATTAACTAAGTTTAGTACTCAGTAGAATTATTCTAACTTCTAAAATGGTCCTTTTGGGGGTTTTTTTATTTAGTTTTTTTAGTTTTTTTTATCTTACAGAAAATAGCAGAACAATATCTTAGTTAAACAAATGTATTGTTGAATATAGATTTAGTAATTAATATAAAAGCATAATACATATGTTACATTATAAAAATAAAAAATTAAAAAAAGTTTTAAATTTAAAAACTTACATTTTTAAGTTTTAATAATAAAAAAAACATTATTTAAAATTCATGAAATTTTACCCCCCCCCCCTCCCCCCTTAGTTTTACATACAAAAGCATTTTAGGAGCAAAAACTGGACCAATGTCTTGAAATAAAACATCTGAACAATGTCTTGAGGTGTTATAACCGTGATGTTTGTAGAATAATGGACTCCGGTCTGTTCAATTATTGAAATATAATGCACACCTAAGATGTAAAAATAATAGAATAATATTTTAGTGTAATATTATAGATGTTGGTATGGTAATTAATGTGCAAAACCATTTCACAGTAAATTGCATTCCTGATAAACATGTAGCTGCATTATTTCTGTTGAAATGACAAGAAGGTTGTTGAAAGGATTGGTGGAGCTGAACTCTGATTTCTTGCTCTTCTTATCTCATTTGTTGTGGAACTGGAATTCGATTCCCAGATTACCAGAATCGCACCTCAGCAGGAACGTACTAATGGATTGTGACTGGAATCCCGGGACGTTTGATTTCACTGCAGGATTACATGAAGGCAGCATATTGGAAGTATTGAATGGCAGCTGAACTTCTGTATATAGAAAGCTTTCTTTCATTTCTTTTACAGCTCTTTCGAGACGTACGGTATTGATATTCCTCAAACGTTCATGTTAGCGTTTGTTCTGAACCTCAAACCTAGAATATTAAATTAATTCAGCTCGAAGCGTGCACAGAAGACACAAAATCCATTCAAACCTCGTTTTGTAGATGATTTAAGTTGCATGTGTGCTATATATATTTGATTTTAATATATTGATTTTGAAAATCGAATTAAAAATGTCTATCGAGACACGTTTAGTTTCATAACGAGGCTGATATGCAATCGTTTGCTGCCTTGCAAACTCTTTTGTTCTATCTTTATTTTGTTGTCTTTTTTGTTGGCTACCCTAGTAAACAATAAATATACTAAAACGTATCTGAAATACATATGTTCATACCAGGGGCGGACTTAACCAATAGGCGAGGTAAGCAGCCGCTTAGGGCCCCGGGGAATCAAGGGGCCCCATCTGATATTGCTGAAACATATTTGCAGCGTTGAACAATGCAGCCAATCACAGACATATCTGTTGCAATGACCAGAAGTGTTTAAGAATCCACTCACCGCTCAAAATGCTCAGGAATCCTCTCATTATAACAAAGTGTAGATACGATGTAAATAAGGGATTTGTTGTGTAGTGTCGAGAGCTTATTAACAGAACGTCGTTAGATGGAACGTGAAAGTAAGTGACAGCTTTTAGTGATTAATGAGGGATTATAGACTGTATATTACTGTCTCAGAACAGAGATATTCATCTCAGTAAAGAAAGTATTGCGTTTCAAGTCATAATTGTATTCGTCTTGATGTTTCAAAATGACTTTCTTGTGTAGTTTTCCTAGGCGTGATCTGCCGCACACTTAAATGCACGAATGCGATGACTGGAGATTTTCGCTTAATAATAGATTACATGTTCGATTTGTTTCTCGCAAACCCTACCGTATGCCTTCAGAACACTTGAATATGGAGTTGCAAGGGATAATTTCATGTTAGTTAAAGGACAGAAAAATTTACAATTTATTAATTGCACAAGTGCAAGCAGTTTGTATCATCTTTTGTGATCCGAAAAAAAAAGTAGCTTAATATGGCTTTAGAACAGCATCAGGTTGAGTATTTACTGGTTGTGAAGGGATAAATAAACTATAAACCATGAGAGCGAGCAAGCAAAACTAGGGTTGGGCATAAAAGAGCACATAGTTATTGTGTTGGGGCCCCATAGCTGGAATTTGCTTAGGGAAAGTCTGCCCCTGTTTCATACTAAGTATACGACAAATACATTTACATATTTATGTGTTTAATAAAATACCCTGCAATTGTATTTTTGGTATACTAAACTGGTATACTGAAAATCTACTAAACTGGAATTTTACTAATTTTGTGCTTAATTCACTTTAATTGTGTGAAAGTAGAGCTGAAGTCCAACTAAAGATATACTGAAGTATATTTGATTGTGCTAAAGTGGAACTATTGTAAGTATACTTCAGGTGCACTTTAAATATCTTGCATTTAAAGACCGATATTATTCAAAGACCATACAATCCTCATCAATAGTGACATTAAAACACATTTTAGACTTAATATTAAGAAATGTGCAATGTGCACAAGTAGTACTCCAGATAAAGTTTAATTATAATTTAGTCTCAAGTGATATGTCAGTAAATACACTATATTGCCAAAAGTTTTGGCACCCCTTCTAATGAACAGGTTTGTCTACTTTAGTAATTTCTATGAGCACAAATCTTAATGTTAAAGCATATAATGATATTCTAGGAAATTGTGTGCTTCTAATATTATAGCAACAGTTTGGACTCTTTTCTATTCTAACATGACAATGTCTCTGTGTATAAGACAAGGTTCAAAAAGAAAATGATTGATTGAGTCAGTGTGGAAGAACTTGACTGGTCTGCATAAAACCAAGTCCTAATCCCAGTTTAACACCTCTGGTGTGACTGTAAATGCAGACCTTGAGACAAAAACTCATCACCAAACACCAATGACTTGTACATACACTATATAGACAAAAGTATTGGCACCCCTTCTTTAGAACAGAAAAATGCACTTCCAAATCTGTGTCAACAACGATGGGAACATAATTCATGTATTTAAAAATTGTATTTCATCTCTGTTGCAACAGTTTTGTAAGTGTCTAAAATGACTGAACCCATATGTACAAGTCATTGGTGTTTGGTGATGATTGGTGTTTTAACCTTGTCTTATACACAGAGACATTGTCATGTTAGAATAGAAAAGAGTCCAAACTGTTGCTATAATATTAGATATTCTAGGAAAATCATTATATGCTTTAACATTAAGATTTGTACTCATAGAAATTACTAAAGTAGTCAAACCTGTTCATTAGAAGGGGTGCCAATACTTTTGGCAATATAGTGTATGTTAATAGATTTGAACTATACTTAGTATGAAATAAATGTATTTTAAATCTATTACTTTTTCACCAGGGTATACATGGCAAAATGTTTTCTCTAAATCTTTCTTTATTTACTTTCTTGAGTCTGGAGGTGATTTTCAAAGCTGGCTTCTTCTGATGCAGTGATGAAGTGCTTTGTCTCGTTAATTCTCCCTCCTCATCCTCACGGTGATTTATATTAACATGGAGCACTTGATGAGGTGTGAATTTCTCCAACACAGGTATTCATCAAAACTTTATTAAACTAAGTCAGGCTAATTTATCTCTCAGGACTTTAATTAAACATCAGTGAATGATTTATTCAACATAAGGGGCCGACTTACCCCTAATATCACTCCTACAACACTACAAATCCTACAAATCCCCAACCTGTTCAAGACACGGATCTCCTCTGCTGTAATTTCCATTCCTGCTCACGAGAGACTCTTCAAGAGCTGCTGAGAGACGAGAACAGGATAAATTAAACCAGTTGTGACCAGTGTTGGGTTAGTTACTCAAATAATGTAATATATTACTCATTACTAGTTACTCCTTTCAAAAGTAATATTGTAACATTACTTATTACTTTCTGGCAACAGTAATTAGTTACATTGTTTCTTCATGCCCCACAGAAGTTGTAACAATGTATCTTCCACATAAATGTTACTAATAACATATTTCTGCCTCATCATTTGACCAAAATACACATCTGATCGCAGTTATTACAAACATGTTGTATTAATCTCATTAATTGTCATGTGTAGCTTGAAGCTAATTGTAATTTATCCATTACCCATATACGCTTATATTGCATTATGTATTTTATGAAATCACATAAGTTTGTAAGAAACTGTTTAATTTTCCAAAAAAAAAAAAATTATAGTAATATAATGAAGCACATGCTGATCAGAGGGATGTAATACACAACAGTGTTCAGATCATCTTTTTTCTTGACAAAATCAATATAATGCAATATTTCTATCTGCTGAATGTAAGCTTTTCCATATTCCATCCAAGCTCGTCTGCTGCACCTCATCACATGCATGAGTCGTGAAAATTATGAAAATAAATCTAGAAATTATTTGATTGTTGGATTTTAAATCAGCGGGGTTGAGGATCAAAAGTAACTAAGCTGTTTTATGGATGGTAACTGTAATATTATTACTGAAATCTTATTAGTTACACTACTAGTTACTGCAAAAAGTAATATTATTACAGTAACTAAGTTACAGTAACTAGTTACTGCCCAACACTGGTTGTGACCCTGTAGAGATGATGAGGCTCATGAACAGAGAAGGAGATGAGTTTCTTCACATTAAAGTGACAGATCAGATTAATCAGGGCTACGTTTCCCAAAAGCATCGTAAGCTTAAGTTGATCGTAAAAACGATCACACGAATCATCTTAGACTTGCGGACCGTATCCCAAAAGCATCGTAACTTAAGTAGTACTTGAAAATCATCGTAGATCTACGAGTGCTCTGGAGTAATCGTAAAGCCCGACGTGCATCGTAAGAAGACTTAATAACACCTTTAACTTCATTCAAGTGCAATGTGATTATAATTAAAGCTTCTGATTGTACTTTATTGTACACTTTATTACTCATTTTTTTATTTTATGAATTTATAAATTAAATAATAAAAAATGGCAGAAAGCAAAAATAGAAATACATAAATAGAAATGACTGAAAAAAAGGAGAAAAGAAATAATGTAGGAAATATGCTTCAAAGACTGGGAAAAATAGGGATGAAATAATAAAATAAAAAAATCTGTCAATGACGAAAACCAGACATGCATTGGACCCGGAAATAACGTCTCTATTATATACTATATAATCTACAAGTATAATATTAATGTACCATATATGTAATATATTATTATATATAGTAGATTAATATGATACTTATCAATATTATATTATATTATCCGAGCTGTCTGTGTTACGGAGCTGACGAGACATGAGACAGGCGGATCCATCTGCAAGGCTTTATTATTAAACATGGTCAATACAGGCAGGGTCGGGCAGTAGCAAACAGGTATGGCATGGGCAAGACACAAGAATAATCCAAGGGCAAGCGAGGGTCGGCGATCGGCGTACAATATCCAGAGGGCTAGGCAGAGAGAACAATCCAAGAACACGGGCAGGAATCAAAACACAGGAAATCAGACTAGGAAACACTGGGAACGCTTTGTATGCAGCTAGGCTAACAATATTCGGCAGTGGGTAGAAGAATGTCCAGAGTTTATGTAGTGTGTGTGGGTGTGTGTGATTGGGTGATGGTGATTGTGAGATAGTAAACAGGTGCAAGCGTTATCAGTGTGAACAGGTGTGTTGGTGCAGTGGATGATGGGAAATGCAGTCCTTGAGTGATCTGTAACTGTGTGGTGTGAAAGTCCATGTGATGGGTGAGTGACCTCTGGTGGTGAATGAGCAAAGTTCATGGCCTGGATTCGTGACATAGCCCCCCCCCCAAGGAGCGGCTTCCAGACGCTCCTAAACCATCCCAGGAGGTCAGAGGAGCGGAGGCGGAACAGGGAGAGGGACGGAGGGCCAGGTCCATGTGGAAGCCAGGGCGGAGCAGATGGACCCGGAGCCCACCAGGGCGGAGCAGACAGAACTGGAGCCCTCCAGGGCAGAACAGATGGACCCGGAGCCCACCAGGGTGGAGCAGACAGAACTAGAGCCCCCCAGGGCGGAGCGGATGGGACTGGAGCCCCCCAGGGCGGAGCAGACGGACCTGGAGCCCCCCAGGGCGGAGCAGACAGGACTGGAACCCTCCAGGGCGGAGCAGACAGGACTGGAACCCTCCAGGGCGGAGCAGACGAGACTGGAGCCCCCCAGGGCGGAGCGGACGGGACTGGAGCCCCCCAGGGCGGAGCAGACGGGACTGGAGCCCCCCAGGGCGGAGCAGACGGGACTGGAGCCCCCCAGGGCGGAGCAGACAGGACCAGCGACCACCAGACCAGAGTAGGGCCGTAGACCGGGCAGGAAACCATGTCTGAGTCCGAGATCTGGGGGAATACAGAGACAGACAACACAGAGAGAGAAGAGACAGACAACACAGGGAGAGTAGAGACAGACAACACAGGGAGAGCCTTCCTGGTCTCAGGGGCCTTGGCTGAGCAGGTCTGGGAGTCGGCCTCCATAGCCGTGCCAGGGCAGGACAGGAAATCCCAGACGGCCTCCATAGCAGTGACAGGGCCGGACGGGTAATCACTGACGGCCTCCATAGCCGTGACAAGGCAGGACAGGGAATCACAGGCAGCCTCGATAGCCGTGACAGGGCAGGACAGGGAATCACAGGCAGCCTCGATAACCGTGACAGGGCCGGACATGTAATCACGGGCGGTCTCTATAGTCGTGACTGGGCAGGACAGGGACTCACAGGCGGCCTTCACAGCCGTGACCGGGCAGGGCATGGAATCACAGGCGGCCTCTATAGTCGTGACTGGGCAGGCTGAGGATTCACAGACGGCCTCTATAGCCGTGACTGGATAGTGCAAGAGTTTATAGACGGCCTCCATGGCCGGGACAGGACGGGGCGAGAGTTCATAGACGGCCTCCTTAGCCGTGACAGGACAGGATGAGAGCTCACAGACGGCCTCCATAGCCGTGACAGGACAGGATGAGAGCTCACAGACGGCCTCCATAGCCGTGACAGGACAGGATGAGAGCTCACAGACGGCCTCCGTAGCCGTGACAGGACAGGATGAGAGCTCACAGACGGCCTCCATAGCCGTGACAGGACAGGATGAGAGCTCACAGACGGCCTCCGTAGCCGTTACAGGACAGGGCGAGAGCTCACAGACGGCCTTCCTAGCCATGACATGACAGGGTGAGAGTTTACAGGGGGATACCACCGACACCTCTGGAGGTTCTGCAGCTAATGCCGCCACCTCTGGAGGTTCTACGGTGGTAACCTGACCGGGTGAGAGTATATTGCTGGGCGCCACCACCTTGCAAGGAGCTGAGGAGAGCAACACCGCTTGGGGAGGTTCTGAAGCCGATGCCTTCCCCTGGGGCAGTACCGTGGTGGTGTATGTGGCCCAAATGCAACATAGTGCAATCCCCACCCTGGGAAGCACTTCAGACAGGGTAATCAGTTCATGGACAGGAAGTTCAGAGTGAGTGGATTTGGGGATACCAGCAGTGCGTACAGACACCAGCGGTGTGTCCCTCAAGCTGGATCTCAACCGGAGAACTCGAAGGACTGACCTTAAATCTCTCGGTGTGACAGATTCTGGCAGATCCGCTGAGACGCGAGGAGACTCTGGCAGTTCGGCTGAGACGTGAGGAGACTCTGGCAGTTCGGCTGAGACGTGAGGAGACTCTGGCAGTTCGGCTGAGACTTGAAGAGGCTCTGGGTGGTTAGCTGAGAAGTGACGTGACACTGGCTGGAGCGCTGAGGCGTGGTGTGACTCTGGCTGGTTAACTGTGAGTTGGGTGAGTTCATGATAATCCACAGTGGCTTGGTGTGGCTCTGGCTGTTCAGTGGAGACGTGAAGAGACTCTGGCTGGTCAGCTGTGACGTGGTCTGACTCTGGCTGGTCAGCTGTGACGTGGTCTGACTCTGGCTGGTCAGCTGTGACGTGTTGTAGCTCTGGCTGTTGAACTGAGGCGTGATGTGGCTCTGGCTGATGAGCTGAGACGTGTTGTGGTTCTGGCTGTTGAGCTGAGGTGTGGTGAGGTTCTGGCTGATGAGCTGAAAGAGGGGTTGATTGCTGACGGTCAACGGTGACTTGGGTTGACTCGTGACGATCAACTGTGGCTTGGCTTGACTCACAGAGATCACCTGTGGCTTGGCGTGACTCGTGACGATCAACTGTGGCTTGGCTTGACTTGTGATGATCAACTGTGTTCTGGCTTGACTTGTGACGATCAACTGTGCTTTGGTTGGACTTGTGACGATCAACTGTGGCTTTGCTTGACTTGTGACGATCAACTGTGGCTTGACTTGACTTGTGATGATCAGCTGTGCTTTGGCTTGACTTGTGACGATCAACTGTAGCTTGACTTGACCTTTTAACATAGGCTGTGACTTGACTTGGTTCTTCAACATCAGCGGTGACCTGACTTGACTCTTTAACATCAGTGGTGACTTGACTTGACTCTTTAACATCAGCGGTGACTTGACTTGACTCTTTAACATCAGCGGTGACTTGACTTGACTCTTTAACATCAGCGGTGACTTGACTTGACTCTTTAACATCAGCGGTGACTTGACTTGACTCTTTAACATCAGCGGTGACTTGACTTGACTCTTTAACATAGGCTGTGGCTTGACTTGGCTCTTTAACATCAGCTGGGACTTGACTTGGCTCGTGACTGGCAGCAATGACGCTTGTTGTGGCCACCATTTTGTGAGCGTGCTCTAGCGCGGCTGTGATCTCACAATTGGGTGCGGTGTCTCGTTCCTCCGCGACCCCCACAGTGAATGCTGAACCCACAGTCCACAGAACATAATCCAGGAAATGACTTAGTGACAAACGAGGGCCATTTTGAATTACTTTTGCTTTCAACGGCTGGTTAAGGCCATCACAGAAAAAGTCTATTAACAAACAGTCTGGTAAATCTGAGCCTTTAGCCAAAGCCAAATATTCCGTGATGTAACCCTCAAGTGATCGAGTTCCCTGCTTGAGGGCTAGTAACAGGATCGCTGTATCCATACCTGACCAATGTTGGTTGGGAAAGCCGCTGGATCCTTGTTTGGCCGAGTATTCTGTTATGGAGCTGACGAGACGTGAGACAGGCGGATCCATCTGCAAGGCTTTATTATTAAACATGGTCAATACAGGCAGGGTCGGGCAGTAGCAAACAGGTATGGCATGGGCAAGACACAAGAATAATCCAAGGGCAAGCGAGGGTCGGCGATCGGCGTACAATATCCAGAGGGCTAGGCAGAGAGAACAATCCAAGAACACGGGCAGGAATCAAAACACAGGAAATCAGACTAGGAAACACTGGGAACGCTTTGTATGCAGCTAGGCTAACAATACTCGGCAGTGGGTAGAAGAATGTCCAGAGTTTATGTAGTGTGTGTGGGTGTGTGTGATTGGGTGATGGTGATTGTGAGATAGTAAACAGGTGCAAGCGTTATCAGTGTGAACAGGTGTGTTGGTGCAGTGGATGATGGGAAATGCAGTCCTTGAGTGATCTGTAACTGTGTGGTGTGAAAGTCCATGTGATGGGTGAGTGACCTCTGGTGGTGAATGAGCAAAGTTCATGGCCTGGATTCGTGACAGTCTGGAACGCAGCATTAGGTTAACATCTCAATAAACGAGCGTGTACTACAAACACAAGCCATTCTATAACTTGACATTTCAGCACTTGACCAACGGATAGCGACTCCTAAGTAGCTCTTAAAGCACGGCTACGTGAGATTGTGTTAAGTACATTTTTGTTAAGTACATTTTTCATACATTTATGACTCGTAGAAAACGCTCTTAAGCGCTAAGGTCAATCGTTATCGGGAAACCCGGCCCTGATCAATGCTCTTGATTGATTTCTGGTCTCTCTCGTTATAAACGGTCAAACGAGAGGTTTCGTCCATGCATGTCCTGCTCACACAAAAACCACTGTGTTTTGATAAACAGTCACTTTAGATACGTTAGAGAAGTTAATCGTGAAATGTTTTGATCGAGTTCCTCAGTGTGAGTTTGTAATATGTGTAGAATTAAAGTGAAATGCATTATGTGAATACCTGAAAAATAAGTGTTTTGTACTGAAATAATCTCAGAATTATATTTAAAAACACGTACTTGCAAATAACACACTATTGAAAAAATCCACTTAAGTGCACTTAAAGAGAGGACATTTTAATAACTACGTACACTTTTAAGTGCAAGTACATTTTTTTTAAAGTGCACTTTGCAATAATGTCAAAAACATTATTCAAAAAAATATATATATATTTTACTGGTAACACTTTACTTAAAGCCTTTATGTATAATGCATTATAAAAGTAGTTTTAATGCATGAATTATGCCTTGCAATACACCTTATAATGCATTGTACAACCTCATGAATAATCGTATACATTCATGATACATTATAACACTTAATCAATTAATTGTTACACTATGCAATTAAAACTTAGGTAATAATTATTTACGACAAGATATAATGTATTCCAATGCACATTATGAATAATTATAATGCATTATACCATTTAATAACCCTTTATTTTACATTATACATATAGGCATTAAGTATACATACATACATTATACATATACATTAACCGTTTTACTTTCAAGTATATTTTAAATCATTATGTTTTAATAATCTGTTGTGCTTTAAGGACACTTATTTTGATGTGTAGACTAACATACTAAAGCATGTGAACTTGTTTATAATTTAACTGTGGTGGGTTATTTCATTTTACATTTAAAGTCAATATATTTTAAATGTACTAAATTGCAACTACAAAACTTAAGTGGGTCAAAAAAAACACTAATTGCATTTAATATCAATTCAAACTATATCACCGTTTCATTTATATGCACTTAACATTCAAATTAGTGTCCAAAAAATTACATTCACTTCAAATATTATTTCAATAATAAGTGCTCTTTTTAAAAGTATGCTAAAGTGTACTTCTTTTTCACAAATGTAGTTTATTAGACCGACATGTTCAGTTATGTTTGTATTTGGAAACATTTTTGAATCATTAGCAAACATGTAAAATATGGACTAATGTGAACTAATATAAAATGACAGTGAAAAGCATTACTGACTGGATTTATTCTAACCTTTTTAAATATATTAGTAATTACATTTTAATTGATTTTTAAAGTATTGGGTAACACCTTTGTTTAGGGAACACTATTTGTTGCTTATTGATTGATTGATTGATTGATAATTATTAATCCCCAAGGGGAAATTCAGATATCCAGTAGGAACATTAAAAACAGACAACAGAAACATGCATGATTTTTTTTTTAAATAAAAGTACTTTTTTAATGCAAATGTTATGTATCCATAGTGCACAGAAAGAGATGGCAATGCTCTCCAATTCTATGTCCATCAGTATAAAAGTCCATCCGTGAACAATCTAGTTCAAGTCCTGCTCACAGGGAAGAGTTGAAGAGCCTTATAGCCTGAGGGACAAACGACTTTCTCAGTCTGTCTGTAGAGCAGGCCAGGGACAACAACCTATCACTAAAGGAACTCCTCTGCCTGAAGATGGTTTGGTGCAGAGGGTGGTGGACATTGTCCAGGATGGACAGGATCCTTTTCTCAGCTACATATGTCAGGGTGTCCAGTTCAGCACCAACTACTGATCCAGCCTTCCTCACCAGCTTGTCCAGCCACGTGGTGTCCCTCTTCTTAATGCTGCCTCCCCAGCACACCACAGCATAGAAGAGAACGCCTGGCGATGACAGTCTGATAAAACATCTGCAGCAGCTTCTGGCAGATGTTAAAGGACCCCAGCCTCCTCAGGAAGTAGACTCGGCTCTGTCCCTTCCTATAGAGGGTGTCCGTATTTGAGGACCAGTCTGTCGTCTAACTCCAGACCCAAGTATCTCTATGACCGGACCATCTCTACGCAGACACCCTCAATGGACACAGGCTGCAGGTGGGGTCTGGTCATACGAAAATCAACCACCATCTCCTTGGTCTTAGTTGTGTTGAGCTGCAGACTATTAGACCTACACCATGCCACAAAGTCCCCGATCAGGCTCCTGTATTCATCTTGTATATTACATACTGGCTGTTAATTAGTATCTATAAAGCACATATTAAAGCCATATTCTGCAAACTTGAATAAACTTAACAACCCTACTAACTATTAATAAGCAGTGATTATGAGTTTATTGTGGGAAAACTCTAGTGAAAGTGTCACCAAATATCTTCTCTAATCATCTAATTGAATATTTTCTTAAATATAATGTAATACACAATTTGATTTTAGTACTTGTTTAATGATCTTATCATCAATAAGATGATGTGTACATTGCAATGCATTACGGGCGTCTGTCAGAGCTATTTCTCACTAACTAACCCATCAACTCATTATCCCACAAACACAAAACTGACTGACTGGTGAAAAGGGAAAAGCCGTGAGTGCCGTATCTAGTTGAATAAAACATCGCGGCATCAAAACAGCCTGCCTAGATTAGTTCCCAAAGATGATTTACTCTATTTTTGGTCAGTACCACAGACATCAGTGTGCAGATAGACAACTATAAACTTTGGTTCCAGTACTTCTGGGATCGTCTGTGAAATAAAATAAACATGGTTGCAAGACTGTGTGAGCAGCTGTTCATTCATATGAATGACAATCGCTTAGTCTTTCGTTAGCAGCAGCACATCTGAAACACATCTGATGGATCAACATCATGTCACATGCTCACAGCTTCATCTACAACAATTTATCTTATTCTGCAGAATATAGATGCTAAAAAATGTCTTTGGAAACTTGTATTTACATGAATTCTGTTCAGCTTTGACACGTTATAACAGTCAAAGACAATCTGCTTCATTTAAGAGCTGAACTAAACTCATGTCACTACTGAACACATTATTTATAGGTACCATAGAATGGAAAACTGTCTTTACTTTGGCATAGTTGAATAATAAGAGTTCTGTACATGGAGATGACATACAGGAAGGGTCAAACACCATTGTTTCCTCCTTCTTACGTAAATCTTGTGAATGCAAAAAAACACTGAAAAATAGGCGAATCAGAACTGTGACGTTACAGTCAGGATCACTAATAGTTACGCCCCCAACATTTGCATATCCCCGCCCATGTTCTGCAGCCGCCAGCCGAATCATCAGAAGTTCTACAGGTGTTGTGAAGAAACAAGCGAGGACAACAGCGAAAACAGCAGATCATGGAAATAAATGTTATGTTGCAGGCTGTGCAGGGGATGTGAAGTGCAGGGATGGGTTGCTGTCTGTATTCAGAAAGGCACGGAAAGCAAATAAAGCGAGCCACTAAAGGGACATGGTTAGCTCCATGCTAGCAGTAGCCTGTTACATTACAGTACATAAGATTTCACTTACCACATAAACAGAGTAAGGAGAGATGACCGAGGATGATGGCGAATGATTTACAGATCCTGAGCAACACTAACAAGCATCTGATCTTGTAAAATGTGTGATAAGTACTGCTGCTCCATAGTATAAAAAGAGTTTGTGCGATCATGAATCTCGAAAGTGAAAGTAAAACTAAAACGCAATCATGCATTTGAAAACAGTTTCAATGCCCAGCATATTAATAGCGGCTCCCTGATGCCTGCACTTTATATACAGTATAATTACCCAACGATATAACTGCGTGAGAAAGTATTGCAATTAGTGCTGTCAAAGTTAACGCGTTAATATCGCGTTAACGCAAATTCATTTTAACGGCACTAATTTTTTTTACGCACGATTAACGCAGCGCGTATTTTCTGTTTGGCCCGTGGCCCAACCCTTAGTTGGAGAAAAAGTAAATGCACAGTGTTGCCATCTTAGCATCATTGCAGACCCCTTTAGAGACTTTTTTCACTTCAAAATAGCGCCCAAACCTAGTTTCTGAGACTCTCCGGTACTGGCGCGCGAGCACGAGGTCTTGCTCTCCCAGCGCGCGCACACACCTCTCATGCTCTCTCTCTCTCTCTCTCTCTCTCGCTCTCTCTTTCTCTCTCTCTCTGCGTCTGCTCTGTTCAGCGCGCGGCAGAGAGGACCAGCGCTTTCAGTTAAACACAGATATTATGTTGCTTCTCTAATTTTACATGCAAGTATAGCCGAAATCACAGCACAGCTATTGTCTTTATCTTATGTGTATTTGATTTAATCAGACAACGGTGCGATTATCATGATTTTTGTGCAGATTGTGCAGAGCTGGTTATGTAGTCTTAATGGGTCGCGTTTTAGTCACTATTTCATATTCATTCCATTGTCTGACAACAGAAACAGTAAAATATACCAATGAAAACAGTTTTATTGCATTTGCATTTATGCATTTAGCAGACGCTTTTATCCAAAGTGACTTACAGTGCATTCAGGCTATGCATTTTTTATCAGTATGTGTATTTTATTGAGTATTTAGCTTCATCAAAATACAGTATGCGGGCACAGAAAGAGAAACAAATGTAATAATAAATAATAAATGTACATTTTGCATTTTCAGAAGAAGAGCTGCCCTGTGTGCAAAAATGTAAACATGTTTGTGTAAGTAAACTGCTCAGTGCAAAGAAAGAGAAGTAATGGGAACTTGGGGTCCGTTCTTCGTACCTCGCTTAATACATCTGAGATGATCTGAAAGATGCCAGATCTTCTAATCGTGATAACTGATCTCTGGCTAATTTGGTTCTTCAAACGAATTTGCGTATTAGATTAAAATATCTGGATTAAGTTGTCTAAGATTACTGCGTGTTCTCGTGTTCCCCGAAAAGGGCAGACGTATCGATACTCGAAACCACGATCAGCAATGCAGTGATTTCAACGTAATGACATCATATCATTAAAAAAGACACCTGACGAAAAACTTGACAAATTTCTTGACCTTTATAAGGAAACAGCCAAGTGGACAAGACTACATAAATGTATATAGATATAAATAGATAAATGAGATGTAAATAGATAAATGAAATGTGCACTGTTTTTAATTTATTTGTAATTTATTTACATGATTCCTAATTATTTACATTTATGACTTCTAGTATTTGTACAGGCTTTACATTTTTATTTCAATGTTGTAATTAGCAATTAATTTAATTTTATCTTTGAAGCAGATTTGTTACTTGACAGCATTAATTAAAGTTTCTTAGAGTTATCTGCATCTCCTGCACTCCATCAAGCCCCTCCCATAATAGCTGTCGCCACTCAAATTAATGCACGGCTCAGATTATGTATAGCATGTGTGTAAGACTCTAATTATAAAGTAATTATTTCATCACTAATAAATCTTTCAATGAGTAAAATTGGCTGTGTCGATAGTATTATAGACTACACAACATTGTCATATTATTTTCAAATTAATTTTTAAATGATTATTGTATTAAATTATTGTCCCTGGACCAGTAGGGTACTCTTGTAATAAATTAGCGTTTGCTGGGGCAGATATTAAGTATCAATTCTGCTTAAAAAGAAGCAATCTAATCCTGTTTACATGACTCCCGAGCAGGTTTAAGCTTAAGGACCTGTTGCTATGACAGCAAGTCCAGGATGAGCTTCAAAGAACCAAATAATCCAAGATCAAGCGAAATCGGCAACAATCAAATCCAGCTAACTGAGTTAGCGACGTATGAAGAACGGACCCCTGGTATTTCTTTTTTCATGTGTCTAATAGACATGAACAAGTTCTTTGAAAAACTTCTATGACCTTTGAAACATACTCTTCATGCTATGTTGACTATGGTTTCAATAATAATAAACATACATTTGCATAAAGCATCCATATTTGTCCATGCCCATGTTGATTAGAGTATTAAAAATTTGAAAAGTATTAATTTAAGGTACATTTAGAAGAAATAAAAATGTGCGATTAATCAGCCGAGTTAACTCATGACGGTAATGCGATTAATCACAATTATTTTTTAAATCGATTGACAGCCCTAATTGAAATATATATTATCCTCCCTGTGTTTCCTTCCTGTGAGCTACTGAAATGAGCCGCACTGTGAAACAGCCAATCAGAGCAGAGCTCAAAACTGAGCCGCACTGTGAAACAGCCAATCAGAGCAGAGCTCAACACTGAGCCGCACTGTGAAACAGCCAATCAGAGCAGAGCTCAACACTGAGCCGCACTGTGAAACAGCCAATCAGAGCAGAGCTTAACATTATTATTCATGACCCTTCCAAATAAGCCAATAACAGACCGTTTCATTCTGGGGAGAAATCCTAGGGTTGTAAATGGACATGTAAAACTGTTTCTGGAGAATATTTGCACTTACCTAAGCCACATACCTTCTATGTAGATATCAGAGAACAATTTAAAATATTGTATCAATGCATTCTATGGCACCTTTAAACATTCATATATCAGACTGGAAAATGTATGTGAACCCCCAGGCTAATGACTTTTCCAAAGGCTAATGGAAGTCAAGTGTTGTGATCAATGAAGTGAGATTGAAGGTGAAAGCCTGATCTCCTCAAATAATACTAATACACCTTATAGGGAAAGCCTTGTTGATTTGTGGATGTTGGTGTATCTTGGATGCATTGGTGGAGGTGATACTCATCTGATATCCAAGCCATATGGAATCCATAACACTGGTGTTTATGATTGAGTAATTATTACAGCTCAAATCTGGCGAGCAAAAATAAAACTTGAAAGTTAATCTGGCATTATATCAGCCTAGAAATGAATAATCACTCTATCCACATTACAATCCTTGAAAGTCCATTTTATATTACAATGAAAGAGTAAATAATGAATATAAAATAATGCATGCAGAACTTCACTTACATTTACCTGAAGGACAAAATATAATGATGCGATTCACATAAACCTGAGACATGCAAGTATTGTCCTTACCCTGTACAGTATGACAAAGTTAATAAAATTAGCTCATTGTTAAAAAAAAGAAAGAAAGAAAAGTACATGATAAGTGAATTATCCCTCAAAGCCTCAGTGTACTTCAGATATTATGATGTGTAAATGATGCAAAGCACTGAAGTGGGTTTAACCACGTTTTTATGATATTTATATTATTTATGGGTATTCCTTCAACTGTAGATACCTTTGGCCCACAGACGTCATAAACTCTCTTAAAACACACTTGCACTAGTTTAATTTGTCCAATAACAACAGTGTATATACTGTACATACAGTACAACACAGGATAATCAGATTTCTTTATTTTTCTCTCTTTCTTTCTTTCTTTCTTTCTTTCTTTCTTTCTTTCTTTCTTTCTTTCTTTCTTTCTTTCTTCTAATGATTCTGTGGTGGAAATGACATTTATAATTTTTGGAATAAAACTCTCAAAGGCTAATTTCACAGCTTGCTTTTTATGTACCCCAAATACACTATTATATAATATTTCCAAATTTGACAAAATTACAGCTTGATTAGCAATTAGGAAGGCTTAATAAAAGCCTTATTTTTTTCCTCATATCATGTCTCACACTGTAAAACCCAACAATTTAGGGTAACTCAAACCGTTTGAGTAAACAAATTCCCCTTTACTTAAACCATGTAAGTTTTAAAACTTGCAGTTAAGTAATTAAGTGATTAATTAAGTGCTGATTGAGCATTAGTGATGAACACCTGCTGTTAACAAACATAATCACTGAAGAAAAGAGAAACACAAGAACTACTACAACTGACTTCAGACACAGCCTTAGATGAAATCAACTGAAATAAAAGACATTAAATCTCTCAAAATCTGATTAAACAACCCCACAAACAGCATCACCAGCTCCACTTATTAATAACCAGACTGAGACATCTACAGAAGATCTTATTGAGAATTAACTAAGGTTTAGATGTTGATTTAGTTTCATTTGAAGTAACCATGTTAGAGATCAGTGTCTGCTTTAGTTGAGCTCTTGACCCTTGACTTCTGTGTTTGTGTTTTTTTTTTTTTCTGGTTGTTGTAACCATGTGTTCTTCGAACATATTTGTTACAACTCAAAAACCCAGAGAAAATGATCAGTAATTGGTTGTTGTATATTTATAATGACAATCATCTATTAGTGAACTGATCTCATTGAGAGTGAACATAGACTCATTGTGTGTCTAATCTCTGGTTAAATGGATGTTGTATTGATTATGGTAAAAGTGATTCTGTGACAGTCAGTTAATATAAAGGAGTTTCCTAGCAGTTTGTCCACAAAAAGTTTTCCTCTATGGCAGTAATTAGACTCACACAGACATCAAGAATCAGCTTATGAACCTCAACAATGGTGACCATAAAAAAAAAAGAAATCATGGGAGCCATGGATGAGTTTGTACTATGCTAGTGCCCAATACTATGTATTGCAGCATTATTATTTTTTTTTTTTTTTTTATGGTCACCATTGTTGAGGTTCATAAGTTGATTCTTGATGTCTGTGTGAGTCTAAGTGCTACCATAGATGGAAACTTTTTGTGGACAAACTGTTTGGAAAGTCCTTTATATTAAGTAACTGACACAGAACCACTGGCTCTTTGAATCACTATTACCATAATCAATACAACATCCATTCAATCAGAGATTAGACACACAATGAGATCAGTTCACTCATAGATGATTGTCATTATAAATATACAACAACCAATTACTGATCATTTTCTCTGGGCTTTTGAGTTGTAACAAACATGTTCGAGAAACACAGTTACAACAACCAGAAAAAAAAACGAGATCACAGAAGTCAAGGATCAAGAGCACAACTAAAGCAGACACTGATCTCTAACATGGTTACTTCAAATGAAACTAAATCAACATCTAAACCTTAGTTAATTCTCAATAAGATCTTCTGTAGATGTCTGACAGAAATAAAGTCAGTCTGATTATTAATAAGTGGAGCTGGTGATGCTGTTTGTGGGGTTGTTTAATGAGATCTTGAGAGATTTAATGTATTTTATTTCAGTTGATTTTATCTAAGGCTGTGACTAAAGTTAGTTGTCGTTCTTGTTTCTTTTTCTTCAGTGATTCTGTTTGTTAACAGCAGGTGTTCATCACTAATGTACAATTATCACTCAATTAATTACTTAATTACTTAATTGCAATGTTTATCTTATTTTAGCGAACTCAACTGAAATAAGTTCAGAGCACTCATAACTGTTAGTTTTAAAAACTTAAATATTTAAGGCAATCAGTTTCCTCAAATGGTTTGAGTTAACCTAACTTGTTGGGTTTTACAGTGCAGTCTCAAGCATCTCACTGTAATCTCCTTGGTAAACAAGGCAATAACTTCATAACAGATTAGATTATGGTATTTATTCTATCATAATTCATATTTTTATGAAGAGTTTAACATGAAAAGTCTGGGTGAAGGGTAAAACTATATCCTAAAGGACACATAAATACATTAAGAAAATTTAATTCAGCAATGACAAACCATTTCAAGACTACACAAGGTTAAAGTTTCCCCTATATGAAAAATCATATCACAAGTGTGTGTGTGTGTTTTTTTTTTTTTTTTTTCCTCAGCATAAGTATGTTGGCATAGCAAGTATAGATCAAGGTTATTATAGTTAACTAAAACTAAATCTAAAACCAGAAAAAAAAACATTACTTCAAATAAAATAAAAATAAATAAATAAATAAAATTTAAAAAAGTTGCCAACATGCAAAATGTCTTATTTTCATTTATTTTAACATGTAGTAAAATAGCTATAATACAAAATAATGCAAACACACTTTTTTAACTGAAATAATCTAAAAATCAAAAAAAAAAATCAAAAATATTAACAAAAACAATAATAGTATCTCAATTACAATAAAATAACACAGTTATGGATTTGTTTATGTGCTATAGTTATTTTGCCAATTTTGCAAATCAAAATCGTCCATTTTCAATGTATGGATAACAATAACTTGGACAATCTGCAGAAAAACTCTATTTGTGTTTTATGAAGACAGGACATCATGCATGTTATGAATGAAGTTTGGTTTTGGGAATGTAATGGAGGTAATGGAGCCGGAGAGTGACGTCTGAATGTGGTTTCTGTATTCAGAGCGAGGCTGATGGGTTTGTGGCGCCGGATGAAAGTCGCGAGAGTGACGTTTCTTTATGAGACTGTGTTGACAAGACGCAGCCTGCTTGTTTTCTTGTGGAAATCTCGTTTTTGGCAGCAAACGCTGCCTGTTGTTTCGGTGTGCCAGGTGAACATTTCAAAGTGTGAAGTTATGCTCATCTCAAAGCGAGGCGGATCTGTGACTGCTTGACTGGCTTTCTCCACAGAGAAGACAAAGAGGCAGCTGAAAGCAGAGAAACAGAGGCTGGAGGGAGAAAGCCAGGCGTGTTTAGGGATGCAGGAAGACCAGCGCCATTTCTAGTGAGTGAAAGAATAGCTTTGAGTCTGTCACTCACGGGGAAACGAGACGTCTGGTTAAAGCCTGAGACCATCAATAACACAGCTGTCAGCGCTGGTAACCACATCTGCGGATCCTAAATGACCTCGGGCTGAGCTAAAAACACTGCTGTGATGCTGAGACCTCAACAAGGTGCTGCGAGAGTTTGTCCCTTGAAACAGAGTGTAGTAGAGTGTCAAGGGGTCGGGGTGAAAATCGTCCAGGTTACGTATGTAACCATGGTTCCCCGAGGGAACGAGACGCTGCGTCGAAAACGCTCTGGGAACGCCTTTCAGCGATATCAAGCTCTGAATCATATGTGTAATCAGTCCAATTGATGGCGAGACGTCAGGTGTGGGTGACGTCATGACCAGGAAGCTTAAAAGCACGTGAGGTGCAGCCGGCTTCAGCTTCCAGGAATGAAGCATAGCTCTAGTAGGGATGCCGGAAGTATGGCCCTGCGACGCAGCGTCTCGTTCCCTCGGGGAACCATGGTTACATACGTAACCTGGACGTTCCCCTTCAGGAACTCGAGCTGCGTCGAAAACGCTCTGGGAACGAGATGTCCACGCCGCCAGACTTGCAAATCCCTGCCAAGTGTGGAAGAGCACAGCTATGGCAAGAGAACAGAGGAGCCTAGAGTGGCTCGCAAATCTAGGTCATAGAACATGACGAAGGTGAGGGGCGTAGACCATCCCGCAGCATTGCAGATGTCCTGCATAGGCACACCTGCCAGAAAGGCCTTAGAGGCCGCCACACTTCTCGTTGAGTGAGCCTTGACCCCCAATGGTGAGGGGAGATCAGAGGACTCGAGGCTATAGAATAGCATCCTGATCCACCACATAGCATAAGCTTCTCTGGCCGGAGGCCTCAGCCTCATCACACCGTGGAGGAAACGTGTAACCAGGGGGTCCTTGCCCACTGACTGACCACCAAGAGGGGCGTGGTAGGCCGCTATAGCCGCCACGTAAACCTTCAGGGTGGAGTGGGTTAACCCGGCGGAGAAAAAATCCTGCAAGAACTCCAGCACTGTACCAATCAGGCAGTTAACTGGATCAAGCTGGCGGTCTCCGCACCATGAAGTGAAGAGTCTCCACTTCAGGGCGTACAGTTTCCTCGTTGAGGGAGCTCTAGATTGGAGGATGGTCTCAACAACCTCGGTTGAGAGACCAGAGACTACGAGTTGTGCCCCCTCAGGGGCCACACCCACAGCTTCCACAACTCTGGGCGGGGGTGAAGGACCATGCCCTCCGCCTGTGAGAGGAGATCTCTCCTGACAGGAATCTCCCATGGAGAGCCGTCGAGGAGAGAAATCAGGTCCGAGAACCACACTCGGCCCGGCCAGAACGGGGCTACTAGCAACAGACGGACCCCGTCCCGGCGCACTCTCTCTAGAACTCCCGGGAGCAGAGCGATCGGGGAAAAATCGTACAGACGAAGCCTCGGCCAAGTCTGTACCATAGCATCCAGCCCCAGTGGAGCTGGATGAGTCAGAGAGAACCAGAGGGGACAGTGCGATGTCTGACGAGTCGCAAACAAATCCACCTGAGCCTGGCCAAAACTCTCCATATCTGCTTCACCAACTCGGGGTGAAGCATCCTTTTCCCCGGGCCTCGGCCCCTGCCTCGACAGGATGTCTGCTCCCATATTGAGATGCCCAGGAATATGAACTGCTCTCAGCGAGAGAAGCTTGTCCTGAGACCACACAAGGATCCGGTGCTCCAGCTTGTATAAGAGGCGCGAACGTGGACCTCCCTGGTGGTTTATGTAAAAGACCACAGCTGTGTTGTCGGTGCTCCCCAACACATGGCGATCTCTTAGGTCTGGAAGAAAGTGTTTGAGTGATCGAAACACGGCCAGCATCTCCCGGCAGTTGATGTGCCACGTGAGATGGCGACCACTCCACAGACCGCGGGCAGGGTGGCCACTCATGACCGCTCCCCAACCGGTGAAGGACGCGTCTGTCGCTAGCGTTACGCGGCGACAAGGAGCTCCCAGCACCAGGCCCTGAGACAAGAACCAAGGTTTCCTCCACATGTCTAAGGCACGTAGGCATCGCCGCGTGACCTTGATCATGCGAAGCAGGTTTCCACTCGGGGAGAACCCCTTGGTCTTGAGCTACCACTGTAGGGGTCTCATGTACAGCAGGCCAAAAGATATCACGTTGGACGCAGCTGCCATCAGACCCAGCAGTCTCTGGAACTGCTTGACAGTGAGTGACTGGCCTTCTCTCACTCTCCTGACTGCCGTGAGGATCGACTCGATCAGAGCAGGGGACATACGTGCCTGCATCGTGGTCGAATCCCACACCACGCCCAGATAAGTGGTTCTCTGTACTGGAGAAAGCACACTTTTCTGGCGTTAAGTCTTAACCCCAGCTCTTTGTGAGCGAGAACGACATCTCGATGCCGAACCGCCATCTGCTCTGATTGAGCTAATATCAAACAAATGTCGATGTGGTTGAGTATGCGGATGCCCTGGAGTCACAGAGGAGCCAGCGCAGCATCCACATACTTCGTAAAAGTGCGGGGTGAGATTGCAAGGCCGAAGGGAAGAACCCTATATTGGTACGCTTTGCCCCCAAAGCAAACCTCAGGAACTTCCTGTTATGGGGAAGGATGGAGATGGGAAGTATGCATTTTTTAGATCGATCGTGACAAACCAGTCCTCGGACCTGGTCTGAGACACGACCTGCTCGAAGAGAGCATCCTGAACTTCAGTCACATGACTGAGCGGTTCAGTTGACACAGATCTAAAATAGGATGCAACCCTCCATCCTCCTTGGGAACGATGAAGTACCGGCTGTAGAACCCGGACTCTCTGTCAAGAGGAGGGACCACCTCGATGGTCTCCTTCCTCAAGAGAGCATTCACTTCTTGTTCCATTACCAGAGCCTGCTCGGGACCCACTAATGTGGGAATAACCCAGTTGAAAGGCGGCGGCGGAGCACCGAACCGAAGCCTCATTCTACAGTGTGCAGGACCCATCGAGACACATTTGGCAGTAGTTTCCACGCTGCCAAATAGCCTACTAAGGGAACCAGTCTCTCAAGACTGGCCTCTGGTGTGCTTAGAGCTGCTAGCTCGGTGCCCTGAAGCGGAGGACCGGCAGGGGACGGCCGCTCTAGCTGCTCTAGAGACCCCCGAAGGGGTGGCGAGCCTCTCAGTTCCGCTACGTTTCCGGGCGGGAGAGACTGAGAGAAGTGCTCGCTGGAGACCGCTGCGCCCTGGAACACTGGCAGGGTTGGTAGACCGATCTCCTGAGGGCACTGAGGAGAGATGGGCACCGTGTAATGCGGTGTACCCCGCTCTTCCCCAGAGGGGCCTGCCCTCATAAGTCCTGGGCCAAGGGCATCAGGACTGCCTCTGAAGCCTTCTATGAAAACGACGGTCCTCAGACCCGCGTCATCTCCTAGGAAGACTAGACTGATAGAACCAGAGTCTACTCAGGTAGGACCCATTGAGACACATTTGGCAGTAGTTTCCACGCTGCCAAATAGCCTACTAAGGGAACCAGTCTCTCAAGACTGGCCTCTGGTGTGCTTAGAGCTGCTAGCTCGGTGCCCTGAAGCTGAGGACCGGCAGGGGACGGCCGCTCTAGCTGCTCTAGAGACCCCCGAAGGGGTGGCGAGCCTCTCAGTTCCGCTACATTTCCGGGCGGGAGAGACTGAGAGAAGTGCTCGCTGGAGACCGCCGCGCCCTGGAACACTGGCAGGGTTGGCAGACCGATCTCTTGAGGGCACTGAGGAGAGACGGGCACCGTGTGATGCGGTGTACACCGCTCTTCCCCAGAGGGGGCCGGCCCTCAAAAGCCCTGGGCCATAGGCATCAGGACTTTCTAGCCGAAGACTATCCAGTGAGAATGACGGTCCGCAGATCCGCCTTCTGCTAGAAGCCTTCGGCCCGGGAGCGCCACTCTGACTCCAAAATTCTAGGGAGTACGAGAAGTGACGTTTCCCAAATGAGGAGCTGGAACATGATTGGGGCTGCTACCCAGCAGCCCATGCTGACCACCTCAACCTCCTCGGAGGAAGAGAGGTAAACATAGTGCTCTCACTACAAGATGCTCCTGTATACTAATATACATATATACATATATACAAAAAATTGTAGATAAAATATAATATCTACTTCTCATAGTCAGATGAAATACCTCATTTAATTCCTCAAATTAAATGCAGCCAAACAACCAGACAAGTAAACACGGTCTGATGTGAAAAGATTTAATATAATGAACTGAGAATGACCGTAATGCACGCGTTGCCTCGGCAACACGCGAGCCACTCTGATGAAATACAATATCAATCTCCTCGGAGAAAGATAGCTGCAGCTGCGCGCTCACACAAAGGGGGAAGAACCGCAGCGCGGGCTTCCGTACTCCGAGAGAGAGCGCTAGATCTGGGGAATGCAGGTGGAGATAGGGCGAGCCCGTCTCCAACCCGTCCGCCAGATCCATGTGCGATCCCCGCGATCTCAATCGCCGCCGTGCCTCAGCAGCAGCGGGACCAGAACCGCGAGATCACAGGCACAGACAAAGCGTGCCCGGCGGGAGCGCAACGTATTGCAGCGGGGAAAGCACAATCAGCCTTTTTTTCTCGAGAGAGAGTTGACTGCACGAGCTGCGTTCCGCTGACATGTTGCTCATAATGATATTCGTTCACAATATGCTTATGCAAACAATATGCTTGTGCAACTGCTTCACGAAAGCTCATCGACGCCTCCATGTCCACCTCCTCGGAGGAAGACAGGCGGAGCATCGCCCTCTCTCCGAGGGGAAGAAACCGCGGGGCGGGCTTCCGATCCCAGAGAGCGGGCGCTGGATCTGATGGGAAAGGAAGAAGATAGGGACTCGCCCGTCTTCATTCCTGCCCCCTGATCCATCTGCTCAAAGAGAGCTTCGAGGAGCGAAGCATACGCAGTGGAAGCCGCTCACAATGCGTGCAGTCGACCCCCTCGAGAGCCGACTCTGCGTGCTTCGCTCCCAAGCAGACCACGCACAAACTGTGTGTATCCCCACTTGTAATGAGCATGAGCAGGGAGACACACAATCTATAACGTGAACTGCTTTCTTTCGCCCTTATGTTTTGTCTTTGCCTCGGCTTTAGACACACGGGAGCTTTATATGTTGCTGGACTTGTAACTTGACAAACAACATTAAATAAGACTCACAGAACATAGATCGTGACTGACACACACAGAGAGCTTTGCTGAATGACAAAAGCTGAAGCCGGCTGCACCTCACGTGCTTTTAAGCTTCCTGGTCATGACGTCACCCGCACCTGACGTCTCGCCATCAATTGGACTGATTACACATATGATTCAGAGCTTGATATCGCTGAAAGGCGTTCCCAGAGCGTTTTCGACGCAGCTCGAGTTCCTGAAGGGGAAACTCCCCTAAGAAATGGGACACTACTGCAACGTTACACGTCATCATACGTTGTTTAGCTTCCATACTGGTGTGCATAAGAGCCGTTTAATTACAGTTCTGTATAAATGTGCTGCTTATATTGACACACACACACACACACCAGGGACGGACTGGGAGTAAAAAACGGCCCTGGATTTTCTCCCAAATAGGCCCACCACAATTACAAAGTGTATGAAGTGTATGGCATTTATGGCAAATAACATCATAAAACCCATTGTGACCCTGCTGAAAAAAACAAAAACAAAACAACAATAGAAACCATCACAGAAATTCTAATGGTTTCCACAACAAATACCATTACAAACATTACAAACCATCAACTTTTAACCATTAAAACCATTAAATAATGGTTTCCTGTAGTGTGTTTTGGGACATTGGTTTTAACAAAAGCCACCAGTAATAGGCAACCAATTACCAGTGGAGAGGTTTTTGCTTGAATCACGAGCCCACTCTCCTTCGCGCCAGTTTCAGTTTATTATAAGCAAAAATAGATTGCATTAGTGCCCCTTTTGTCAGCCGTCAACTTCACTTAATCTGACTCTTATTCTTTGATGATGAAACAGCCAGGCCGTTGGACACACACACACACACACACACACACACATATATATATATATATATATATCGGAGATCACACAGCTCACACACAAACATCAGGAGCAAAGAAACTTGTCAACGCTGCCCCGTGACTTTTATTAATAAAATAGTTTCAGTACTGAATCACTACATTATATTTTCCAGCAATGAGAGGATAATATTGCTGTTTTTGAAGTAAACTCACTCATTGTAAAGAGAGATGCACAATCCCACATGCAACTTTCATCTCTCTCTCAACATGGCCATATTTGAGAATAAAAGTTTAGCGATTTCTAATTATTGGGGGGACTATCCTCTCTCAATATCTTTGGTGGCTATGGCCCTGACATGAAAGCATGTTGTGGGACTTTTCATTAAAATCTTTATTAATGCAAAAAAATGCTTACATTTATGATGTTCGCTCGCACAGCCGGTCTATGCTGATAATGCTCATACCCCTTCGTTTGAAGTGTGGTCCTGAAAAATCTTCGTTTGGAGGGCTATCTGGCCCTTCTCCCTAACCCTACAGTATGCCTCCAACCAAAAGAGAATCGAGACGAGGGGTAAATTTAGGGGTAGAAATGGGATTGGTCTAAATATGAGGAGTGCAGAAATAAAGCACATTTTCGCATGTCAGGCTGATCAAATGTATGAGATGAGCGCACAATGCACATGGAAACTCTTAACCCCCGTAATCACAAAATCATATTTATGCAACGTTTTTGAATGGAATACGTTTTAATAAAAGGCTTCCCAAAGAAAAAGTTTGGAATGCATTAACTTTATAGTATATTCCTTTGTTAGGGTCTGCAAAGTCAACCTTATGCATTGATTTGAACCTTCAAATGTGTGCTGAACTTCAGTGTTTGAGTTTGAATGAATTGCAGTGTAAAAAAAAAACACATCAGCACCTCGGGTCTGAGAGAGAAAGAGCGAAGCAGCAGCTTCAGATAATCCTGACTGACATCAGATCCAGTATAGAGGAGCATCTCACACTATGAGCACAAATTCATACACAGCAAATAATCTGCACACATAAAATATTATACATAGGGCTGCAAATTTAACTTAATGAAAAACATAGCGTGTTCAAATTTACATAGGTCATCTTACATTTCATTACAGTTGATTGGTCATGAACATGATGCAAGGCAACAACTCACTGCGTGATGAAGCCTGTAGAATCCAGGTATATGCCTCTAAGATTCAAGAGATTGGGGCAAAAACGCCCCTGTATGAGTTTTTGTCTCATATTTATGTCATATGATATAGTTAAGCAATATCACACGAGCAATGAGTGCAATATCACACGAGTGCTGTTTTTGTCCCAAATAGCACAAGTGCAAATTTGATATTGATTTTATACAACAGGGGGCTTATCTTAGGTCTTAATTTAAGATATGATACGTTAAATTAAGACTTCGCAAATCCGTATTACAGAATCAAATCTTAACTTGATTATGGATTCTTATCCTATCTTACAAAATCATATCTTATCTCTAGTTAGGAAATCTTAAAAGGCATCATCAAGTTCGACAATCCACTCTCAGGTCTGTTACTAAGCAATTAGTCTCAGCCTCAGATGTCACGTCCACGGACCGTTGGCTAAACGTCTGATGCATATGTACCACTTATCTGGAAATACTTCAGGAGTGTCGGAGTCGTCGTCGGATTGGTTGAATTATACAGGATTTCCGGGAGATGTGTGTGTCGCGTTCTTTAACGTTCTGCCTGGAAACAAAGATGCCGTGGTGCCAAACCCCCTCACGAAAGAAGAAAGCCGTCGTGTTTACAAATGTGACGACGAGCGCTTATCAGGATCAACTAAACGCTTGATTTTCAAAAGTATGTGAAATATTTAAAGTTTGTGGCATAGAATCTTTAAAATACATCCGAGAGTTTCACACACCGGTCTGGTATTGTGGTGACATTTCCACGCCCCGAAACGTGACGCTGAACGAAACGAACTGTGATTGGTTGTTTGACATGTCGGTCAAACGGCCTCATGGCCAATAAATGCTGTCATCTATTCCAGACCTTCAGCCGTCAGTCTGAAGGTCTGGCTACGCGAGACTACTAAGCAAACAACACCGCTTGAGCTGCTGATGAGGGAAACAATGGATAAACAAAACCGAAATTGAAACCTTGATAAGTTCGGTAGAAAAGGCAAAGCCGATACTATTTAGTAATTTTACTCACTCACAAAGACATAGACAGGGAGTGGACAAGAGTTGAGTATTAACTGTACAGTGGAGTCTGTGAAGAAAAAAAGATTTGAACAGCGCAATTGTAAGCGTTTTTTCCGTTAGCTTTCAAATAATTTTGAAGTTAGGACAGCTGTGGGGTTGCTCTAAATTTAAGACAGTTTTCAAGATTTTGTCAAGTTAGGAGGTTTCTGTGACACCTCTTTCCTATCTGTAGTTAAGATACCATTAGAAAATGTTGTTCTTTAATAGCTTTGGTCCAAAATGAGGTCCTAACTGAAATTACCATGGTTACCAAAGAGATAAGATAAGATTTTAAAGTTAGGATCTTTCTGTAATACGCCTCCAGGTCACTAAATAAGAACTTAATGTTGTGTTATATTGTAGACACAATATTGTCTGTTTTTGCTCAGTTTTGCCAATGCAAATATGATCTATTAAAGCCACAGCAGAACTGTTGTGCATGAATGTGCTGAATGAATCCACGTTTTGAACGAATTGTGTGAACAAATGATTCAATGATCCAAATAAATAAAGAGAGCCATTTACTTCATTCCTGAATCGATCAGCCATCTGAATGAATCAAATGAATTAATCACTGATTGATTGATTGATTCGGTCACAACCCGACTTATGAAGAAAGCACACTGGTATTGATGACAATAATTCTTGGAGATGTTGACTGTAAGATTTGGTGGAAGAACAGCTATAAAGCTTGAGAAAATACTTCTCATTTAAGCCGTCTATGATTCAAAAGGCTTGAGTGACAATATTCCCTTCATCCTCTGTGGCTGCGTGGAAATATAAAAATGCATAAAGCATCAAAAACACCGGTAACACTTTAGTTTAGAGATCAATTCTCACTATTAACTAGTTTCTTATTAGCATGCCTATTATTAACATATTGGCTGGTTATTAGTATTATAAAGCACATATTCTGCATGGACATATTCTACATCCCTAATCCTACCCAATACCTAAATTTAACAACTACCTTACTGACTATTAATAAGCAGCAAATTAGGAGATTATTGAGGCAAAAGGCATAGTTAATGGTTTGTTAATAGTGAGAATTGGACATTAAAATAAAGTGTGAACACATTCTAAAGCTTCATGTGATTGTGTGTATGTGAGATATATATATATATATATGTGACCCTGGACCACAAAAAAAGTCGCTGGGGTATATTTGTAGCAGTAGCCAAAAATACATTGTATGGGTCAAAATTATCAATTTTTCTTTTATGCCAAAAATCATTAATACATTAAATAAAGATCATGTTCCATGAAGATATTTTGTAAATTTCCTACCATAAATATATTAAAACTTAATTTCTGATTAGTAATATGCATTGCTAAGAACTTCATTTGAACAACTTTAAAGGCAATTTTCTCCATATTTAGATTTTTTTTGCACCCTCAGATTCCAGATTTTCAAATAGTTGTATCTCAGCCAAATATTGTCCCATCATAACAAACATCAATACATCAATGGAAATATTATTTATTCAGCTTTCAGATGATGTATAAATCTCAATTTTGAAAAATTTACCCTTATGACTGGTTTTGTGGTCCAGGGTCATACACACACACATATATATATATACATATATATATAATTATTATTTTATTTTATTTTTTTATCAGCTAGCACAGACTCATAATGCATCATCACAACATCCGGATGATTTCTTTGCATTCGTTTTTAAGCCATGACCAGCCTGAATCAGTCAAACATGGTGAACAGCAGAATATATCCGTGCTGCGGGTCGTTTCTCGTCCTTGTCAGAGCTGAGGAGCAGCACTATGTGTTCTTATTCTGTCATTCACCTGCTGTCCATTAGAACTGCAGCAGACCATATTATTTTTCCCTTTAGCAAATAATACAGTGGGTGGATGTGCTGAATGCAGAGGAAAGCAGGTCTTTTAATAATGCAACATATACTCATCCCTGGGAATAATATAGCTTGAAGCATTGCTTCAGACCCTCACAAACCTTAAATTATCTGTTGAATGTATTTATGAACCCTTTATGTGACTGTAGAATTTATGAAGCAGCATCGAGGCGTCAGTGTTTGGATGGTTAGCTTTAGCGGTTAGCATTTGCTGGTGTCTATGGAAGCCTGTTTCCATGATGGAATAAAAAAATAACTGAGACTTTATTTCACAATCTGACTTTTATGAAGTTTATGTCTCACAATTCAGAGTCAGACTCTCTTGCAATTTGGAAAAATTAAGTCAGCTTTGTGACATATAAACTTAGAACTGTGAGATGTAGACAAACATTTGAAAACGTGCAAGTTTTTGAAAATACAGCCTGGTCTCATTGTTTGTACGTCGATATTAATACGTAACATTTACAAGCACAAAACATACATTTTTGTACGTTTTTATTGATGCTAAAATGTAAAATTTAGATGTATTTCAATGTTTAAAACGTACAAATCGCAAAATTTTTTTTAGCTAAAACCTTAAAATATTTACATGTATTTTCTATCATTAAGATATTTGTATCAATGCATTTTTATCATTTTATCGATAAGCAATTTAGATTTTTAGACCCCTTAACCTACCCCCAAACCTAAACCTACCCATTTTATAGTGAATATAAAAATATATAAAACGTAACTGACCAAAAAATGCAGGGAAATGACCATTTTAGTAACTATATAGAATTAAAAATATATTTTTATAGTCGTAATCCCAGTCCTACCTCTAAACCTAACTATAACTATTTCTGCACAGTATAAGAAAAACGTCTTAGGTTACGTATGTAACCCCAGTTCCTCGAAGGAACGAGACGCTGCGTCCAGGACGCTAAGGGAACGCCTTCAGCGTGACCGGCTCTGAATCCAAATGCAATCTGTCCCATAGATGGGCGGAACGTCACGGGCGAGGTGACGTAATGACCAGCTGGAATAAAAGCACGTGCGGTGAAACCGGCGTCAGCTTCTGGAATGAAGCAAGCGCTGGGCAGGGATGCCGGAAGTGTGGCCTCGCGACGCAGCGTCTCATTCCTTCGAGGAACTGGGGTTACATACGTAACCTAAGACGTTCCTCTTCAGGAACTCGAGCTGCGTCCAGGACGCTAAGGGAACGAGATACCCACGGCACTAGACTTACCAATCCCTGCCTCGTGTGTATCCAAGCGGAGCACATCTAAGGCGAGAGGATGGAAGAACCTGGGGTGGCTCGCATGTCCAGGCCATAGAACCTGACAAAAGTCAGGGGCGTAGACCATCCCACAGCATTGCAGATGTCCTGAATTGGGACACCTGCAAGAAAGGCCTTGGAGGCCGCCACACTCCTAGTGGAATGAGCCTTGACTCCCATCGGCGAGGGGAGTCCAGAGGACTCATACGCAATATGAATGGCATCAACAATCCACCGACTGAGGGTCTGCTTAGAAGCAGGACAACCTCTTTTAGGGGGACCAAAGCAAACCAGCAGTTGGTCCGCCCTTCTCCACATGGCAGCTCTGTGGACGTATGCATCCAGTGCTCGCACTGGACACATACAATTAAGCTTTTGCTGGTCAGGCTCCCGAAAGGGAGGAGGACTAAAGGCCTGCAGTACTACAGGCTGTGGTGTGACCGAAGGAACCTTGGGGACGTACCCTGCTCGAGGGTATAAAAAGGCTTTGGCCATACCAGGCGCAAAGTCCAAGTGCGTAGGGGCCACTGACAGGGCCTGCAAATCCCCAACTCTCTTCAGAGACGAAATCGCCAGAAGAAACATGGTCTTCAGGGTGAGGTGGCGATCTGTGATCTCCTCAATAGGCTCGAACGGAGGCCTACAGAGGGCATCTAATACCACAGCCAAGTCCCAAGGAGGAATCCAGGACCGTACTGGAGGCCTTAGCCTCAGTGCACCACAGAGGAAATGTGTCACTAAGGGGTGTCTGCCCACTGACTGTCCACCAAGAGAGGCGTGGTAGGCCGAAATTGCCGCCACATAAACCTTCAAGGTGGAGTGGGTTAACCCTGCGGAGAATCGAGCCTGCAGGAACTCCAGTACTGTACCAACCGGGCAGTTAACTGGGTCGAGCTGGCGATCTCTGCACCATGAAATGAAAAGCTTCCACTTCAGAGCGTACAGTTTCCTCATTGAGGGAGCTCTGGACTGGAGGATGGTCTCAACAACCTCGGTTGAGAGACCGGACGCTATGAGCCGTGCCCCCTCAGGGGCCACACCCACAGCCTCCATAACTCCGGGTGGGGATGCACAAGTGTGCATCCTGCCTGTGAGAGGAGATCCCTCCTGACTGGAATCTCCCAAGGAGAGCCGTCGAGGAGGGAATTCAGATCCGAGAACCATACTCGGCCCGGCCAGAACGGGGCTACTAATAGCAGCCGAACTCTGTCCCGGCGCACTCTCTCCAGAACTCCGGGGAGCAGAGCAATCGGGGGAAAGGCGTACAGACGAAGCCTCGGCCACGTCTGTACCATGGCATCCAGCCCCAGTGGGGCTGGATGAAGTAGAGAGTACCAGAGGGGACATTGCGCTGTCTCCTGAGTAGCGAAGAGGTCCACTTGGGCCTGGCCAAACACTCTCCAGATCTGTTTCACCACCTCGGTGTGAAGCATCCATTCCCCGGGTAAAGGCCCCTGTCTCGTCAGGGTGTCTGCTCCCACATTGAGATGCCCAGGTATGTAAACTGCTCTGAGTGAGAGGAGTTTGCCCTGGGCCCACAAAAGGATCTGGTGCGCCAGCCTGTACAGGTGACGCGACCTCAGACCTCCTTGGTGGTTGATATAAGAGACCACCGCTGTGTTGTCGGTGCGAACTAACACATGGTGACCTCTTAGGTCTGGGAGAAGGTATTTCAGAGCCTGAAACACGGCAAGCATCTCGAGCCTGTTGATGTGCCAAGCGAGATGATGACCTCTCCACAGACCGCGGACAGGGTGGCCACTCATGACCGCTCCCCAACCGGTGAGGGATGCGTCCGTCGCTAGCGTTACGCGGCGACACGGAGCTCCCAGCACCGGGCCCTGAGACAAGAACCAAGGTTGTCTCCACATGTCTAAGGCACGTAGGCAACGCCGCGTGACCTTGATCAAGCGAAGCGGGTTTCCCCTCGGGGAAAACCCATTGGTCTTGAGCCACCACTGTAGGGGTCTCATGTACAGCAGGCCAATAGGTATCACGTTGGACGCAGCTGCCATCAGACCCAGCAGCCTCTGAAACTGCTTGACAGTGAGTGACTGGCCTTCTTTCACCCTCCTGACTGTCTTGAGGATCGACTCGATCCGAGCAGGGGACATACGTGCCTGCATCGTGGTCGAATCCCACACCACCCCCAGATAAGTGGTTCTCTGTAATGGAGAAAGCACACTTTTCTTGGGGTTCAGTCTTAACCCCAACACTTTCATATGATCGAGAACAACATCTCGATGTTGAGCCGCTCTTCGCTCTGATTGAGCGAGAATCAACCAATCGTCGATATAATTGAGTATGCGGACGCCCTGTAGCCACAGCGGAGCTAACACGGCGTCCACACACTTCGTAAAAGTGCGAGGTGAGAGTGCTAGGCCGAAGGGAAGTACCCGATATTGGTAAGCTTTGCCCCTGAAAGCAAACCTCAGGAACTTCCTGTGAGTGGGAACGATGGAGACATGGAAGTATGCGTCTTTTAGATCGATCGCGACAAACCAGTCCTCGGACCTGATTTGAGACGCGACCTGCTTGAGAGTAAGCATCTTGAACTTCAGTCTGCTGACTGAGCGGTTCAACTGCCGCAGATCTAAAATGGGACGCAACCCTCCATCCTTCTTTGGAACTATGAAGTACCAGCTGTAGAACCCGGACTCTCTTTCGTGAAGAGACACCACCTCGATGGCCTCCTTCCTTAAGAGAGTATTTACCTCCTGTTCCATTACCAGAGCCTGCTCGGGGCCCACCAAAGTGGAATTCACCCCATTGAATTGAGGCGGACGAGAACCGAACTGGATTCTGTAGCCTCTCTCTACAGTACGCAGGACCCATCGAGACACATTTGGCAGTAGTTTCCACGCTGCCAGATAGTCTACTAAGGGAACCAGTCTCTCAAGACTGGCCTCTGGTGTAATTAGAGCGGCTAGTTTGGTATCCTGGAATGGCACACCGGCAGGAGAAAGCCAAACCAGCTGCTGCAGAGACCCCCGAAGGGGTGGCGAGCATCTCAGCTCCGCTACGTTTCCGGGTGGAAGAGACTGAGATGTGTGCTCGCTGGAGACCACTGCGCCCTGGGACACCATAAGTGGCAGGGTTGGCAGATCGATCTCCTGAAGGCACTGGGGCGAAATAGGCACCGTACGCTGCGGTGACCGCTGTTCCACCCCAGCGGGGGCTACCCTCATAAGCCCTGGTCCACAAACATCAGGGCTTCTTGGTCGAAGACCTCTTAGCCTGAAGAACGGTCTGCAGATCCGGCTTAGGCTGGGAGGTCTTTGACCGTGCACCCTTCTTACCACCCCGACTCCGCCTACGCGGAGGCGCACGGGTGGCAACGCTCTCTTTTTGAGCTTATACAGTCAAATTCTGCAAACGTATGTATGTAGATACATGTATATATTTATATTCATATAATTTATATCATATAAAAATATATTTAATATATAAACGTTACATATTTTTCTTAAATATATGCATGCATGTGTGTGTATTTATATATACATAATAAATCTACACAGTACACACACACATATATTATGTAAACAAAAACTTTTATTTTGGATGCGATTAATCGTTTGACAGCACTAGTAAAAATACAACACAACATTCCTTGTATATATTAATACATTTTCCATATTGATTTTTCACAGGTGTATGAATTATACATTGTATTGTGTTTTGTTTGAGGATTGATGGAAATGTCCATAAATGGAAAACACTGGTAATTTTCTGCTATTATATTATCCATGTTTCTACATTTTTTTTTTTGTTTGTTTGTTTTCAATTTCATATAGATTTGAAAAAGTATGTTTTTTAGAAAAAAAAAATAAATAAGATGTACAGAAACGTATGAATGAGACCAATTCATACAACTTAGCCACCAATTTGCCAAAACGTAAAATGTGACCATGGACCACAAAACTAGTCATAAGGGTACATTTTTTGAAATTGAGATTTATGCATCATCTGAAAGCTGAATAAATAAGCCGTTGATGTATGGTTTGTTATGATAGGACAATATTTGACTGAGATACAACTATTTGAAAATCTGGAATCTGAGGGTGCAAAAAAATCTAAACATTGAGAAAATCATCTTTAAAGTTGTTCAAATGAAATTCTTAGCAATGCATATTACTAATCAAAAATTAAGTTTTGATATATTTACGGTAGGAAATTTACAAAATATCTTCATGGAACATGATCTTAATATCCTAATGATTTTTGGCATAAAAGAAAAATCTATAATTTTGACCCATACAATGTATTTTTGGCTATTGCTATTCTAGCTTCGTTCAGACTGTCAGCCCAAATCCGATTTTGTGCATATCCGGATGGAATCGGATTTGAATAACTGACTGTCCACACAGCATATCGCAACTGTTCAAATCCGATTTGTGTGTCCATAAGCACTCTTACGTTTTACTGAATGTGCATTGGTTTCTGTGGTAATGCCGTTGCGTTGTTATGCCTACGCTAAAAACAACAGTAACAGCAATACAGTTTGCAATACAGATGTTGTCTTACCGTCGCGGTTGCGCTGTAGTATTATATTTCGTCTTGTGAGGCAGCGGCAGAAATGCAGGAAGCTTGAATGTGCGGCTTTATTCCGTGCTGCCGACCTCCGCTACTATGCTATTTTTTTTTTTATTTTTTTTTGCCTCCGCTACTTTCAAAACACAAAGAGGTGCGTGTACTAGCGCTACTAGTGTATAGTACTAGTGTATTTAATCCGCTTGACTTGCACTTCGCAACGACATATGCTTGTTTCTGCAGAGATGTTCAGCATGTTTTCTGCAAAAACGTCTGACGTATTTACGTTTTACGTGGCGTGAGAACATGAAAAAGCTATGCTAAATCCGATCTGACCATCCAGACTAAGTCGGATTTCCAGAAATGCGATTTGAATAGGATTCCAAACCACATACGAATGTAGTTCGAAACGGATTTGCACAAATCGGATATCATGTAGTTCGTTGCCGTTCAGACTATTTAAATATGATCGGATTTCAATCGGATCTGCACAAAAATCGGATTTGGGCTGACAGTCTGAACGAGGCTTAATATACCCCAGCGACTTAAGACTGCTTTTGTGGTCCAAGGTCACAAATAGTTATGAATTACCATGGGATTGTGTTGTTGTTTTCTTATAGTGCACTAATATGACAATCATTTGCTGAAAAACAAAAAAAAACAAAAAAACAATCAGTCCGGTAAACCTTTCTAGAGCATTATATATGCCACACAAACCGCAGCAATAGTTTGATGCATTGTTTACTCAAGTTTTGTCAACAATGACAAGAACACTTGTTAACTACATTACAAGAGCCAAAATCAATCATCAGCAACATCTGTCTGGAGTCACACCGAGAGCGGTTGTCAAATACAATCATTTTCTTCATATACATATATTCAGACGTGGTTTAACAGGCCTCTCGCCTCTCCACGGCCCTGAATAATTCATGACTCACACAACAGTGTGTCTGTGCCCAGCAGTAAATGATATCATCCCTCTGGGCATTAACAAGCTTTCTCAGCATAAGTATGTTGCTATACCACATTTGACATGTTTCAACAATCTGTCAATGCAGAGAGCCAATTGAAACAGTGAAGTGGTGTAGAGTTGGGACTCACACAAAATGTATTGTGTACCAGCGGATTTGTGTGCAGAAAAACGGTTCAAAATGGGTTCAATGGGTTCAGGAGATGTTAAGAAGTGAATGATGTCTCTTGCATGTACAGTTATGGATGCGTCGCTCCACTAATGAACTCTGCGCAGAGGAAATTACTATCACTAGATCACATTGCAGTGTTCTGATCAAAAGAGATGGTGACTGAATGCTACTGGGCAGCTCTTGGAAAGATTTTATTTTATTTTATTTTATTTTATTTTATTTTATTTTATTTTATTTTATTTTAGATTTAATTTAATTTAATTTAATTTAATTTAATTTAATTTAATTTAATTTATTTTAATTTTAATTTTAATTTTAATTTTAATTTTAATTTTAATTTTAATTTAATTTAATTTAATTTAATTTAATTTAATTTTACTTTTACTTTTACTTTTACTTTATTTTATTTTTAAGCATTACTTTTCAAAACCGTTTTTTTAGCAAATATGCATTGAATTGATCAAAAGTGACAGTAAAGGCATTTATAATGTTACAATGTATTTATATAAAATAAATACTGTTCTTTTGAGCTTTCTTTTCATCTGTGAATCCTGAAAAATAAAATGTGTCACAGTTTTCATAAAAACATTCAGCAGCACATTGATAATTATCAGAAATATTTCTTGAGCAGCATATTATTATGATTTCTGAAGATCATGTGACACTGAAGACTGGAGTAATGATGCTGAAAATACAGCTTTGATCACAGAAATAAATTACAGTTTAACAGATATTCACACAGAAAACCGCTGTTTTACATTGTAATAATATTTCACTGTTTTACTGTATTTTTGATCAAATAAATGCAGCCTTGGTGAGCAGAAGAGCCTTCTTTCAAAAACATAAAAAAAACTGTACACTGTAAAAAATGACAGATTTTAACGGTAAAAGACGATTTTAAAGATTTTAAAATTGGTTAACAGTAAGTTCCCCTTCTACAGTATATCCGGTCAAAAACTGTATTGGGCATTACATGTAACATTACGGTAGTATACAGTTTTTGGAAGTGAAAAAGAATGTATAATTCATAATGAATAACCATAAATTGACATTCCCAGAATTCCCTGCGCTACATTTCATATGAAATAACTATGTTTTTTCATTGCAATAACTATGTTTCTTCTTAGATTTTTCTTATCAGTTGTGTAAATTAGGGTTGTATGTTACATCTAATGTTGTTAAATTAATGATTATTGCATTATTTCAGTTTCATGTGTGTACCATGATGGTGATTAGTGTTTGTGTGAATGATGTGCTCCTTCTAGGTACATTAGTATTTAAAAGCTGCTTGTGATGAGCTTTGGTTCATCGTGTGACTTTCTCATCACTACCTGCTTTTGGTGGTTATCAGTGTATTACAAAGCTACAAAACAGATTTCAGTACTTCAATAGGTTGGTATATTAACATTATGTAAGTTAACGAAATTAAGTTTTTTAAATGTAAATTTAGGTTAAATCCGTATGTAACGTGGGGAGCGTGACAATGGAGTTGAGGATCCAAATGCAAGGCTTTATTAAGAGCGTAGTCAGACAGGTGTGGTCAAACAATAGCAAACAACGATATCCGAGGCAAGGCAAAAGAGTAATCCAAGAAAGGCGATGGTTAGAAACAAGGAAACAGTCCAGGGTCAAACACAGGCAGGGCAAAACTAGGAAAACAAGGGAAGAAACACAGAAACCTGGGGCCTCATTTATCAACAGTGCATAGAAAAGGTTCTATATTTTGTCCTACGAATGAAATTTTGAATGTGCCTAAGTACAAGAAAATCCGTATTTATCAAACGTGCGCGCACAGTTCTTACGCACATGATTAAGCAATTATTGTTGATAAATCCCACATGTGCGTAAGTACCATGCTCGTTCACATTCACGGTCATTTGCATTCGGAAACACCTCCAATTAAACCATATATGGTGACAACACTTCCCTTTAAAAACCACATGACTGAAACCCTAACCCCTACTTAGAAGCCACTGTGCTCTTGCCAAGCAGATCAGCACGATCTTTGAATACGTTTGAAACAAAACATTGTTTGCCAAGTCTTCCAATAACACAAGATAAGCCATTGCAAAACAAACATTTGAGACAAACATTTGTCACAGCTGTCTTATATAGGGTTTGAAACCAATTACGCAACAAAACTAGAAAAAGGATAAATTGAGTTTTTTATAATTAAAGGAAACACAGGACATATGTGGATTGCTTAATGCATACTGTGACACTCTTAAATGCTTTTTATGTGCAGTGTCTCTATTCTACCACTAGATTCTCTGCATAAGCATGCTCAGAGGTGTTCTTATATTTACACACATTTCTACGTATAACTAGGGATGGCAGACGCGAAACTGACGTTTCGACACAGTGTCGAGATCCCGAAGTGCAGATGTTTCGAAACACTGCTCCGAAGCGTGATTCGAAACACCCGTGTCACGTGACTAAGGTGATTCGAAGCATCGGGGCATGTCACAAGTGTTTCGAGACGTGGCATACTTGCTGATTCTGCGTTTGATTGACAGGGTCGGGAACAAATCACACAATTGCACATCTGTCTCAACCTAACTCCCACAAAGTATAAAAGTGGAGTTGCAGCTTCACTTCGTGGGTTTTTATGAGAGGAGAGAGATTTTGCGATATAGTGATATGTATAGTGTAATTTGGTTAATTATATTTAGGCTACATTAAAAGTTATTAAGATATTGATAGATAGGCTATAGACATTGATAGATAATTGTCCCTTGTGAGAGGATTTGTTCAAAGGCTGGAGATATTCTATGTAAAAAAAGAAGTAGGCTAAGTCCATCAACAGCAGAACATTTTTTTTTTTTTTAAATAAAAATCTGTAGCCTATTTGTAAAAAAAAAAAATTAAGACATTGTGGCTTGATGTATTTTATTGTCTATTTTTCATTACCAAAATAACACTTATTTATTCACAAAGAGTTCAAGATGTCAGACCGATGTTTCAACACATTACAAGAACAGAACACTAAAAACACACATTTTAATTGTTTATTATAATTTTGTGAAGATGACTGCTTCACCCAGGATTCGAACCCAAGGAGACAGCACGCTAACCACTCCCCCAAATCACTTAGTAGATCGATTAACACAACATATGTTATAATTCGTCAATTCGCTTAACTGTTTCTTTGTGACGCTGTTTCAGAGCAATACTTGAAAATGACCACTAGGTGTCACCGTAGAGACGGGTGTCGAGATGACCACTAGGTGTCACCGTAGAGACGGGTGTCGAGATGACCACTAGGTGTAACCGTAGAGACGGGTGTCGAGATGACCACTAGGTGTCACCGTAGAGACGGGTGTCGAGATGACCACTAGGTGTCACCGTAGAGATGGGTGTCGAGATGACCACTAGGTGTCACCGTAGAGACGGGTGTCGAGATAACCACTAGGTGTCACCGTAGAGACGGGTGTCGAGATGACCACTAGGTGTCACCGTAGAGACGGGTGTCGAGATGACCACTAGGTGTCACCGTAGAGACGGGTGTCGAAATGACCACTAGGTGTCACCGTAGAGACGGGTGTCGAGATGACCACTAGGTGTCACCGTAGAGACGGGTGTCGAAATGACCACTAGGTGTCACCGTAGAGACGGGTGTCGAGATGACCACTAGGTGTCACCGTAGAGACGGGTTTTGAGATGACCACTAGGTGTCACCGTAGAGACGGGTGTCGAAATGACCACTAGGTGTCACCGTAGAGATGGGTGTCGAAATGACCACTAGGTGTCACCGTAGAGACGGGTGTCGAGATGACCACTAGGTGTCACCGTAGAGATGGGTGTCGAAATGACCACTAGGTGTCACCGTAGAGACGGGTGTCGAGATGACCACTAGGTGTCACCATAGAGACGGGTGTCGAAATGACCACTAGGTGTCACCGTAGAGATGGGTGTCGAGATGACCACTAGGTGTCACCATAGAGACGGGTGTCAAAATGTTTCGAAGCCTCGACACGTTTGCTTCGACTGCTTCAGTGTTTCACGAAGCCTCGCTCTGCCCAGCACTTCGTATAATTACAAGTTGGTAGATCCCACACTTTGCGTGAAACTGTTCTTACGCCCTCATTATGCACACATCTGTGCGTACGCACGGTTGATAAATGAGGGCCCAGGAGTAGCTAAAGGCTAACAAACAATACTCCGCAATGTGTGTGTCTGTGAGTGCATCTTTTATAGTCCTCCTGATTTGAAACAGGTGACTTCAGATAATTGGTTCCTAGGTAGAGGGTATCTGAGGAATGCAGTCCAGGGTGGAGTGGCAAGGGCAAGGGCATCTGGTAATTGTAACACTGTAAAACATAAAATGTTGCTACCGTATTGTTTTACAGTAAAAATCTGGCAATCACAGATGCCAGGTTTTTTTTACTGTAAACTTTCCAGATTTTTTTTTACAGATTTATTTAAATTAAAATACATTTTTAATAATTTTAATAAATAATAATTGCATTTCAATTATTTAAAATAATGCTGCCACCTTCATTGCAGTGCACCTAGATATTTATTTAAATATTAAACTGCTTTACGTTACATCACCGGCTCTATTCCAAAGACATGAAAACATTATGAAAGTATTGTCAACATTAACTGAATGCACTCAAACTTCGATGACAGTAATAAAGACCTCCAATGTAAATGTAAATCTTGATGTGTTTAATTGAGAAAACTGCCTGAGTGTGTGAAATATAACTGGATTAATCGTTACCTGCGTGGTCTCAGAAGCAAAGCCCCCTGTGTGCCTGTGCATTATCTGCTGTAGTGTTTGGAAATCTGCAGATGCACACACATTTATTTCATTGCACAGAGCCCAGATGTCATTAAGCGAGGAGTTGAACATGTTCCACACACTCCATGTGCTGCCTCAGCCGTATTTCATCCGCACGGATGGCTGTAAAGCAAGGCCATCATAATGCATCATTGTTTTTACGCCACATTCACACAGCATACAAGAGCAATATAATAACTTGTTGAAGTTCAGCCAGCTTTAGGTTGATGAAACTGTGTGCTGAACGGATATGGAATGGAGCTGGTGTGTGTGTGTGTGTGTGTGTGTGTGAGTGAGTGAGTGAGTGAGTGAGTGTGTGTGTGTGTGTATGTGTGTGTGTGTGTGTGTGTGTGTGTGTGAGTGAGTGAGTGAGTGAGTGAGTGAGTGAGTGTGTGTGTGTGTGTGTGTGTGTGTGTGTGAGAGAGAGTGTGTGTGTGTGTGAGTGAGTGTGTGAGTGTATGTGTGTGAGTGTGTGAGTGCGTGCATGCATGCGTGCGAGTGAGTGAGTGAGTGAGTGAGTGAGTGAGTGAGTGTGTGTGTGTGTATGTGTGTGTGTGTGTGTGTGTGTGTGTGAGTGAGTGAGTGAGTGAGTGAGTGAGTGAGTGTGTGTGTGTGTGTGTGTGGTGTGTGTGTGTGAGAGAGTGTGTGTGTGTGTGAGTGAGTGTGTGAGTGTATGTGTGTGAGTGTGTGAGTGCGTGCGTGCATGCGTGCGAGTGTGTGTGTGTGAGTGAGTGAGTGAGTGAGTGTGTGAGTGTGTGTGCGTGTGTGTGTGTGAGAGTGAGTGAGCGAGCGAGCGTGCGTGCGTGCGTGCAAGTGTGTGTGTGTGAGAGTGAGTGAGCGAGCGAGCGTGCGTGCATGCGTGCAAGTGTGTGTGTGTGTGTGCGTGCGTGCAAGTGTGTGAGTGAGTGAGTGAGTGAGTGTGTGAGTGTGCGTGTGTGCGTGCGAGTGTGAGTGTGTGTGTGTGTGTGTGTGTGAGAGAGAAAGTTTAGTATGTATCTAATCATATTGTTTGCCCTGAGAACACAAACACACTGCTCAATATCCTCATAAAGAGGGAGATATAGATTCATAATAACGATATCCTCGAGGTTCAGCCGCAGAGATCCGAGGGCTTCGTCTCCATCTCCTCAGTGAAATATGTTTGACGGCTGTGGCCATTCAAGTGAGATATGTTTATATCTTAATATAGATGATGCCATCCTTCTTCCCTGACATTAATTTAGTGTCGGGGACCTCGGAGCCTCGTGCATTATGCAAAATAATTGCAAGGGCACATTTTACAAGAAGTCAATTTCAGCGGGCATGAAGAACGAGAGTTTGCTGTAATGAAGAGCGTAAGAATCACAAATGAGGAGTCAAGACTAGCAGAGGTATTAGTGCAGCAGGCGCTGGAGCGTGTCCACACGTGAAGATGAAGCAAAACACATGTTGTTTTTGTTTGTCACATTACTAAACTTGTGAACTTATAATACTTTATGTAAACATTCATTCATACTGTATGTGCTCAGCTGCTCTGCATAAACACCAAAGCTGATGTGACAGCAAAAGAGATGTTTTGGGAAAAAAAAAAAAAAAAAAAAAAATATATATATATATATATATACAGTATATATATATATATTTTTTTTTTTTTTTCAAAACATCTATTTTGCTGTCACATCAGCTAGTGTTTATGCAAATATATATATAATAATTTTCTTTCCACGACGGAGCTAAATTAAAATTTCAGATTAATTTCAAAGGAATAATTCAATAATGAAAAATTCACAATAAATCAGACCAAAAACATTTATTCACCATCTTAAATTCCTTTATTTTGCTTGCTTGCTTATTAATTTATTGCTTTGTTGAAGTTTGGCAATACCTGTGCATTAGATGCTTTCATTGTATAGAATAGAGAAAAGTTATATAAAATATAAAAACAACACACACATACAGTATATACACACACTAATTAGAAATGACTACTCAAAAGATCATTATTTTGTTAGATAAGAAAAGCTTTGAAATGGCATTACAGAAATAAATGTTTTTTTTTATTTAACATTGCATAAATAATATTAATAAATAGATATTGATAAAAACAATAGTAAATGATAAAAATGAAATACTCTCAAACTAAAACTAAACTGAAATCACCATCAAGTCACTTTCTTAACGAGTGAGTCATTGAATCAATGATTCAACCGATTCAATCAAACAGATGATTCAATCAGAAATGACTGCTTATGAATCATTGAATTATTGACTCAACTGATTATTTCAAAAACATGGATTCATTCAGTAACACAACTTATGGCTTTGTTCTGAACTATTATCATTAGCAAAATTAAGCAAAAACAGACAATATTGTCTAAAATGTAACAAAATGTCCTTCTTGTTTATTAAACCATTGTGTAAAATCAATATCACATTATCAATGGTGCAGATATTGGGCAGATACACTCTACTGATACTGCTCTTCATTAAAATACGATATAACAAGTGTCTATACACAATATTATGAAAACAATAACTGTTGTACTTTTGTCATCATTATATTGTTTATATATTATAATTGTTAAATAACCATTTAAAAAAGTCACATAATAATTAATAATCACTGCTTAAAAATATAAGTCGAAAATTAAAGCATCAAATAAGATACAGAATCAGTAAATTCGAGTTTAATGTGCATATATATATATTATCAGTAAACTAATCAATAAACATCATTCAAAAAATATTGGCCATTTCATCTTAATGTTGAATATCTTGAATTTTAGGCTCATATAACTTCATTTATAGGCTTCATCACAGAGTCAGTCGTCCTGCATCATGTTAATGAGACAATTATATTATATTATCAATTTTATTATATTTTTGATTGAACTATCCCTTTAAATAGCAGGATTGGAGCATATCAGTGAGTTCATGAAATACAGTCACCATTTGCAGCACAAGCCAGATACTATAGAAGTCAATGCTGAACAGCCAGAACCGCGAGTGAAATTGGAAATTCATTAGAGCACATTTAGTTTAATTGTATTTGATTTTAATGGGAGGCTACTGGAGGTCCAGCTAAATGTCCGGTGTGTTAGCAGAGATACGAGATCTGAGCGTAATGGAGATCAACGGCTCGTATTAGACATCAGCTCCGAGTGAGTTATCCTTCTTCTGCTTTAAAAGCTTGCTTTCAACAACCTGAGATTATTCAGGACTTATGCAATTAATTTAAACCCCTTCCACAAAACATAATTGTATTACTCGGTATTTTGTTTTCCAGTAAAACTTTCTAAATGTCTTTAAACTAGATGCATTTATTTGAGAAGCATGTTTGTTTAATATAACAGGATTCATATCCTGAGAATATGAAATGCATTATAAAAGAGAATATTATTGAATCAAGTTGGTATTTTTTTAAGCATAAACTCAATTAAGCTTAGTTTGAGTTATGCTTAAAATTTAAAAGATGCCAGTTGGGTAAAAAATTAAATACATGTCTAAAAAACAATATCTTGTGCAGTTTTGCTTCTTGGTATTGTTACTGGAACACAAGACAAAAACACTAAATATATATATATATATGTGTGTGTGTGTGTGTGACCCTGGACCACAAAACCAGTCATAAGGGTAAATTTTTCAAAATTGCGATTTATACATCATATGAAAGCTGAATAAATAGCTTTCCATTGATGTATGGTTTGTTATGATAGGACAATATTTGTAAATCTGGAATCTGAGGGTGCAAAAAAATCTAAATATTGAGAAAATCACCTTTAAAATTGTTCAAATGAAGTTCTTAGCTATGCATATTACTAATCAAAAATTAAGTTTTGATATATTTACGGTAGGACATTTACAAAATATCGTCACGGAACATGATCTTTACTTAATATCCTAATGATTTTTGGCATAAAAGAAAAATCAATAATTTTGACCCATACAATGTATTGTTGACTATTTCTACAAATATACCTGTGTTACTTATGACTGCCTTTGTGCTCCAGGCTCACTTATATATATATATATATATATGGTTATTTATATGTTAGGCACTGCTGTAACAATAATATAACAAACATACTTATGAGCATTTTATATGGAATTTTCCCATTTTATTTCATTTTTGGTTTAGTAGTGAATGAAGCTCATTGATAATACTGTGAATAGATGTCTTACTGTGTAAACTCAGATCCTGACCACACTCTGTCTGAGGACACCTCGGGTCTGGAGGGGTGATGTGCTTGATAAGAGTAAACCACCTTCATTTTCTGCTTGTCCTGCTCGGAGATTTCACATCAGCTCTTTGCATCACACTCGGACACAATACAGATAAATTCATTCATTTTGATTTTTCTCTGGTCTATATGACATTGCCTCAAACATGATTAATTCATTCCATGAGTGAAAGCAATATGAGGATTATTACTGAGATAAAGTGAGTTGCTTTCAGCTGGTCATGTGATCATAATGAGACGATGCATGCCAAATCAAGCTTTATTATTAATCTCATGTGAGTCTACATGCTTTTCAAGTACATTCATGTGTAAAACTTTTAATGAGGGTAAAATTACTGAGGCCACTTTCAAAACATTATAGCATCTGCTTTATCTCATTTTTCTATTTCTATTTTTGTATTTTAGTTTTATTATAGTATTATGGTTTTATTCATTTTTATTTCAGTTTTAGACTGTAAGAAATTATTTTTCAAAATTGTAAATAAAACAGATTACTGGAGTGTTTACAAGAAAATAGTTTTCAATCTTTCTACTTTTTAAATTTGCAAGGAATTTCTGAATGAAAATTGTTTCCTTTGATTGATTGATTGATTGGTTATTTCAGTGTAGTTTCTAAATTAAACTAAATAAAGGCTACCTTGGCAACTAGCTGAAATAAAACGTTCATTATATATATTTTTTATTTAATATTTAATTTCCGTTTTTTTATTTATTTATGAAAATGAAAAATTAAATGATCGTTTAAATTGATATTAAATGCAGTTAGCTGAACTTCACAGTGCTTTTTTTGCAGTGTAAACCTGAAGTACATCTTTATATGCAATTCTTTAATTATTTCTATTGTTTCTTAAATATGGTTAAATGACTGTTGAATGCACTAACAAGCATTTATGGAAATGTCTAATCTGTCATTTCTACTGACAGTTGCATGTCATATTTAAACATATTTGCAATTACACATTTTTAATGAAGAATTTGCAATTAAGTACATTAAATTATATATTTAAACTACAATAAAAATTACAAGCAAGTATTTTTCATGTGCTTCAGTAGTCACCACCTTAAAATAAGTGTACTTACTAATAAGTGTGATAAAAGATTATTAAAAGATGTACTTTAAAATAAATATTAATTTGAAATTATTACAATGTGCACTATTTAAAAGTGTACTTACTGTAATGATAGACTGTATGTCTCTCAACATACTTACTGTAAGTAGCCTTCATTAATATTATCTGCAAGAGTGTTTGGTCCCACTTTATATCAGGTGGCCTTAACTAATATGTACTTATATTTAAATTAATAATTTGGTACAATGCACTTATTGTGCACATACATGTTTTTACATTGTACTTATATTTTTAAAATGCCTATATGTAGTTATATCTGTAATTACATTTATAATTACACCTTAACCTACCGGTAAACCTACCCATACCACTTAACCAGTCCCTAACCTACCCGTATCCACCTCAATAGCAGCAATAGTGTTTTGCAATACAGTATGAACACAATAAGCACATTGTACTTATTTTTTGATGTAAGTACATGGTAGTTAAGGCCACTTAATATAAAGTTTAATACTTTGTTCATAAGGGTTACTATGAGTCTCAACATGAACTTCTACAGCTTTCTCGTCTGTGGTTCATTTTGTCAGTCGTTTCCAGAAAGCATCTCTCTATCATTGCTTGCCCTTCTGTAAAAGCGCGGTAAAGTTGCAGTGTTTATCGTGGTGTTGTTGATATCATGTGGCAGCACGAGGAGCCTCTACAGTTACGCTTGTTCCCATCTAAATAAACAACGCCTACTAAAAATCAATGCATAAAGTGAATCTGGGTTCAAACCGTGTGGCATCGGCTTCATTTGAGTGCATTTCCAAGGTGTTCTCTCCAAAGGTTATCTGGGATGAAGCCTGAGCGGATAATACTTCCAGAGCCGCAAGCAAACATGACATTATTGGCGTTAAGGATGAACATGTTTACCATGGATCTAATCTGTTCCTTATTGCTTAATTTAAAACCAATTGCCTCAGATCTCAAGCAGATGAAGTTCATTATTCATCGGGCGGAAGCGTTATTCCTCTTTAGCCTGATTTATTTTGTCTGATTGTTTTTTGATGTGCATCTTTTTGAATATTTCAGACTCCTTAAAGAGCAGAAATCGGTGCCTGCGGTGCCATCTGTTCCTGCGCCGCGTCTAATGAATCATTGTTGGGTTTCAGAAACACCTCTCACCGTCTGCGTGTCGTCCCTAAACAAACAATTAACTGCGCTTCTCAAACATTCAGAGTTTTTAATAGCGTCGTTTGTAACTGAACAACAATTCAAGGTCACTGCAACACAAGCTTGAGGGTTTCTTTGCTCTCTGTGTAATTAGAAATGTATGGATATGGTATTTCTGAGCCGATAATGATAACCGATAATCAACAGCTTGCCATTTTGATGCTCAGTTATTTGACCTTTTGTGCTCTAACCAGCAGGATAATTAGCTGATTAATTAAAAACCACCCCTTCATGCAAAATTAAGTCGTTTGAAAGTTTTCAATGTATAAAAGTGATCTGACCGACAAATTAGTTTAACTGTTTTTAGCATAATGCTTTATAAAATCAGAACAAGATGTGAACAAACAGCCAAAGATGTCCGGCTGACACATTTGACCAACATTTAAACATAATAATAATAATAATAATAATAATAATAAATTGCATGAATGGAACACAAGAAAGGGATCGTTCACACAGGACCAAAGCCTTAAACTGTATTATGAAATGTTTTGGATGTGATTTCATATGTTGTCTGTGAGAGATCAGTGAGTTTAGGTCATACATACATAACACATAAAAAATATATATATATATATATATATAAAATGGTATTGGGTGTGGATTTAATGTTTTGGCTACACATCGCAATATGTCACAGAAATCCGAAATGCAAAAAATGTCCCACATTAGGGCAATCCACCCTATATATATATATATATATATATATGTGTTGTGTAATAACAGGGTTATTAGTTAAAACCATTTTTAAAAATTGCTTGAAATAAACATTAACTGAAATAGAATTGATATATTTCTAATTTCCCTTTAGTCTAACTTCATGTACTAAAATAACATATTGAGATAAAAATAATAATAAAAAAAACGATATGAACATTTTTTAAAAAAAGAAAAAGAAAATACACACACACACACACACACACACACACACACACAATTGACAAACATTAAAACTAAAGTGTCAACTAAAATGAAAATAAAGATGAAATATAATCATAAAAACTGATTTGAAATATTAATTAAAGCTATAATAGTATATTGATACTAAAATAACAATGAACCAAATATAAAAGTGATGTTGACTTAACTTAAAAAAAAAATGAGGAAACCCCTTGCCTTAAAATTATTAAGTAAATAATAATAAAAAAAAAACTTGACAATTCACTTAACTTATTTTTTTTAAATTATTATTTACTTAAAAATTTTAAGGCAAGGGGTTTCCTCAATTTTTTTAAGTTAAGTCAACATCACTTTTTACAGTGTATTGTCTATATTGGTTAAAAACAGTATCTTGGTATAACAGTAAGTTCATTTACATTATATGTTCACTGACATTTTGTGCACCTCTGTCTGTAATTCTGTGTCTGTAGAATGTTCAGGTTAGAAATGCAACAGTATTTAATTTCTGACGATTGTCATGCTAAGGCCAATAATTAGCAGATAATAAAATTCTTTATTATTTCATCTAAAAAAAACAACAACAACAAAAACAGTCATTTTTATTATATTATATAATATATATTTAAATGCCACAAGTGAATTTAGTCATCACTAGTGTTGCCATTTTTAAAATAAATGTTGATTATTAATATTTTAATCATTGATAGTTTAAACTGATTGTTGATTGCTCTGTTGGGGGGTATATATATATATATAATTATTAAGAACATACAGCCAGTTCAGATTATCTGAAAGTAATGATACTTATTAATGTAAGCGCCCAAAACTAAGGTTGAGCGCATTGATGTTTATTTATTTTTTCTTAATATTTTAAAGCATTCAGTACTCATTTTCCACAACAGTACCATCTGCTCTTGCTCACTCTCAAAAGTGAAGGTTGGAACGAACTACACGACTCTCAAAATCTGAACAGATTTGAAACACTAGGCATCACACACTTGCCAACGTAGTAAATATTTACAGAGGAAAACTGAAGGCGTCTTTACTCAGCTGAGTTAAAGGGACAGTTCACCCAAAAATGAAAATTCTGTCATCATTTACTCATCCTCAAGTAGTTCCAAACCTGTATGAATGTCTTTGTTTTGCTGAACACAAAGGAAGATATTCTGAAGAATGAGGGAAACAGAGCAGTTCTGGGGCACCATTGACTTCCATAGTATTTTTTTTTCCTACTATGGAAGTCAATGGTGCCCCAAAACAGCCTGGTTGCAAACTTTCTTCAAAATATCTTCCTTTGTGTTCAGCAGAACAAAGAAATTCATACAGGTGTGGAACTACTTGAGGATGAGTAAATGATGACAGAACTATCCCTTTAAGGCTGCTCTGTGCCTGCTCAAAATTCTGTGTTACACACAATGCCACAGAAAAGCCAGACTAAATTATGCCTGCTCTGACCCACCTCAAGCTCTAGTGTCAAAGGACTGTATAAAGGTGCTATTTCTGAGTAAATGCATTTATGCCACCTGTGAGCAGTCTGTGTGAAGACCCTTCAGAAGTGCTTCTGTGCCACCTGTGCAGTGTAAATCTGACGTGTGTTTTAAAATCAGCTGTTTCAGATGCTTGATATCCTACGACTGGATGAAATCAGAGTCTGTGTCCATCGTTCACTATGAAATCTGACGACTCAAATCTGCAGAGCGGCTCTGACTTTCACTAAACAGCGTCTAGACTGTAATCTGGGGCAAAAATCAGTGTAGTGTATTACAGCCTTGAGTCAACTTACTGCTGAAGAGAAAATAGAGAGAGAAAGAGCAACACAGTGTGTGTATCTTAATGAAGTGTGTGTGTGTGTGTGTCTTAATGAAGTGTGTGTGTGTGTGTGTGTGTGTGTGTACAGTAATAGTCTGCCGCGCTGTGTGTTTCAGAGAAAAGCACGTCACTTAAGATGTCTTGATTTACAGTAAAGGCAGTGAACATCTCTGCATGTGTAGTGAGTTTAACATGTATTTGTGAAAACAGTAAGTAGTTTTGCTTTATCTCCACATTTGTATAATCGTCAACAATTTTGTGGACAGATGATTGCACCAGATTTATAATGCAATGTGTCTGGAAACATGTTGTCACAGAAACTTAAAAGGCACAGTTTTCCACCAAAATAAAAGCTTCAGAGTGTAAGTCTTGCAAGTGAATAAATTAAGACTGTACTGTAAAGAAAGTACTGTAATTGTACTACTGCATTATGAAGTAAAATGATATACTTACTGTATCATATACATATATTACACTGCAGTTGTATTACAATAGTAATGTATTACTGTCTCAGAATTATATTATTATTATTATATAATCTCCACCATCAGCTCTGAGGAATCTCAGAAAACATTTTCAGCTACTATCAAAATACTTTCATTAAGGTCAAATTTAAATTAACTTTTAATATAGAATTTTTAATTAACTTTTCTATTGTTCAAATTTTATGTCCTTAATGTTGTGCCAATTTTTCCTCGTGGTATTGAATATCAATATTTTTTAGGGCATCAAACTTACACATTTCAGTATCATTATAACACTAGTCACCACAGCATTATAATCTACAGATTTGATCTTAAATGCAAGAGACTCTAAACACTCTTCTTGTTGTTCTGTATGAGCAGATGGAGCTGATTCCAGATCCAGATCCTGATGAAGAAGGGACTAAATTAAGTGTGAGTATGTGATCTATGATACAGTAAATTAATACATGCCTATGATTTTTGGGTGAACAATCCCTTTAATAAAGCTGCTCAGTACAGGCGATTTGTAATCTTTAACCCAGTAAAGCCTGACATCTGAAATATACAGTATATATCATCTATTTTTTTTTTTTTTTTGCAGTTTACTTAACCTTTAGACAAAATCTAAAAGAAAAGTATCATATTTGATGCATCAGCCTTTTGTAGGTAAAATAGTCTGATTTAGTAAAAATACAGAGGGCAAAACAGAGCAAAAATATGCAATTCGGTGCAGATGCTGACATTTATATGATGAAATTCTGATGATTGTAATGTAAATATTGCAGATTCTCATATAAAATGATCTAAATATCAGCAGTCGCTCTATATCTCCAATAATATCTCTTAGTAAGATGAGATTGAAATGATCCAAATAATGCAATGCAGTGCTGATTGAGAGATGAAGAAATAAACGCTCCTCAAAAGATCCTGATGATCAGATTTGAGACGCACTGATTTTCCTAAAAAACATGATTGATGGAGAATCAAGTAAAGCTGAGCTGCTTCAGTCCAGTAAGTGTTCATCTGGAAGTATTACTGCAGTTATTCTGACCTTTACTTGATCAAAATCAGTCAAGATTTGACACGAGAAGCAGCAGCTGAAGCTGGACATTTCTACAATTACACTAAAAGAGCTTTCACTTGATAAAAAAAACCCTCTAAGTTATTAATCAGACCACAGAAGGTGTGAAGAAGATTGTGTGCGACAGCAAAGCTTGATCAGGCTTGTGTGCATCAGATATGATGCAGTAGGCTTTATAGGGTTAAATAACTTGATGGCACCTTCTGCTGTTATGAAAGGCCTCTAAAGCAAAGTCACTAGCAAATAAAGGCTTTATCGGTTGGTCAACAGCAGCGAGATCATCTCAGGATTTGTCTTCGGTTCTCTTCACAGACAGTCAAGGTCCAAGGCAATGACATCTCCCACAAGCTGCAGATCTCTCGGGTGAGCAAGAACGAAGAGGGTCTGTACGAATGCCGCGTCACAGACGCCAACTACGGAGAGCTGAAGGAGTACAAGGCTCAAGCCTACCTTAAAGTCAACGCCACCGTCCGCCCGCGCAACAGGGCGATTAAGAAGAGCTCTCCGCTGCACCTGACCGATAAGAAACCCCGCAAGAGCAGCTCGGCTCTCGGCCAGGACAGCAACGGCATGAGCTCTGACCAGAGGTCCCAGGCCACTTCTACCTCGCAGACCTCACACTCCAAAGCAGTGGAGCACAGCACAGGGTCAGGTACGAGTCTCTGCACGCTTGTTCCTGTCTCTAACGTTTGGTCATAGCATTTCAACATGCTTGCGGATTGCATTGAAGGGGTCATTGGATGCGACATGCACTTTTACATGTTGTTTGAACTGAAATGTGTGTTGGCAGTGTGTGTACACAACCACCCTATAATGATAAAGATCCACCCAGTGTTTTTTTTTTTTCTTTCATTAAATCATTTCCCTTTTCTCATATCAAGCCGATCTCTGATGTCACACAGGCCCCTCCCACTATTGTTGATTGACACTAGCGTTTTACCTTAGCTCCGCCCTGAGTGAGCTGTCATCAGTCCTTCATTGTTTCATCGCCGGAGCAGATGTAGACCAGAATGTCTTCTGAGCGATTGAGGTGTTTTGTTGTTGGATGTAATAATGAACATAGCAGTCGTCATTTACTCCAGACATCTGAGCCGCTGAAGACGCAGTGGATTAGCTTTGTTTTTGAAGGGAATGCATCCTCTGATCTGCCTAAATGCGTCTATGTTCGCGTGAATCATTCATGATCCAGCTTCACCTACAGAAGAACTGAGTATGAGGATCTTTTATGAATCTTTGCAAATCGCCTTTCCTAAGAACGTGCTAGTTGGCAAGCTCCGCGGCTAAAGTAAACAGTCTCATGAGAACGGCTCGTTACGCCACGGAAGAGAGGGGCGGGGTCAGCAGAGCTCATTAGCATTTAAAGGAACATGCACCGAAACGGGTCGCTGTGAACAGAGCTGATTTTGACAGGGTAAAAAGGGTGTTGTTTTACACTACCATTGAGAAATTTTAACCAAAGTATGTTATAGACTTTTAATTAAGACCCTAAAGAATCATATCAACTTGTGGAAAATGGGCATCTGTTGACCCCTTTAAGAAACAGCTTCAGTGCATCAGATTTCATTATTAATCGTCTGTGATGCCATAGAATGATAGATATTGCAGTGTTCAGGGGATTTTAAACATGAAAAAGTATAAGTATAAGTATGAGTCCATTTAATCATTCAGTTCGTCACATAACATGGTCACTTGATTAGGTATCAAAGCAACATGCAGAATTTTTTTTCATAATCATAACCAATAAATTCAATGTAGTATTATTTAAATTAACAGTAGAAAGAATAAAAAATTAAAAATAACATAAATCTCAAAGTAATATCATAAAATACAACATAGATCCCAAAATCAATCAAATCAATTACAAAAAATAAGAAAAATCAGTTACAAAAAAGGAGTAAAATCAAATTCTCCATCATCCAAAGAGCACCGATTCGTGGAGTTCACACCCCTGCAGCATTCTTTGCATATTTTTGAATGTATGAAATCAAAGGTGGTTTTGTTCTGACCACTGTATTAAATATTATGCACTACTGAAAAAAAGTCATCCTTTTGCTGAGCGACTTTAATAGTATTTAAATTTGCATTTACAGTATGCACATAATAATGAATATTTGAGCAAGATATTTATGACCAGTCACTGCAAGTGTAATAAGCTACATTTAATTACTTCAGCGTTTATGTAATTGGAATTCAAACGCAGCCAGATGCAATTATAATACTTGTACACTTTCAATGCAATATAAAAATGTCTTTGAGAGTTTTACCGTGAGGGAAAACAATGCAACCAGTTAGATTAAAAGTAAAGATGCCATATTATTGCAAATGAAAATATAAAAATATATGTATATGTAATAGAGTTGCTAATAGGTTTTATTTGGACTGTTGTAGAACTAGTAATTGAGTTTAGAAACTGTCAGCAGGCAATAAATAGCAGGCCTATAATTTCATTGAGTGAAGGTATTATATTGAGCTCAAAATAGCAAATATATTCCTCTTATGAAAGCAAAATTTGCCTTAGTATAAAAAAATTATTTTTTAGGAAACAAACATGCATAAATTGTGTCATTTAATAATTACTTACATCATGGTATTACATCCAGATTATGCTGACCTCAAAATATCAAATGTATTCCTCTTTTTAAAGCAAACTTTGCCACAGTGTTTAATACATGGACGTGTTAATCAGCAGATTAACATGCAAAAATCTGATTTATATTAATTTGACACAGAGCTTATTAGAATTATTGTGGTGGATTTAAAATCACAAACAACTTGTGCATCTTTGTGACATGGGAAAATAAATAAATAAACATCTTGTAAAAACACTGACAAATATTTGGGCCAGATCTTGAATATGTGGATGTCAAGTATTAATATTCTACAGTGAGATCAGGTGATATTTAACAAACTCAACCTGGTTATAAAGTCTAAAACATGAACAATGCAAATAGCCATGTACAAGATGAAATAACGACTATTTAAATCCAGAGTCAGCTGCTGAATTTTAATTGGATTTGAAGTGAGATGGAGAATTAAAAGAGATAAGAAATTAAAAGAAAAAGAAAAACATATACAAATGTAATATTTAATACTATTGTTATTTGCAATTCATAAAAAGTGAAATATGGCACAATATATAAGGTACACCCATGTATTAATAATCAATGTTTGAAGTGCTTATAGACAATTAACTATATACCATATTTAACTATATATATATATATATATATATATATATTAGGGATGTCAAATGATTAATCGTGATTAATCGCATCCAAAATAAAAGTTTTTGTTTACATAATATATATATGTATGTGTGCTGTGTATATTAATTATGTATATATAAATACAAACACATGCATATATATATATTTAAGAAAAATATGTTATGTTTATATATTAAATATACTTATTTATAATATCAAATATAAGAATATAAATGCATATACATGTAAATATTTTCAAAATATATACATGCATGTGTTTGTATTTATATATACATAATAAATGTACACATACATATATTATGTAAACAAAAACTTTTATTGTGGATGCGATTAATCGCGATTAATCATTTGACAGCACTGATATATATATACTGTATATATATACAAACCTTAAATTTAAATCTGCATTTTCGGGAATACATACAGTATGCACAATTAGTGTAAATTATTCAAGAAGTGTCTTAAATCATTCTGGACAGATGAAATTGAGTAACCTTGATACATATCTTTGAATTGCAAATCAATAAATGTATCTTCCTGTCATTTTAAATCATAATCCCGCACACTGTGGCCAATTCAATTCATCTCTCAACTTCTGATTTGAATAAAAGCCCGTTTTTACATTCTGAACTCTCCAAAACCAGCAGAGATCTTACAAACCATTTGAGCTAACAAGAAAAAAAAGACTGAAAGGATGCTGGAGAATATAAAAAGAATAAAGAAGGTTCTGATCAATAAATCAAGATGATTCAATTTGATTGCACGGAGGTTCTTCTAATATATAATTTGTACGGCATGAGCGGAGGTCAGATTAATTGTATGCACATGCTGTATACCTTTACTATAATTACGTCTGAGTTGTATAACTTGAACATAAGTACTCCGAGCTCTTTAACCTTCGAGAACCTTCACTACAGCAGCATGAGTGAGCTGTAATTACAGCTGCTGACATTCTGGCATGACTCATACTCTTCCTTACAGCTAATCAGATGCGACTGGTAATGAAAGTATAGATGCGACGCATAATCGACAGAGCATTTCGGCCCGGAGTAAAGAGGACCGGCAGGGATGATTAATTATTCCCTGCAAGCAGACGAAGGGAGGGACGCTTCGGGCCGATGCGATCGCTTGTTTCAGGAAGGTTCCCGTTCGGCTCGGGCCAAATGAGATCTGGCAGAGAGGAGCAGAGGCTCATGGGAGGATCCTGGTCTCGTCTCTGATACAGAGCTCCGCTCCCACCGCCGGAAAAATCCCGTAAATGTCACGGTGATTTACTGAATATTTCATTTCCCATTTCCTCTTTGTTGCCTTGTTTTCGTGGGTTTTATGGCCAGCGTACATCCTTGAGCTTCTCCCGTTCTCTTCTGCAGTCGATGCAGGTGTGCAATAAGTTCAGAGAGGAATCAGATTGCATTTGCTTTGAAGTCTTCAGACCTTGTATCGCACCTAATTTCATTGTTCAAAGGAGGTCTAGAAAAAAATATGAGGGAAAAACAACAGGAAATGCGGTTCAAAAATCCAGACGTATTTATAGCACCGTGCGAGAAATGGAACACGATCAAACCTGCTAACAATAGGGCCGAGAAAGTGGAAGAGATTCATCATTTATCAAAGCCTTCCCATACATCCCTGCACCACTAAAAAAACATTTTATTAAATTAATGCTTTATCCATGTCTTAACTTCCTTCCAGCGCAGAGCTGTAGTTGTGTTTCTCTGTAACACAGCTGTCAGCACATAGGTTGTTTTAAAAATACTCTGAAAAGCCTTTAGAAAGGCTATTAATCCCTTTTAATGGCGTAATGGCAGTTTTCAGCTTGATTTATATGGGGAGGTTTTAGCAGGAGGCATCTGTGAATAGGTAGATAGCGTCTTCTTTATTTACACAGACCAATAAAACCAGACTATTTTGTGGTACCTGGGAGTTGTTTTGGTTGCACTTTGTGTTAAAAAAGTAATAATATTAGTAATGTGTGACCCTGGACCACAAAACCAGTCATAAGTAACACAGGTATATTTGTAGCAGTAGCCAACAATACATTGTATGGGTCAAAATTATCCATTTGTCTTTTATGCTAAAAATCATTAGGATATTCAGTAAAGATCATGTTCAATGAAGATATTTTGTAAATTTCCTACCGTAAATATATCAAAACTTAATTTTTGATTAGTAATATGCATTGCTAAGAACTTCATTTGGACAACTTTAAAGATGATTTTCTCAATATTTAGATTTTTTTGCACCCTCAGATTCCAGATTTTCAAATATTTGTATCTCAGCCAAATATTGTCCTATCATAACAAACCACACATCAATGGGAAGCTTATTTATTCAGCTTTCACATGACGTATAAATCTCAATTTCTAAAAATTGACCCTTATGACTGGTTTTGTGATCCAGGGTCACACATATTAATAAGAGTTGCACATATATGTGCATCATGGGTCTGAATGACCTCGTTGCTTGCGGAGAGATGTAAGCAAATGAAGAGTTCAGATGCAAAAGCCTCTAAGTGCCATTTTAAATTTTCTATATTATTCTCAGGCTCCTATGTGTAGGTTCAGTAATTTCACTTTAATGGCAATAAATAGGTTATTTTCATTGCCATTAAAGTGAAATGACTGAACGTAAAACATAGGAGCCTGAGAAAAATGCTAATTTTAGAAGAACATTTCACTTAAAGGCACTTTAAGGCTTTTGCATCTGAACTCTTGAAATATACCCACTCTTATTAAATGCTGTGCATACAATAGTTCTCATAATGAGGGCCAAAATGGTCCATGTACCTGGAAACATCCTTGTTGGTATACACTCAGTATGTTGCCAAAATGGTCAAAACACATCATCGTTGATGCAAAATAAATTTATGCACATTCCAGAAAATCCACTTCAGCTTAACACCTAAACGTTTATGTAAATATTAATAAATTGCAAATTGATTTGCATATCAAGTGTTTATATTCAAGATTTCTTAAAAACAAATGGGAACTTTGAATTAAAATAGTTGAAATGAAAGGCTAAAAACTAATGCATATTATATTTAGATGTAAATTATACCAGTGCTCAAAACTTTAAAGTAATTTAGTCATGTTTTGCTTTATTTAATTTTTTATGTTTTCATTTAATTTTTAGCTTTAAATATTTGAGAACATCAAGTTAAACTAAATAAAAATGAGCAACATTGCCTTAGAAACCAGATTAAATAAATATATATTCTTTTTCAGTTAATATTTATTTTATTTCAAGTATTTGTTTTTAAATGGTTTTAATTTTAGTTAAATATTATAACCCTTTTCTATAATTAGTGTGTTGACAACACAAACAAATGTGCATTTTGACTTATGCAAAACTCCAGAAAATCCATAAACTTTTATGCCAAAATTGAGGAATATGCAAATTGTAATTCTGTATCAAGCATTTACATTCAGGATTTCTTACATGCAAATTAAAAATTTGCATACAAACAGGTGAATGCAAAGCCAGCAATTAGTTAATTAGTATTACAAATGCACATCATATTTTAATTCATGCAAATTATGCCTGGAATTGCCTGTGCTCAAAACTTTTAAAGAAACTCCTCGTTTGTCTATAAATAATGTTTCCTCCTCTTCCACACTGAAAACATCACCATTTGTGCAAAACAAATTAACACACATTTTGTCTCATGCAAAACTCCAAAAAAATCCACCTTAGCTTAACATGTTTCTCAATATTCATGCAAAGGTTTATGCTATTTTTAATTTGCATGTAAAACTTTTAGACATAAAAACAGTTAGACAGAAAGCCAGCAGTTAGTTAATTACATTATTTACATATGCAACTTATTATTGTGGAACAACTTGTACACTCTAAAAAAAAATGGTGCTATATAGCACTAAAAGTGGTTCTTTGGCTTGTAATCATAGGGGAACCACTTTTGGTTCTGTATAGCTCCAAATCTTGGTTCTTCAGTGGTTCTTCACCGGTTCTTTGGCATGACTGAGGGGCTATATAGCACCGCTACCATATACAGAACCTGTTAAGCTCCTGTATGGTTCTTCAGTGGTTCTTCACCGGTTCTTCAGCGGTTCTTTGGCATGACTGAGGGGCTATATAGCACCGCTACCATATACAGAACCTGTTAAGCTCCTGTATGGTTCTTCAGTGGTTCTTCACCGGTTCTTCAGCGGTTCTTTGGCATGACTGAGGGGCTATATAGCACCGCTACCATATACAGAACCTGTTAAGCTCCTGTATGGTTCTTCAGCGGTTCTTTGGGGTGATTAAGGTGCTATATAGCACCACTGCCGTATAAAGAACCTGTTAAGCCCCTTTAAAGGTTTTTTACAAGCCAAAGAACCACTGTTGGTGCTGTTTAGCACCATTTTTGTTGAAGAAATACAATGCAATATGGCACCTCTTATGGTTCTACATAGCACCATTTGACAAAGGTGCAGTATAGCACCTTTAAAGATATGGTGCTGTATAGCACCAAAAGTGGTTCCCCTATGATTACGAGCCAAGAACCACTTTTAGTGCTATATAGCACCATTTTTTTTAGAGTGTTCATGTACAATATGTATGGAAAGACCTGAAGCGTTACAGTTTATTTGCTGTATGAAATCTGCATCAATCATTCCCTTTTGAAGTAATTCCTTTTGCGATATAATGTGACCTGCAATAAATGACAAGCAAAAACCTGTCAGTTTGAAACATTCTTACGCTAGTCATGTATAATCAAGTCGGGTGCATTTAGTTTCTATTTGCGATGAAGTGCTTCTGTTTTGCCTTTCCGTTCAGTGTCCTCTCTTCTCTCCCCACAGGTACGAGGATATCCATGAGTAATGGACTCGCTATTCTCCTCCTCACGACCGGCCTCATGAGGGGAGCGTGGTTATAGTGACTCTTTTCCCAGAATCACTCTTATTTCAGAGCCAAGAGAAAATCGCCTGCTATTTGGCCAGAGCGGACGGCACAGTCGACCCTCAACACTGCACCCAACGTAGTCTAACGATCATCACCAGAAGCACCTTCCTTTCTAAAGCCTAGGAGAAGGAGACTGTCATAGCGGACACGTGCTTCACGCTCCAAATCAAACTCCAGACCCAACAAACGGACACGGATTCGTATGGGATCTTGCACCTCTTATATATATTTTTTTTTTGGGTTGGTTTTTGTTGACCTTTTATCTCCAGCTGTGAATTTAATACATGCTCTGAAGTTGCGAAGAGTCTATATTTGTGTAAAATATGAATATATGATATACAGTATATATATATATAGTATTTGATTTCAAATTCCCTGAAACAGCTGTCATTCACTCGTCGTGTATTCACATGCAAAAACAGCCTTGAAGTGAAAATAACTGCATCGCGGCTTAGTGCATATTGTGTCTGGATCGCTAATTGAGCTCGGCTTGACTGTGTGGTAAATCACGGTTTGTTATTTGTTGCTTTATTTTTTGGCATAATAAATGTGAGTGTATTCTTTTGCCCCTCCGTTCTGTCGGTAACGCTGTAAACTCGCCACGTGAGAATCACATTAAGTTCGTACGTTGCATGTCGTGTTGTGAGCATAGCAGTCTATGGCTGGAATCAAATCACACACTCAATAATGCCATTTCAGAGCATCGTTTCAGTGCAGTTGAAAAGATATTGTTTGTTTGGCTCTTATTTACTTTTTTTGGAGAGTAGAGGGTCAGACGAATCGATCGAAATAAATGTCCTGAGCTTTCAACCTTCTCATCGCTTAAAGGTGTTACATGACCTTCAGTGCTATTGAATGCTGTGATTGTGTCCTCCTAAACATCTCGAGTATGATTCACCTATGTTTAAGTGCTGGAGATGATTGCTTTTCACCTCTTGAAGCCGCTGTTATTTCCGTGGTTGTTTACCATCTTCAAAATCATGTTGCATCATGGATTTCCACTAAAGCTGACAAAATCAATAGTCGTTGACAATTGGTTTTCTCTCTCATCTTTTTTTGTTAATTTAAAATGGAACGGCTCTGACTAAAAGATAATAATATACACTATATTGCCAAAAGTATTGGGTCACCCCCTTCTAATGAACAGGTTTGACTACTTTAGTAATTTCTATGAGTACAAATCTTAATGTTAAAGCATATAATGATATTCTAGGAAATTGTGTGCTTCTAATATTATAGCAACAGTTTGGACTCTTTTCTATTCTAACATGACAATGTCTCTGTGTATAAGACAAGGTTCAAAAAGAAAATGATTGATTGAGTCAGTGTGGAAGAACTTGACTGGTCTGCATAAAACCAAGTCCTAATCCCAGTTTAACACCTCTGGTGTGACTGTAAATGCAGACCTTGAGACAAAAACTCATCACCAAACACCAATGACTTGTACATATGGGTTCAGTCATTTTAGACACTTACAAAACTGTTGCAACAGAGATGAAATACAATTTTTAAATACATGAATTATGTTCCCATCGTTGTTGCCACAGATTTGGAAGTGCATTATTTTCTGTTCTAAAGAAGGGGGTGCCAATACTTTTGTCTATATAGTGTATGTACAAGTCATTGGTGTTTGGTGATGAGTTTTTGGCTCAAGGTCTGCATTTACAGTCACACCAGAGGTGTTAAACTGGGATTAGGACTTGGTTTTATGCAGACCAGTCAAGTTCTTCCACACTGACTCAATCAATCATTTTCTTTTTGAACCTTGTCTTATACACAGAGACATTGTCATGTTAGAATAGAAAAGAGTCCAAACTGTTGCTATAATATTAGAAGCACACAATTTCCTAGAATATCATTATATGCTTTAACATTAAGAGTTGTACTCATAGAAATTACTAAAGTAGTCAAACCTGTTCATTAGAAGGGGTGTCAATACTTTTGGCAATATAGTGTATATTTGCGTTTGTCCTCTTATTTTGACTGCAGATTGCAAGTCAATAAGGGGGTGACATTTTCCCCAAAGCAAGTCGGCATTGCAGGACAGCATTTTTAAACAATTTAGCTTATTCTTATGCAAAAGTCCCTCGGTCCAAACCTAAACTGACCCTAATTATTTAACATCACAAGTGACTGAACACAATATGACACCAAAACATCCTCTGCTGCAGGCGAAGTGAAGAAAACCTTATTCTGGTTAATCAGGGTCAGACTGAACATTTTGAGATTAATAACCAAGATACAGCTTGGGGAAAAAAACATCAGAATTTCATATTCCCTCATGATGCCCTTATCACTGTATTTAAAAAGCGATGGTAGTGGTTGAAAATAAGATGGTGACATTTAACCAACACTGTGTTATCAAGAAGAACAAGACGTCCCTTAAGGAATGTCAAGGTTTTGAAAGGAATCTGAAGCTGCGGTTGATGGAATTCATTCTGTTTGACATTCTGCTCTTGTATTGATGTCTTGAGGTGTTTTATATCATTTAACCAAAGACTGCTGAGATGGGCACATTGCAGTACTGTTTACAAAACACATAAGAGCCCCATGTATAATGCCAAATCTACGTTGGCTTTTTGAAAACTCATTTTCTCACTCATGGTGGAGTCATGTGTTGTGTTTGTTCCTCAATTTTAGCTTTCGAGGCAGTTGTATTGGGATTATGCTTGGATTAAAACATAAGAAAGAGAGTCTCTCAACAACAAACACAAAGCCAACATAAAATACTGTCACATAAGGGAAACATTCATGTAGCGATTTTTATCCTGCAATAACAAAATTGAGCTTTTTAGTCAAAACCTCTGTTATATATTTGATGCAAAATACACAATATGGTTAATTACACCATGTTTATGTTATAAAATGTGTTAGTATAGTTATATATACTTTTTGTTTAAAATGCTTGGCATGTACGCTTTGGATAAAAGCATCTGCCAAATGACTAAATGTAACAAATTGGTCGCAAGACACACAACAGCCAATTGCATTTAATTTATGCATTTAATTAAGTTATGATACTTGAGCCAAAAACTTTTATGTCATGCCAGATTATCAATGAATAATAACACAAAAAGTTTAGTTCAGATGATTTGAAAAATTGTGCATGGATAGAACTGGCTACTTTTATTGTACATTAAAGGTAGTTTAGTCATTTTTTGAGCCGCAGCTGAAAAAAAGAATAAGAATAATGTTGACAATTTTGGCAGAAAATGCAAATTGAAAAAGAAAATGAGAAGAAAATAAAAAAGTAAAGTTGAAGAAAACTATCAAGTAATGAGTAAATGATGACAAAATGTTACAATTGTTACATTATAATGTTGCAGGATAAAAGTTGTTACATTGATGTTTCCTTTAGAAGTTTCTGGCTGTAATGTAAACTTAGCAAAGTTTATTTGTACTTTGACGGCTGTAGTGATCCTGATCCTTAAACGAGGCCATGAAACAAAAAATGCACCATGATATTTCTTTGAATAATGAGACGGCTCGTGCAATAGAAGGTTGTTCAGCAAGATTCTTGCCAAACTGTACTCTTCATAATTGGAAGACTAATCATAAAACCAGCCGGAAGCTCTAAATTCTCTATAGATTTATGGGCATGTGAGACTTTCAGAGCAGCTGCTATCCGAGAGTGTTAATGTACGGCGTAGGTTTGTTGATTTGAGTAGGTTGATCTACATTAAACTTTGTTTTTAAGACGGCACTTTAAATAGGGCACACGATGAGGATGATCTGCATTTGTGTGTGCTGTAAATAGACGAAACACCTAAACTAAATCCATCAGCTGCATTTTAACACAGGACACCTGCGGTTATAAATACAGTTGGGTTGTCATCCTTCAAAAACAAACTCATTTAATTATAACGTTTATGTAGACGAGTGTTTTGAATGGGATTCAGATGAATATATTTGATGCCTTGTACAGCTTGTGTAAGTCACTGTAAGCTAAAACAAGCCGCATGGTTTATTTCCATTTTGTATTCGTTCCTTTTTTACTCAGAAAGGACAAATTGTATATGTGTATGGATTTATTGAAAGGACAGAAATGGGTTTTTGTGTTGCCATCTGTTTGGAGAACTCTACGGGAAAGACTTTCCGTCCTTTGGGAGACGCTTTTGGCCAAACCTCTGGAGATATTGGCTGGATTTTGGAAAGCCGAATCTGACAGAACAGAGATTACGTTTGACGAAACAGAGACTCTTTGTGTTCCCAAAACAATAAGCGAAGATGGAGCCGCTTCTTGGATCTCTGGATGTTGTTTTGGATGCGTACGTGTTGATTTCTGCATGTGATGAATCCACTGTACAAGCATACGGAGATCAATCCTTGCATCCCAGGATCTGTATTTCAGAAAGTCATCATCCGGAGGGATCAGATATGGATATATATGGTGTATATATGGATCACCTCTTTGCCATCTTGTTGGAGTCATAATTAAATGTTTACCGGACTCTTTCAAATACATGACATGATTAAAATGTAAAACTGTCATGGCTGAGCAAAGCTGAAGTTTGTAATATAAGACAAAATGAGCCAAATTTTAATAAACTATCTTCACGGGCTGTCTATATACAGATTTTTTATGAGACGTGCAGCGTGATTTAGAGTATGTGGTGCATCGATTTTCCAGAGCCGTTTTATTTTTATTGCTGAAAGGAGCCACTTGTGTATCGTCTGCAGATGTGCTTTAAAGGATCTGACGTTTGAAGAACATCCTGATAAATAAGAGTTTGATCAGAGAACAGATGATTGATTGAGTATGAGAGAAAAGATACGACACGCCGCTGTATAAAGCACTCAAAGGCATTTCCACACCATGAAATATGAAATAATTAAATTGCTTTAAAGCACTGTCTTCATTTTTATTCATTCACCTCAAAAAAAACAAATACAGAACAGTGAAAAGAAAAATAAACCGGGAAGCAAGTCAATATGTCTCTCGCTGCTTTAAATTAGACTCATATTTGTGGCTTGTTTGGATGCCTCTATAAAGCCAGCCTGAAGATTAAGCTCAACATTTTTATATTAGAGCTGTTTTATCAGGTATCCGACGCAAAGCTGCTTGAAGAAAGTACACTAAAGACCCTGCCAGAAATGTATTTGAGTCTTATATAAATCCTGAGAGCTTATGACAGGTGGCTAACAGACACGTGACCTGCACTGCATGATGCAGATTCACTGTAAATAAATACATAAATAAGGGTGTGCCTGGCATATTTATTTATTTAAATGTACAGTATGTCTTCAGAAGACTTGGATAATAATGCAAAATAGATTAGACTTTAGGGTCATTTTATATCAACTCAAGGTCCTCGGCTAAAAAAAATAATTTTGATAATCTTTCTTCCTAGTGAAAGAAATACAAAAATCAGGAAGAAAGCCAAAATATTAAATGTCATGAATTATTATTTCCTGAGTAATCCACTACTTTGTAGAGGGGGGTCAAAATGACAATTTTCACCTGAGATTTGGAGCCAGATTACAGGGGGGTAAAAATGACTTCAGAAAGCTGACAGCACTGTCATGTTATTGTCACACAGAGATCAGTAGCTCTATTAGTAAAATCTGTTGACTTTAGCAATCTTTGTTGATTTATGTGCCAGTGGTGACAGTTCAAAAATTGGAAAAAAGCACTTGTTTCCATGTTTGCATGGCTGTAACTCAACAAGCATTAAAGACATCTTAACATCCTTTTAGATTTTAATTATGAATAAGCATTTATCTTGGTATCTCCATTTTTAAGACCCTATATGGTTCAGTACCAGAGATATTGGGATCTCAATATGGCTCCAGAATAAATTGTGCACATTTTCAGTGGTCAAAATCCAAACGGTCACTTTACATTCATGAGATATTTATTGTATTTAAAAAGGAATGTCTGAAGAATGAATATAATATAGAAAATATATTGTTTCCCTCTATCAAAACAACTGCACCATAAACATATAATTGTTCCAAACTTTGTGTGCCTGTAGTTCAAGAAGTATAACAGATCTCCATATGATTTTAGGTTCAGGTTCTTAACTTATTTTGGTACAGTATGTTCATATTTAAAGCTCAATATGCTTCATTGCCATAGATATGGGGTTTTCAATGAGGATTTAATATTTTGGAGCTGCATCCTGGTTATGTATGTATGTATTAGTTTATTTAATGTTTAGTCTGACTTGAGAATTATGAAACATGAGTGATGTTTTGGAGGTGCAGGATAAAAGTGGTCACACCAAAATTGGTTTTGTTAAAGCCACTTACAAAATCTAAAGCACTTTCAGTCCAGTGAAGGTACACTATATTATGTGTCTGTTCTCCTTGGCGTTTTAGTGCTTTATCAGTAGAGCTACAGTACATGAAAACCCAGATCTATAACAATTTGTGTACTGTATAATACAAATAATATTTGCATTGTGAAAGTTCATCTGTCATCTACTCACTCACAGGTTGCTTTTTACCATACAACATGTGCATTATATTCCAAGCCATCTAAGGATGAAAATAATAGGTTTATTGCTGTAAGCTGCATTGGATAACAACATCTACTAAATGCATAATTGCACATGTAAAATGTAAGCAGGAAAAGGAAAGGTAAGCTGTTATTACATGATAACCTCCTCTATTCCTGATTGGTGTCACTGGAAATTAAAGTCAAGGCACTTTTAGTCTAGTGGTCATTTCACCTTTGGCAAAAACACATGCATAATCACATTATCCCCGCGAGAGCAGGTACTGCAGCATGAAACACTGAAGACACGATCTGACTGGAGCTGTCGGGTTAACGACCTTCGTCAAGGACGTGTAACGATGTTGCAGAATCGTAATCTCAGTCTCGGTCCAGTTCCTTGGGTCATTTGAGCCAGTGACCTCTGCGTCAGCAGCAGCAATACTCACTCAATGAATAATACGAGTATAATAAATAAACATCTGATTGTAAAACCTTCTTTCCTTACACCTGCTTACAAATGAGACGCTTGCATTTATTTGTTCTCGTTAAAGCCAATCAATTTGAGCTGACGCTGATATAAGGTGCTTTAATGGCACAATATAAAAACCTTCACGTTAATGAACTGTGGCTTTACGCTCTTCGATGAGAGCGCTCTCGTTTGTACAAGGAGACTGTAGGAAAACACAGAAAGGGGAAGAACAGCTACATCAATGTGGATCAACTAAAGCAAACTTCCCCCGTCGGCTAAGCATCCACCGCTAAACACATCAAAAGAACAATGTAATGTTTAAAACACTTTACATGAGACAGAAGCGGCCTTGCTGTAGGTTTTGCATGGCTTGAAGCCAGATGCACAGCCTGTTGTTCTCCACGTCTGACACAAACACCGGGAAAGAGAGAGCGCTGCGAGTCACGAGTGGGTGTGATTCTACGAGGAGAGATATATAGCGGTTTTGATACAATGAGGGAATATTTGTGCTTGTGGAGAGAATAGAAAGAGGTCATCATGAGGATTTAGGGAGAGGATTCTTTCAGACTCAACGCTTGCATCTCTGCCAGCACAATAAATATGACACCAAAATAACACTTTATGAGCTCTACTCCTTAAAGTGCCAGTTCTGAGCCGTCAAATCATTGCTAACAGCATTTTGCAGATTCAAATAACTATAGCATACAAAAAGCCATTTCTATAACTATATTAAGAAATAAGACTGTAGAGTAAACACTGGAAATGCACTGAAATCTTCTTTGTTTTCTCCACACAACCTGCCATCTATCAAGCATCATGTCGAGGCATTTTGATGAGGACCAACTAATAAAAAAAAAAAACATCTCATCAGGTTAACTCAAAACCAAAATGACATGTGAAATATACGTTCCTGCTCTTATTGCTATGGAGGACTTCGAGTGCCATAGTCAATGATCTATGTATAAATCCAAACATAAAAACAAATGCACACATCACTGTTGAAACTGACAAATACATTTAAAATTGTTTATTTAGTTATTATCATATTTAAAATGTAACAACAACACAAAGACAAGAAAAGCATGTGGCAAATAAAGTATTAAAAGCAACTCGCAAATGTGTTTGAAAAATGCAATTTAAATGTTGCGTTAAAATAATAATGCATTTTGTTGTTATATATAGATCACTGTGAAAAATTGGTTAATTAAACATATTTTTAAATAAATAAATTGACAATGGATTCTGTCATTTTATATTTAAGTGGCACTCTTGGAGCAACACGTTATTCTCAGGGTTATTATAGTTTTGCAGATTTGGTGTGTGCTTCTGCTGTTTAAGTGTCAGCTTTCAGCAACTGTGTGACAAGGAAAGATTTTGTGTGTAAGCATTTGAAAATAACTATATTAATGCCACAAGTTTTAGAGAAAACGTGCTGACAGCAACTTTAGTTCCTGCAAATGGCTTTCTAAAAAGCAATAGGAAAAGTGAGTAACATAATGGACTGCACTGAGTGATAGCGAAGATTTTGCAAATTCAGTTTTCGCTGTTTTAACTGATACACGATGACTGTATGATTCTGGAGAAACTGCTTCTTTTATATGAAGGAAATCTGAATGGCTGACCCAATTATTGTACTTTAAATGAGTGGTTGCAGTTTTAACAGACTGACTGGTGCTGAGCAAAATGTAGGTCAGAACTTATATTCATATAAAGATGTTTCATCAGCTAACAGAGCTACTTTTGATGATTGTTAATGGAAAATATTAGTCTCAGAATTGTGTATTTACAGCATCTACCAGAGGGAGCTTTATACTGTATGAGTCAGTGAAGAAGGAAATGAATGAATGAATGAACAAACAAACAAATAAATACAAAATTGCACAATAAAAAAAAAATTGTGATGTCAGCCTAAAAAAACAATAAATAAATAAATAAGTTGTTTAAGAGTTGAGTAAGTTATTACATTTTGATGAAAATTTAGAGTACAGACGTTTTTATTCTTAGGAATAAGCAGTGTTATGCTAGTATAATTGATATACAATTTGAGCTTTTATTAATATTTTTTATTTGAATATTTTTTTGTTTTTATTTTAAAGTTTTAGTAATTTTGTTGTCTTTATAATTTTTAGCATATATTTTTTATTTGACCTATTTGTTTTTATTAATTTACTATTTGATATTAATTAGTATTAATAAATTGTTTAATTAATATTAACTTACTAAACTAAATGTAAATATAAGTTGCCTTAGCAGCTAGCTGAAATTTTTATTTTTATATATATATTTTATTTCAGTTAACATTTATTTTATTTCAAGTAATTATTTTTTTTGTTTAATTTGACAAAATACGTTTTTGATTTTAATTTGACTTTTGATTTTAATGATTTTTTTGTTTTAATTTTAGTTTTAGTTAACCACTAATTCTCATCCTTTGACTTGGTTTTCAATTTCATAAAACACTTTTTGCAAAACACAACACACATTTCTCTATGCAACACACAACAATCTAACAGGAATTAATATTATGGCAAAGGTGTTTGCAAATGTTTGCTTTTGAGATGTGTTTGTGATATTTTGAATGCTTCATTTTGCAAGAAATGTGAGGCATTTTGCATGTGCAAATTTTTGGATTTGTGTGGAAAGTTTTGAAAAAAAAAGAGGCAAAGTTTTGAAAATGTGTGAAAGCAGTTGAAAAAAACTGTAATATAGTTGTCAAGTTATGTGAAAGGAGCAGGTACAAGCATTGAAGATGAGATGAATGATGCACAAAGGTACACAGTGCCTAAAACTCAAATAAAAAGAATCTGACACCTATTTGATGGGGTTTGTGTTGCTTTTAGATAAGCAATTCATTTCCATACGAAAGCAGTTTTTGCTTCAAATAAGCAGCGTTTGTTTGCTTAGCATTATGTGATTTGCCTAATCAAATTAGTTAATATTTCTAAAATATAAATTTGGTAAAATCAGAATCTGGATTTAATTTATCAATAAATATGCTTACGTTTACATTCACACATCTTTAAAGTTCTACAGCTGTTTGCATTTTCATGTGATTGTATGATTGTATATGAATATGAATGAGATCCCCCTGACAATCCCAGACTGGTGAGGGCAAGAAAAGCTGGTAATTCACAAATTTAAGATCACGATATATTTGTATGCAGAGACGTATAAGCTTGGGTTCCTGCGGCGTCTGAATCCTGACAGTGTCCAACGCAGAAGCCGTGTATGACCTATAAAACGACTCTGGCTTCAGGGATTCTGTCTAATTAACATTTTAATTAATAGGAGATATTGTTAACTGAAGGCCATTCTCTGACTGGCTAATTAAAGACGTGTTCGCTCTACTCATCAGGCCTAAAAGTGCAGTGAAAGAGAGAGCGTGAGAGAGGAATCTGACACCGACCGAACAGCTCATTTCTGCATGTTTCTCTCTTCAATCTAAAGGGTGTCCCTCAGCAGAGATGATGAATCAATCTGGAAGATGATTGTGTGAAAGTGTCGGATTTATTCTTCATTTCCGGCCGATATAGCACCGCACTCTTTTAACATCAGCAGAAACTCTGTATGTGTTTGTCTTTGCACCAAATGAGTCACTTTCAGTGAGTGAATAGTGACTGACTGATACAAACTAAACCAAAATCACCTGCGATCTAATACTAAAACTACTCATTCACATTCATACACTGTAAAAAAACAATTCTGTAGTTTTTACTAAATAATTTTGGCAGCTGTGGTTGCCAGAATAATTTTGTAAAAAATACAGAAAAACGCTAAACACATTTACAGCCAAAAACTGTAAATTTTACAGTATAAAACTGTAATTTTCAAACTAATGTAATTTAAACCAGTAAATTCAACAACACACGCTGCTATTAAAATCTGCTTTTTAACATACTGACAACCAGCATAATAATGCAGGAGGTGAAAGAGAAGAATCAAAGCTCATCACAAGTAGCTTCATCACAAGTAGAAGTATACACTAATATATAGAAGCAGAAGTATATACTAATATATAGAAGCAGAAGTATATACTAATATATAGAAGCAGAAGTATATACTAATATATAGAAGGTGAAGTATATACTAATATATAGAAGCAGAAGTATATACTAATATATAGAAGGTGAAGTATTAGTGAAGTATATACTAATATATAGAAGCAGAAGTATATACTAATATATAGAAGGTGAAGTATATACTAATATATAGAAGGTTAAGTATATACACTAATATATAGAAGCAGAAGTATATACTAATATATAGAAGGTGAAGTATATACACTAATATATAGAAGGTGAAGTATATACTAATATATAGAAGCAGAAGTATATACTAATATATAGAGGTGAAGTATATACACTAATATATAGAAGGTTAAGTATATACACTAATATATAGAAGCAGAAGTATATACTAATATATAGAAGGTGAAGTATATACACTAATATATAGAAGCAGAAGTATATACTAATATATAGAAGGTGAAGTATATACTAATATATAGAAGCAGAAGTATATACTAATATATAGAAGCAGAAGTATATACTAATATATAGAAGCAGAAGTATATACTAATATATAGAAGGTGAAGTATATACTAATATATAGAAGGTTAAGTATATACACTAATATATAGAAGCAGAAGTATATACTAATATATAGAAGGTGAAGTATATACACTAATATATAGAAGGTGAAGTATATACTAATATATAGAAGCAGAAGTATATACTAATATATAGAAGCAGAAGTATATACTAATATATAGAAGGTGAAGTATATACTAATAAACAGAAGGTGAAGTATATACTAATATATAGAAGCAGAAGTATATACTAATATATAGAAGGTGAAGTATATACTAATATATAGAAGGTGAAGTATATACTAATATACAGAAGCAGAAGTATATACTAATATATAGAAGCAGAAGTATATACTAATATATAGAAGGTGAAGTATATACTAATATATAGAAGCAGAAGTATATACTAATATATAGAAGGTGAAGTATATACTAATATATAGAAGCAGAAGTATATACTAATATATAGAAGCAGAAGTATATACTAATATATAGAAGGTGAAGTATATACTAATATATAGAAGCAGAAGTATATACTAATATATAGAAGCAGAAGTATATACTAATATATAGAAGCAGAAGTATATACTAATATATAGAAACAGAAGTATATACTAATATATAGAAGCAGAAGTATATACTAATATATAGAAGGTGAAGTATATACTAATATATAGAAGGTGAAGTATATACTAATATATAGAAGGTGAAGTATATACTAATATATAGAAGCAGAAGTATATACTAATATATAGAAGGTGAAGTATATACTAATATATAGAAGCAGAAGTATATACTAATATATAGAAGCAGAAGTATATACTAATATATAGAAGCAGAAGTATATACTAATATATAGAAGGTGAAGTATATACTAATATATAGAAGGTGAAGTATATACTAATATATAGAAGGTGAAGTATATACTAATATATAGAAGCAGAAGTATATACTAATATATAGAAGGTGAAGTATATACTAATATATAGAAGCAGAAGTATATACTAATATATAGAAGCAGAAGTATATACTAATATATAGAAGCAGAAGTATATACTAATATATAGAAGGTGAAGTATATACTAATATATAGAAGCAGAAGTATATGCTAATATATAGAAGGTGAAGTATATACTAATATATAGAAGGTGAAGTATATACTAATATATAGAAGGTGAAGTATATACTAATATATAGAAGCAGAAGTATATACTAATATATAGAAGGTGAAGTATATACTAATATATAGAAGGTGCACAGAGTCATTCATGCAAACACTAAACATCATCATAATAACACACATGATACTTAAATAATGCAATAAACTTTCATTAAACAACAGAAGATGTAACATAAAGCCCAAATGCACATAACTGATAACAAAAACTATTAAAAAACATGATTATTTAAACAAAATACTTTCAAATGTGGTGTGTCACGCAGGGAATTCTGGGAATATCAGTTTAAAGTTTTTTACTGTAAATTATACATTGATTTGTTATTTTTACTTCTAAAAACTGTACAATTAACAGCATTTTACTGTAAAATGACATGAAATGTCTGGTTAGATCTTTTACAGTTTTTCCCTGTATATAGTACGGGAACTTACTGTTAACCTATTAACAGTTGTTTTCCGTAGCGTTTTTACAAAATGTTACAGTTAAAATTACAATTATGTTTTTACAGTGTAGGTATATGCATGTGAACTCTACACTCTTAATAATAAAGCTGCTTCACGATGCCATAGAATAACTTTTTGTCTAAATGTTTCCATAAAGAATCTTTAACATCTGAAGAACCTTTGAAGGTTGTTTGTGGTGAAAGAAGCTCTTCAGATTATAAAAAGGTAAGAAAGAGATGTTCTTTGACTGAATGGTTCTTTGTGGAACCAAAAATGCTTCTTTTATAGCTTCGCTGTGAAGAACCTTTTAAGCACCTTTATTTTTAAGAGTGTAGATGTGGTATGGACAGACACCAAAAAATAAAACAGCAACATATTGAAAGCATCTAAAATGGATCTAAATAAGCTTTTTATTTAAGTATAACTTTAGAGAGGAATACTATGATAATGCTTTGGAACTGGAATTGCCAAAACATGTTCAATATTCAGAAAACAGAGGGATTGTTATACTTAAAAGAAAAGAAGCAAATTTAATTATGAATTAACTATTAAAACACAAGCAATACCATGTCACTTATCACTTGTAATTTAACATATTGCACACACACACACACATATATATACACCTTTGAAATGTGATCTTTAAAAAATAAATAAATAACAAAAATAATTAATTAAATGTAACATCAAAAATATCAACCAATTTTTCCATATTGTGCATTACAAATGTTTTGATGTTTAAATGCACATTTAAAATGTTTGATTTTAGTTTTTATGATTTTAGTTTTATTTTGTTTAGATAATATATTATACAGTTTTTATATTGGCCATTGTTATTTGCCATACCATTAAAATGTTTAATGGGTTATATGTGATAATTATGGCTAGAGATTTTAAAGCTCAATAAGTAAACACAATTGAAGCATCAATGGCCTGCAATAGTTTTTAGAATATGCACAAAACCCAATTAAATCATTATAAATATCACGTTTGTTAAATCTATTAATTGAAATGTCATTAAACATTTATTATCTATATGGTTATTGCATTTATTTATTTTTGTAATGTTTAATGCATTTTTTGTAGTATATGCATTAGGTATCATGAATTTATGAATAACAATTCTTAACAAAATGTATTAATCTAGATTAATCTTAATTTATAAATAGAAAATTAAAATATAGAAAAAATATAGAAAATAGAAAACAAAATATGTTTTTTAAAAATGTATTTACTTAATTATACAACTCAAAATGTTTAAATGTCAAAAATGTTAATCGTTATCATAATTACAACAAAAGTGACAAATTATATGAATTTCATTCTCTGTGAACCTCAAAGGATTCATAAACATTAATCTCTAAAGTTCTGCATATATATCAAACTCTTCAATATTAGATGCTGTCAGTGTAGCACTTATTAGTGTCTCTCCATGAAGATGTATGTGTGCTAAAACTACACTTCATGTACGAACAGCTACGAATACTAATGAGATTCACGCTCTGGGATACTCTATATATGCTGCTGTTATCAAGGAGAGGAATATCATTCTTCTCTGGTTACCTGAACAAGGTAAACTCCCCCAGGCCACCTCAGAAGACCTTGCTGTAAATAGATGTTGTTTGTGCAATTATTTGTTTTGAGGACATGGCAGAGAAATCTATAAAGGAAATATTCACTGCCCACTAGAGGTCCATAGTATTGATTGAGGACGTGAAGTACAGTTCCTCAGCAGCTCCACATGATCATTAAGAAGTGCAGGAACGTCAAATCATGGATTTAATTTCAGCATCGAACCTTCAACTAATCCATAACATTCACAGCCTGTTTGGAACAAGACATGTTCAGTATACATATGAGTTTGATCTTCTAGAAATCACATCGCTGAAGTTGCACGGTTGCCTGTTAAACATTTGCCTTTTTAATGCATTGTTAATGTGTTTCCCATTTAATGTGCTGTGTTTTTTTATGCCAAAATATAACATAACACACAAGCACACCAAATATCAACACAAATACTATAAAGCTGCAAAAATCTGAAAAGTATCTTTTAAAAAAAAAAGTTAATAAAAAATAAAATAGATGGGAAAAGTAAGGACAGAATCAAAAAGCAAACATACTGCTGTGCGTCCAATTAGCATTATTCCATTTTTTTGTTTGTTTGTTTGGTTTAATGCTCCACTTCTTTCATTCGTCTCAAGCCATATGCAGCATCTCCCTTAAGATACTCACACAGACAATAAAACACCAGAGTTTTCTAATACAGCGACCAAACATCACACAGAGAAAATGAGGCTTTATTAGTGGAAAAATGTCATTATATTTATCATTACCACTACTACTACTACTTATTTATTTATTTAATTTGGGTCTCAGACAAGAGTAAAACAACAAAGTCTACAAAGAAACACATTTTAAAAAGCGGCACAAAATGAAATATAATATGAAAAAAAAACAAGGTAAAAAATATAAGATATATGTATTAAAAAAAGCATATACAATGCAAAAAAAGTTGCCAGGTTTTTTTTTTTTTTTATTTATGCTTCAAGTGTCCATATTTGGAAACTGTGTATTAGTAGCAAAGTCCTAGCAATATAATTTTTATTATCCGTGTCAGTACACATCAAACATGCACAATCTAAACTGGAGTTTATACCTCTTATCATCTAATGATGAGACTCAAACATGAGTGTAAGAAGCACCTGTATGCTTCTCATTGGAAGGGTAAAACAACATCTATTAGAACGTTTATTCCAAATGTTTGCTCATTTAGAAAAATATAGATGGATTATCATATGTCCACTTCACATTTCTTTAGACAAAATTATAATTCACAACCACAGCCATTAAATTATGTGCGTTAAGGAGCATCCGATGGTCCAGCGCTTTCTTATCATGCATTAAATTCATATGCAAAGATGGTAAACACGCTCATTCAGCAAACTGCAAAATGTGGTTTGTATTGGTTCTTCATGTATCTGCAGTCCTGCACCAGTCCTTTTGGTAAACCCGAACCTATAGTCCTTAACAGAACATCTGACCCGTTATTCAACCGCAGCACTAATCTGTACACGAGCCGTTTAACAGAAATACTACAATTCAAAACTACATCCTCATTAAATTAGATATCCTACATCAGCTATATAGATAAAATCAGGGAGGGAGCTCAAATGGTTTGAGACAAGAACAAATACTATTAATATTGTAAACTGGACTCATCGGTTGAGGTTAAATAAAAACAAAAAGTCTCTACATGCAGTCTGGAGTGAAACCTCTTTAAACTCTAATATATTGGTCTGGGAGTCCATTCGTGTTTTTATTTGAGGCAATTCTTTGTTGATGTAAAGCTTTATTTTCAGTCTAGTTCCCCTGTAGAGACAAAAAACACTAGAGAACAATCAGACTCTTGATTAGGAAGAACTGACCCCCTGTGAGGACCGTACAGGTACCAGCAGATCTGACATAAGAGAGAGACGGCCTTTCAGAGAAAAGATGCACATGCTCCCTCAGATTTTTGGGTGAAATCTTGTTTTTAATCAATAAGTCAAAAGCAAGCAATCAATCAATCAATCAAAGCAATCAATCAACCTTTGATAATTAAAGAGGTAAATCACAGCTGGTAAGATGGCCTTTTAATAAAACTAGTAAGAAGGCATTAACAAAATGGAGAGTGAGAGAGGAAAAAGAAAGTAACTGGTGCTATATGCCTAGAGAAAACAGAGAAGGAGAGCTGTGGTGTCTGCTTTTTGCCAAAAAAATGGGTCATTTTTCCCCATTTAAGTTTAATATCGCTGTGAAAGTACGATCTGTAGTTTTCACAAAAGCCTTGGAGCTGTCAAAAGTTTTGCTGACAAATAAACGGGGATGTCTGGGCACAGGAACACGCAGAAAGGTTACTGAAAAGTTACTCCAAGCGACTCGTAGGTAAAGAAAAAAAAAGGGTTGTCTAAAACTCCAGTCTTAAAGGGATAGTTCACTCAAAAATTAAAATGACCCCATGATTTACTCATCCTCAAGCCATCCCAGGTGTATATGACTTTATTTCAGATGAATACAATTGGAGTTACATTAGAAAATATCCTGGCTCTTCCAAGCTTCATAATGGCAGTGAATGGGTGGTGACATTTTGAAGCCCAAGAAAGTGCATCCATCCATCATTAAAAGTGCTCCACACTGCTCCGGTGGGTTAATAAAGGGCTTCTGAAGTGAACTGATGTGTTTGTGTAAGATAAATATCCATATTTAAAACTTTGTAAACAATAATCACTAGCCAAAAGTAGTGAATGCTAGAGATTACAGCTTATAAAGTTTTAAATATGGATATTTTTTTCTTACTCCAAACGCATTGATTTGCTTCAGGAGGCCTTTATTAACCCCCAGAGCCATGTGCAGCACTTTTTATGATGGATGGATGCACTTTTATTGGACTTCAATTGGACTATTGAATCTCACCACCCATTCACTGCCATTTTAAAGCATGGAAGACATTTTTAAATACAACTCCAATTGTATGCATCTGAAAGCAGAAAGTCATATACACCTAGGATGACTTGACAATGAGTAAATCATGGGGTAATTTTCATTTTTGAGTGAACTATCCCTTTAAAAACACCCAAATGAAATTAAATGCAAATGTATACAGTCCAACCAAATCACATCCAGATAATCTGCTGCATGATACTAATGTCATCTTCATCATAAAAAAATGAATGAAGGAATGAATGACATGATGTCATGCAATGTCTCAGAACTGTCTATATAGGCCTATACTGAAAGTGATGTGTCATTAGTTTTATGAATGTAGTGTAGTTGTTCTCACATGTGGCACCAAACTAATGTAGTGGTTTTGGTTGCACACCACTTAAGATAAATGTGAGAGCGTCGGAGGACTCAGTCCTCCTTTTATTCCGGGGAACCAGCTAAGCAGTTTCACCTTAACAGTGAAAAACATTCAAGGAGGATTGTTGACTAAAAATGGCGTAAATGGGAGGGAGTTTGTCAGCGTACCAATCTGATGGATTTATGAGTTATTGTTAACTTATAGATCAACAAGAGTAGCTAACAACTACTAAATTAACACCACGAATGATAACGAAATAAAATGCAAGTGATTAAGTTGGAAGTTGCTACTGCAGTTACATTACAGAAAGATTAACTGTTTATTCTCTAAAACTAATAAGGTGAAGAGCCTTATTCCACAATTTTGTTTTACAGACATCGGCTATACAGCATCTAATGCAAATTGTAAAATTGAATACTGACAATACTCAATGCATACTAGTAAAAATGTTTGGGTAAGCGATACTGAGTTGGGTAACAGTGCAGTGGGGAATGAGAATCTGTCTCAGCAGCCTTGATCTCGAAGCGCTGTGGGACGCTGATCTGCTGGAGCACCGAAGGGTCCTGTAACACGCAGATGAGGCATTAAGTAGGTGCTGAAGGTCCCTAACAGTCTGAAACACACAGAGGAAGGCACCTTGAAGTGAAGGTTTGCTCACCGGAGCTTAACCTTGTTGCAAATGCGTGTCTATGTGTTTCTGCCTCTCTGGGAATTTGGTCAATCTGCTTTCATCTCTCTGGGATGGAGACTCGTGACGTGCTGCATCTGTTGTTGTCTCACCAGACATGGACTCTGAATGTAGAGTATCTGTTAGTGTCTCTTTTCCTTACAGGCTGGAGGCTCAGAAAACATAGTGTGTCTGTTACCATCTCACTCGATGGACGAGAACGTTCCTTTCAGTGTTGGGTAAGTTACTTTCAAAAAGTAATTAATTACAGTTACTAATTACTTCATCAATATTGTATTTAAATTACTTTACTAATTACTCTGTCTGAAAAGTAACTTAGTTACTCAATAAGTAACTTAATTATTCAAATTGCTAATTAGGCTACATCTTAAAATCCCTATAAACCTTAATAGAAATTAAACTGTATTCTTTCAATTCTTTCAATTCATCATTAATGATTTATTTTATCCACCTGCGACCCACCCGCAAATAATCAGAATGCATGTTTTAATTACCCGACCCGCGGATTATCCACAGCGCCCATATAACCTTCATCCGCGCATCACTACTGCGCACAGTGCGCAGATATCAACAGCATCACTGGGTTGTAAAGTGAGGGAATTTGTATGTGTCGATTGTGTGAGAAGGATGCTTTTCATACAAGATCTGCAACCGGACAACCTTGGAATATACTGATTTGATTATTCATATAATGAGGTTTGGGCTACTCAGTGACGGCGCTACACCGGGGCTAGGGGGGGCTATAGCCCCGTCAGAATTTTGAATAGCCCCGTTTTAGCCCCCCAATAAGGTGACAATATGTCCCGTTTTTCCCGGGACAGTCCAGTATTTCAGCTCTATTTTTGTGTCCCGCTAGAACAGCCTAATCAAAGGCAACCAAGCTGGTCGTAGAACAAATGTACCATCCAATCCACAACTCGTTATCGATTAACTTGCAGTAAGTGAAGCCGGGATAGGCGGAATCACGCTGAATGACACAACTGATGCGCTATATCAGCCGCGCGCGCGCTCTTCTCCTTGAGCCTGGATTGTCAAATAATGCGAGACACTATGATCCAAAAGCGCAACTTTTGTTAATAAAAGTTTCATTTCTTCATTTAATATAAGCGAGTTTGTCTTTATTGTTGCTGTGTTTTCATTAAAAAATTAAAATAAATAAAACAATGAACCACAAACTACGCATTTGTTTTAAAAGAGGGAAAAGACCTTAACGCAAGTAGGCTATAGCCTATCCGTCTTATTCATTTTGTTAATAAAAGTTAGATGTTTAATATAGGCCTATGCGAATTTGCCATTATACTATTTTGGTTGATGTGTTTTATGAACCACAAACTTATGATTGTTTTAAAGAAAGGGGAAATCCAAAGACCGTTTATTTATTTGTGTTACAATGCGGGTAAAACATATTTCCCTTATTCATATTGTTAATAAAAGTTCAACGTTTAATATAAGTGAATTTGTCATTGTACTGCTTTATTGTATAGCCTTTATTATTATTATTATTATTGTTGTTGTTATTAATAATAATGAGCCAAAAGCATTCGTTTGAAGTAAGGGAAAATCCAAAACCTTTTATTTATTTGTTACATAGCTGGAATGTCTTATTCGTTCAGTTAATAATTTTTTTATGTTTAATATAAGCTACTTTGTCATAGGCTATTGCTGATGTTGTGTGTGTGATTTTTTTTTTCATTAAGAGTAATACTGAATCAACCTTAAGCATTTTGTTCCAAGAATAGGAAAGATAACGTTAAAGATCATAATAAGCGCTGCAGAGGCGAGAATGTGAGATTGGTTGCTGCTGAGGTGCGCTCTTGATCTTTCTCTGTATCTTTGTAATGGCTGTAGAAATGACCATTAATTCTTGATTTGGGTACGGCACAGACATGTTACAGGTAATAATATGATTAAAAAAGTCATGGCAACAAACGACTTCCTATGTCAGTTTAAGTTGAAACGACTTTCACAATCAATTTGATTCAACTTAATTCATGTTTTACTGTTGCTTATTGTCTTGTACGCTTAGGCTTCATTTTTCTATTAATTGTAATGAATATACAAATTAATAAAATGAGTTTTATTTATTTTCTGTTACAAAATGTTCATTTATTTATTTTTAACACCGTGGTAATGCTTCTGTTAAATGTGGTGTGTACCATAGCTGCTTTAATTTTTTTTTAAACAAATTTTTTGGATTATTTTCTTAGCACCCCCACATATTGGTCTAGCCCCCCTTTAGCCCCGGTAGAGAAGCAATTCTGGCGCCGTGCCTGGCCATACACATTACGGCGTTTTACCGGAGGTGAATGTAGCAAACATATAAAACACGCCCAGTGGGATTTTTTTTATAGCAAGATTAAAAAATATGGGAGAAATAAGGGAAAATATTTAAACGGGATAGAGAATAGAATGGTAAAATACGGGAGAATCCCGGGAAAAACGGGAGGGTTGACAGGTGGATATGGGAAAGACTGTACCTCAGTTTTATATGGATTACATAATCAGATAATATTCGTTTTCGATTTTAATTCGTTCAGTTAAACGTAGACACTTCAGGCTATAAGATACAGGAAAGATTGTACCTTGCTTTAGTTCGGATTACTTAATCAGGTTTTCGATTTGAATTCGTTAATTTAAAAGTAAAATTCAAGCTTTTTAGATTCTATTGATTTTAGTCTTGTATATATCTGAGTATTTAAGGTTTCTCTGTGAATCAGGAAAATCTGAAAGTGAACGAGCCGGCGCCTGGAGGGTTAAAGCGCTGCATTCAATTTTATCTTTAGACAGTAAATTTAAATTTCAAATTCAATATTGATTTTAGAACCGTTGAAATTATTTACTGCATGTAACGCAAGTACTTTATAAGTAACTGTAATTAAATTACCTAAAAATGAACAGTAATCCCTTACTTTACTTTTTCAGTGGATAAGTAATTTAATTACAGTAACGCGTTACTTAGTAACGCGTTACACCCAACACTGGTTCCTTTTTCTTATTGGCAGGAGACTCAGAACTTTGTTGCATTGGTTAAGGTTTCTCAGCTTACAGGCCTGAGACTATTAGAAGACACTCAAAACAAAGTGTTTGCTGAATTATTTTTTCTGATGAGGAAGAGATTGCAGTTTGGCACTTATCCATCCCAGTGCTGTGATTGGCTCCTGTGGAACTCATTTGCATAAATCTAAAGCACAGTTACATCAGTCTTTAAAATTTATGCTATACTCACTTCCCAAACAACAACCAGAAAACTTTTGACAATGTCCTGAACACAATGTTCTGAGTCCAATCATGCATGCATGCATTTGTCCGTTAACACCTGCATTTTTGGAAGATATTGCTCTACAAATTGCTGTCACTGAGAATGCTTATTTCTCTGAATGAGTATGAAATGGATGTGTTGTAGTTTACATCAATTTTAAGGTTTCCAAACATAGTTATGAATGGATTTGGATTGATCTTTGTGTCCTCTCTTTGTTTCAGATACTGCTGCTGCATTCAAAGGTCTTGAGGATTTTTTTATGGTGCTCTCGGCCTAAACCTTGGGAACTGGTTATAAAGACGGGAAAAGGGTAAAAACCGCATGGGGACCAATGGCTTGGTACTAAGAGTCGTCTTATCCTTTAATGCCCATGGCACACCAAACCGACATCAAAGAAAGAGCAATGACAAAAGCCGGCAGTGTTTTCTCCATTTGGGCTAAAAAGTTGCGCTTGAACACACCACAAAGACTACAGTCAAAGAAAAAGTATTGCATTACGTTCTGCACCTGTGTGAAAGGAATAACTGTTTAAATCAGCATGCATTTGTCATTTAAAAAAAGAGAAAACTAAACTTGGACTTTGAATTATGGCAGTGACTTGTAAGTGTAATATGTAAACAGTCTGCGATTGCCAGTAACCTTGTTTAAAGGTTCACTCTGAGAATGCAGAAATAATCAGTAGAAAAAAACTGGGTAAAACGAGGTTAAATTGTTCTCACACCTCAACCATTGAACATCAAAAGCAAACTTAAGTGTAAACGTACTAAATCACTATCAGTAGACCATTAATAACCCCAAAAGATCAAATGAGTGAGTCGTTCAGCAGCAATATTGTGGACTTGTTATATATTACTGTATAATATGTCCAGTAAGTCTATATTATATAACATACCAGAATGATGTGCTAATCAAATTCTGTCATTAACGGGAACACTGATGGATATTTTAAAGTGCTTTCCCTCATTTGGCAGATAAATGTTGCATTTTCCAGGTTTAGAAACATTCCAGCATGAAACACTGATGATAGGGATTAGAAGAAAGAGACGATTACATTTTAAAGCACAGTGTGAAAAACCTGGAAAGAGATGAGGATTTGGAGATAAAAACAAGAGAGCGGACCACAACTGTGCAGTATCTGTTGTCTTTTTTCATATTAATTCAGCGAAATACAAAGAAACAAGAAAATCAGGAGGAACAGAACAAAGCTAGCGGAAAGGAAATAGATTTTGTCACAGATATTGTAATACCAATATCACATTACAATACCAAGTGTTACATTATTTTCCTGACAGATAGAAATAGAGCGTGACAGAAAATGGACAGCTCATGCAGTCAAACAGACGTAAGGATTATTTGTCATGCAACCTTGTTATTTGAAATAATTTGTTTCAGTCATTTTGAGTGGAAGTTCCCAACCATAATTTAAAACATAAGACTTGTTCGGAAAAAAGGTGGAAACCCTGAAGAAGCAGAGATTGTTTACCATGTTCAACATGAATCATGTTAATCACTTTCTTCATTCCAGATGGCTCTGTCATTATGAGTATGTTTGCTTATTGGAACCCTCAGGTAAAATTATGTAAAATCAGAAGAGTCCTCACTGTGTGCACTCTTGACTTCATCATTTACTCACTTTCATCACTTTTTTTAATTCTTCTCATGCACTGGTGCACCAAACTGAACAGCCAGTCAGAGTAATCCCTCACATAGACTTCCCGAGAAAGATTCAACATGCTTAGTCAGTAGGGTTTGGCATCAAAAACCAGTTCCAAATTTCCAAGAACCATAGATTTGATAAGACACATGCATTTCGATCTGCTTATCGGTTTATGTGTGCACACTTTAATGTGATTTTGAATCATTCAACTGCAATAAGACACAAAAGAGAACTCACATTAGCACCGATAAACTGTTTTCACATCCAAAGCTTGTACATAGCTGCCACAGTCAGCCACAGTATCGCATCACATAGTACGCTATAGATCCCCCGAGGAACAATTTCTCTCATTCTCTTCTATTGGAAATGAAGAATTGTATAAATTGTTAAATCATCTAAATCAACAACCTGTATGTTAGACCCTGTTCCATCTAAGCTCCTAAAAGAGGTGCTTCCAGAAGTAATAGATCCTCTTCTGAATATTATTAACTCAACATTGTCATTAAGATATGTCCCAAAAACCTTCAAACTGGCTGTTATTAAGCCTCTCATTAAAAAAACACAACTTGACCCCAAATAATTAATTAATTACAGACCGATCTCGAATCTCCCTTTTCTGTCAAAGATATTAGAAAACGTAGTATCATCACAACTATGTTCCTTCGTAGAGAAAAATAATATATGTGAGGATTTTCAGTCGGGTTTTAGACCATATCATAGTACTGAGATTGCTCTCTTTAGAGTTACAAACGACCTGCTCTTATCATCTGATCGTGGTTGCATCTCTCTATTAGTGCTTCTGGATCTTAGCACCGTGTTTGACACTATCGACCACAACATTCTTTTAAATAGACTAGAAAATGATGTTGGCATTAGAGGAAGTGCACTGGCATGGTTCAAATCATACTTATCTGACCGCCATCAATTCGTGGCAGTAAATGAAGAAGTATCATAACAATCACAAGTGCAGAATGGAGTACCTCAAGGCTCAGTACTAGGCCTCTTACTTTTCACACTTTACATGTTACCCTTGGGAGATATCATTAGGAAACATGGTGTTAGCTTTTACTGTTATGCTGATGATACTCAGCTCTATATTTCTTCGCGACCCGATGAAACATACCAATTTGCAAAACTAACGGAATGTATAGTTGATATCAAAAACTGGATGACTAGCAATTTCTTACTGCTACATTCTGAAAAAACAGAGGTGTTAATTATTGGACCAAAAACTTTTGCATGTAATAACCTAGATCACTGTCTAATACTTGATGTCTGCTCTGTAATTCTTCGTCATCAGTTAGGAACCTAGGTGTACTTTTGATAGCAATCTTTCCTTCGAAAACATGTTTCTAGCATTTGTAAAACTGCATTTTTCCATCTTAAAAATATATCTAAATTACGACCTATGCTCTCAATGTCAAATGCAGAAACATTAATTAATGCGTTCATGACCTCGAGGCTAGATTATTGTAATGCTTTATTGGGTGGTTGCTCTGCGCATTTAATAAACAAACTCCAGCTGGTTCAAAATGCAGCTAAAGTTCTTACTAGAACCAGGAATTATGACCACATTAGCCCGGTTCTGTCAACACTGCACTGGCTCCATATTAAATATCATATACATTTTAAGATCTTGCTAATTACCTATAAGGTCCTGAATGGTTTAGCTCCTCAGTACTTTAGAGAACTCTTATCACACTATAGTCCTTCATGTCCGCTGCGATCTCAAAACTCTGGCCATTTGATAATACCTAGAATATCAAAATCAACTGCGGGCAGCAGATCTTTTTCCTATTTAGCTCCCAAACTCTGGAACAATCTACCAAACACTGTTCGGGAGGCAGACACACTCTGTCTAGTTTAAATCTAGATTGAAGACCCATCTCTTTAACCTGGTTTACACATGATACACTATCGCATTTCTATAATTCAAATCCGTTAAAGGATTGTTAGGCTGCATTAATTAGGTCAGCCGGAACCGGGAACACTTCCCAAAACACCCGATGTACTTGTTACATCGTTAGAAGAATGGCATCTACGCTAATATTAGTCTGTTTATTTCTTATTCCGAGGTCACCGTAGCCACCCAGATCCAGACTGTATCCAGATCAGATGGTCACTGCAGCCACCCGGATCCAGTCCGCATCCAGATCAGATGGTGGATCAGCACCTAGAGATGACCTCTACAGCCCTGAACGTCAGCAGAGACCAGGACACCTAGATGAGCCCCAGAGACTGATCCCCAGTGAAGACCCTGTCTCCTAGACGGCCATCTGGACAAGACCACAGGAACCAGATGAGTCCTTTACACAATCTGACTCTGCTGCAGCCTAGATTTAAACTGCTGATTTTGTCTGGCCAGACGAGAATGACACTATTTTGACACACTATTTCCCCGTCTAAATACTGTAAAGCTGATGTAAAGCCACCCAGCTTTATATCAAGCTGATGTAAAGCTTCTTTGACACAATTTGACACTGCTTTGACACACTATACAAATAATAGTGACTTGACTTGACATAGAAAGCCGCCTCTCCTATAGTGACTGAATAATGATTTGAGTTCTTTTTTGCATCTTCTTAAACATGAACGGACAAATATACACAAAATTCTGTCAAAATATCCTCGTAAACACAGTCGGTCCTAAGTGAACTTAAACAGTTCAGAAAGAAAGTGGATGTGTATCAGTATATTGGATCAGTGCATTAGGTCTTAAAGTGACAGCAGCCTAATATTTGTGCTGCTGTCTGTGCCATTGATACAGTATTTATCAAAGAACAAAAGACAAAAAAAAATTACTCACTGATCTTGACTGAATAACTTATAACTTTAATAAGGATTAATCTATACTTATAAAAAAAGAAAACTATGCTGTAATTTGGGTTTTTGGGTTTTGTTTCATGTTCATGTTTTCTTGTCTTTTATTTTGATATTTTGCCTTGTCATGGTTCCTGTCTAGTCATGGGAATCCCTTGCCCTCTTATTATCCTACTATTGGTTCTTTGGTTCATGTGTCATGTTCTCATTGGTTGTCTTAGTCATGTGATCTGTATTGTTTGATATGCATAGCCCTCATGTTGCCTTTGTCCTTTGTCAAGTATTTATGTTGTAACCTGCTGTCTATGAGCCAAGTCTGTTCATGCCAAGTCGAGTCTCTGTTTGGATTATGTTTGGATTACTTTTGGAATAAAGCTGCATTTGGGTTCTTAAACTCGCCGTCAGTGGACCGTTTGTTACATATGCAGTGTTACTGTACATTTGATTTCAATTTCTGTACCAGAACTTTGTTCAGTTGCATGTGTGCTATTGATAATTTGTTTATTTGTTCTTATTTTAGCACTGACTGTTTACTTGTCCTTAATAATGTTTGAAATCTGACAAAAGTTTCTCGTATGTGTTCTGTAGGCTGCCGATTTTATTTCACAGTATTTAGCTTCAACATAATGTTTTTGCAAAAAGACAGAATAAATATGTTCTAAAAATTGTACTTCTTTGCCTTATTTGATGGTGTTGGACATTTGTTTGCTTTAGTCCACCTATAGCTCAAATCGAAATGTGGTTTCAGTCGGAGAGGATCCCCACCATAAATTTGGTCCTGGAATGCCCTATAATAATCTGTTCACTACAGCAGCTACATTAGAATGAGTGAGCAGACTTTTGCTAATAAAATACGAGCTCAGTGGCATAATGGAGTACCTGGAAGGCATTGCATCTTGCAGATATTTGGGGGAAAAAGGAGAAAACACCACACCAGTTAAACACAGTCTGCGGTCACCGAATCGATAACCACGTGACCTGACCGAGTGTTATGTCATCACCCGGTTAACTTCACTAAAGTGTTGTTCTGTTGCACATTAATTTGGAGTTTAGAAAACACAAGGATATGCTATATTGCTTTTAGATTGAGTCTTGAAGCACAAAGCATATCCGTCTGGCAGGAGCATCATGGTTCACGGGGTTCTGAACTGGAACAAAAATCCCCTTTTCTTGAGCTATTGTTGTTTGTGCCCTTTATCCAGCGGAGTTAATACAATTGAACATTGGTTTACAACAGAGATGATCTCCCTTAGAGAGGTACGGAAATTGCTTCTTGACAATACATATGGCAAACATCCTCCCAGAACTCTTAAGATCATTAGCGCGAGGTGATGCATCGCACAGAAAGTCTGGCACGCGCAGATTAACCTCACTGTTTTTAGAGGAACTGTCTCAAAGCGCTCTCTCCCAGCATTGATTTGTCTTTCCCCGAGTGCTTCTGTGCCTGTATGGGTTAGAGTGTTTGTGTGTGTGAGAGAGAGAGAGAGAGAGAGAGAGAGAGAGAGAGAGAGAGAGAGAGAGAGAGGGAGGGAGAGAGAGAGAGAGACAGAGAGACAGAGAGGGAAGAGGAAGCCTTGCATTCACTATTAGCTGCTGACCATAGACATCAAGCTATTTTTTATTTATTATGTTTAAATGCACAAACATAACTAGGGGTATAAGGGTACATGAAAGATGGTTTTAACCAGTGCATGTGTGGAAGTTATTTTGAAAGTCTCATCTTTCGGATTCTGTCCATTTTATCAGGAAATTCAAACAATAAATGCTGTTTTGATGCTCCCTATGGTATGGGTTTTTCTGTGCTTAAAACAATGTTATAATTATTAAAAAGAGAGGGACAAATTGTTCACTATAAGCAATTATATGTTCAGTTTTTCCCCCTTGCTATACCAAAAACATACCAAACCGTGACTTAAACCCGAGGTACGTACCAAACCATCATTTTTGTCAGTAATAATGCACTCTAATTTTATCATTTGAAGCTGGATTTGATTTGATCAAGCAGATTTGAATCTGTATCTGCATCAATATATAATGCATTTTGTGCAATGTATTAATTTAATATTAATTTAACTGTATGCATTCAAAACGATTATACTAATCAAATAAGCACATGCAATGCAATGCAAACATTTTAATTAAAAAGAAATCAGGAACATTTGTATACTGTAAATATGGTCTGCCATTAATATGTATTAACTTCAATAACTGTTTCCTCGAATTACACAAGCTAACAACAAATCATTAACCAAAGAAATTACATTATAAAATTGCAATAACGCTGGAGTTAGGGTTAGGGTTGGAAACGTCTTGGAGAAAAAAAAAATAATATATATATATATATAATGCAAATTGTATAATATCCAAGGTACACATTTCTAGTAATTGTGCAGTTAATTATCATATTGTATTTTCAGAAAGTTTTGGAATATTTGTCCTCTCCCCAAATTTGTCACTACCGAAGCACAGTATAATAATTTAATTAGAAGGGTTATGTTGATCAATTAAGGTTTTACTTGCATATATATTTAAATGTATTTATTGATTGATTGATTGATTTGGCTATATTATTAAATATATATATATATATATATATATATATATATATATATATATATATATATATATATATATATTTCAGAGGTAAATCAATAACAATTACATTTTTAACAACATTTCAAGTGTAATTCATGAGCTTTGTTGTATTTTGAACCAATTTTTTCTTTGTAATAAGCAAAACGTTGATCATACTGATTTCAAAGTTAAGGATTCATTAGTTTGAATATACATTGAACCAAAAACTATCATAACATGATAGTTGATAAGTCAGTATACTTTATTTTTTGACATACTAAAACACTACTAAAACATACTAAAATACAAAAAAATGATGCATAACTGTGCTAATTGTTTGTTTATTTCCCCCCAAATATGAGGATTATGTGTTCCCTTTTGTCTTTACCGAAACAATGATGATATATTTTGATCGTGACTATTTCAGTAGTGACAATTTTATGGGATAACACCAAAAAAATAATATCACTACTGAAACTCCACCAAATGTTTCAGTAGTGACAATTTTAGATACTTTTGAGTCTTCCTCAGAAATGCTAATCAGCACATGGTTATCTAGCACAGTTCTGAACAGTGGTACACATATAAAAACTAAATGTTATGGAATAACTCCCAAAAAAGTGTGCTTAATTGCAGAAAAAAAAAGGTGTCCGGTAGTGATGTTCCTTAAAGTTACACACAGATTTGTCAGACTTTTGAACACATTTACCTCAATATGATGGGACCTATCTACTCACACCTCGTAGCTATTAGAGAGGGGACACATGAATATTTCCTGATCATAAATCTATAAGTGTAGTTAAAATCAGTCTCAGCCAATGGACTAAAACATACACTGTTTCGGTAGTGACATGAAAAATGTGGGATACTTTTTTTTTTTTTTACATAAAGTTTCATAATTTACAAGCAAAATATGATATATATATATATATATATATATATATATATATTGATAATATACAGCAACAATAAGTTAAAATTTAGTGGTTAGGGTTCGGGACAGTCATCTCCCAATTGAAAGTAACCGATAGATGATAATTTTATATATATTAAGCTTACTAATATTTTAAATATTATTGTGGGTTTCAATGGATAATAGAAGGATCTTAGTAAACATCTAAGATTTGAATATTTAAATGCTTTTTAAATGTGTTTTTTGGTTGTTGGACAGCAGTTTTGACCAATTCTGTATAACGACCCTAATACAACATGTTGGGTTTGAAGGGGGAACACTTTATTGATTAAACCCTTCTAATATTGCCAGAATTACATTTTAATTAGAATATCACAGAAGATTTGTGTTAGCAACAGCCAGTTTCAACATTTAGTTATACAGACAATCTCCTGATTCAATCAGAAAGGAAGAAAATCCGTGGCATTCGTTAAACCTTTAACGCACCATTTAAACCTGCAGTTCTGAAAATGACTTGTTTCACATCAAGAGTTGGAACTGATTCGATTACAGTTTAATGATGCACCTTGTTTTTGAAGCATATTTTCCTCAAAATAATTATGTATGAGAACAGGATTTTCAACTCCTCTCTGTATTTGGTATTCCCTAATACTTTTAGCATTAATTAGTCTCATAATTATCTTTGAAAACATAAGGTTATACAATTAAATAGCAACTGCAAACCCAAAAGGGCTGAGTTTTCCAGCTAGCATTGCAAATCACGCTCTTAAGATCATTTTAACTAAAGCTGAAGTGTTATTTTATAATGAAGTAGCTGCTATTCCCAAACCAGCACATGGATTGCTTGTTATTAAGCTCATCTTAACAGCATCATTACTGGAGCTGGCAGGACCAAAAAGTCTCCCGAAAAATAGCCCTAACATCATATCTTACTAATATATACTCATACATCTATTTACAACACATAACTGGGTATTTACCATATACCATAAATAAAAAAAATCACTAGCAAATATTATACATTAAAAAAAATAAATTAAAAAAACTGAACAAAACAAGTGTTTCATGTATGTCTAAGAGTAGTATTCAGGTATATAAATTGAATAATGTAATGTAAAATAACACTGGATAGTCTTCACTGTATAAATACTGATCAATCCTTAAAGTTACAGAAGTTATTCAATCAAGAGCAGTGAGTGATTTTTATTTTTTTTGTCTTATGTTATTTGATTAACATTAATGAAAGACAACAACAGGTTTATTAGGCTGCTGTCACTTTAAGACCTGATGCACCAATCCAATATACGGATGCATTTGCATTTTCTTTCTCATCTTTTCTTGTTCACTTAAGACGAGAACACAAAAAGTGCTGAAACATGCAAAATAACTCAATTAGCTGTTCACACCCTATGAGAGAGGCAACTTTCTGTGTGCGAGTATTAAATTGCATGGTTTAAAGTTGTGTGAATGCTTCTGGGCCATCAGGCTAGAAAAACCACATACTCGCATCGTGATTTTATTACGATTTTTACTAATTGCACAGCCCTATGTGCATCCCAAAGCTATTGTTAGCAAGTCAAAAATATTTAATTCTAAACAAAATGTTTCAGGCTCTGTTTTGAGTTTTGAAGCAGAGAAGCTGAGAGCTCGAGCAGGAGATATGCATCAGCTGCATTGATCCAGGTGCTGCACTGCTGTGGATTTACAATGATCATTACACACCAGATTATACCAGAGCGACCCGCGGTCATACATCACAGATAACAGACCACACAGTGGATACGCAGGGAGACTTTTGAGTAGGGCTGCATGGACGAACGGTTAATCAAGAAATATAATCACGCTTAATGACGTGTTTAATTTCTCCTGCATTTATGCACTCTTACATGAAGCACAAATTAAGAGAACGTTAAATCGCATGGTTTTCTCACAGATTTAGGTCCAGCAAACGACCACATGGAAGAAAACAGACTGGATGTATTATTTAGTAAATTGTATTATTGAGTAGAAAATCTCAGTAGAGATCATTAAACTCCAACTTGCATGTTTGCCAGTGTTTTCAGCTCATCAAGGCTTTTTCTGTAATGCATTCATGGTTGCCAGTTCGGAAAGATTAAGTAAACCTCTGGACAGAAAATGTATAGGTTTAAGGAAAAAAGGTTATGATTGGGGGATTTAAACTGTTGATATCTGGCAACCACGAAAGCTTGTGGAGGCTTGTTACCAACGCAAGATAATGCAAACAGCAAATGAAAATGAAATGCATTCAGGAGAAATAACCAGCGGGCAAATATTGCAGACCATTATGTTCAATAAACTGAGAAAAGCAGAAATTATGATCATGTTTAAAATACGAATCCTCGTGCAGCCCTGCTTCTGAGTATTGGCTATTATTGAGCAATTTGTTTCAGAATCTACAGACACACAATACTACAATAAATGTGTGTATGAGAGAATGAAATATCTATTTATCTATAACTGAATTCAAACAGCATGTGGACAATGAAAGACATCCTGACATGCAATAGATAGAAAGACATGAGGAATGATGATGAGAAACGGTAATTGTTGTTTTGTCGACACAATTGGGGCTACAGGTGTCAAGAGACACATTTGGACAGCAGGTATATCATTCTTCAGTTCTTTGGCGTGATTACTTCACATCATGCCATCACCCAGACAACTGTCAATATACAGCGCTAATATATGGACTGAATGCAGTGAAAGAGGCTGGAAATTACATTTCAAGCAGAAAATGCTCACACTGATGTACACAAAGAAGAGGGAGAAGGAGGAAAGCAGGTGGACAGCGGTGGCTACGGCTGGTTTTCTGTTGTTCTTTTTGCCCCACATGCTGTGAGCTGTCGCTTTGAGTCAGTCTGACACGACTGAATAATGTTAGTGTGTGTCAAGGCATTGTGAGTCAAAGTGTTGGAAAAAACGAAGATGCAACAGAAAAGTCTTGATGCCAACTGACAGCTTGTCTGGTCATTGCAATTCATAGGGAGGCATTACCTTTGGCTGCTTCAATCAATCACATTTAATCAAATTCACAGCATTTTGCATGATGTAACAATGCCATTGATGGATTTGTGTGTGTGTGTGTGTGTTTCACACAGGAAGTGGGCCATTCATTTGGGAATAACATTACAAAATAATGGGCTAGAAGGTAAACGTTTCTCAACATTTTTGAATCATCAAGAGTTATCTTAAAAATATGCAACCATGGAACACCAATTACAGTAAAGAGTTCAGAAAGATTATTTTAAAGGGACAGTACACACCAAAACAGAGGTTTCCACCTCTGTCATACTATATGTATATATACAGTATATATACGTGTATATATAAAAACAAGAATACATGTACTAATTTTACATTCAGTATGACAAAGTTAAAAACTATTATAACAGCAATAAAAGTAACTGCATGCTTTAATTTTACATTTAGTATGGCAACGTTTTATAAAAAAAATATATAAAATATAAAACAAAGAAAAAGGGTCAACATTCATTATGCATCTGAACTGCTCCAATGATTGGACACAGGTTGTGTCAGTATAAACCCATTGAAATGAGACAGAAACTGCGCTGTAAACAACCTAGAAAAAACAGCACATTAGTCAGCATTGTAATGAGGGGAGAACATTACATTACATATCCCCATAGAACGGTGTAATGTGCTTGAGTGATTTTTGCCATCTGTTGACAACATTTCGTAGGCAGGTAATTTATCACCGCAAACAGCAGGGCCGCAAAATTAACACATTTATTTATGATCCTGTGTGAATTTGAGCTGTGTAAATACCATTGGTCACATCCAAACAGTGATTCTGCCAAATAACACAAGTGTTGCAGAGAGAGACACAAATATAAGAGGCGTTAGGGACAAATAAACCCTGGATGAGTCTCTAAAGCCTCTATATTGATTGGGGAGTGAGTTATTTTTCAGAGAATAAGAGCTACACATTTCAGTTTGGTTGTGGTCAGAAAATGTGAGTACTGACTTCAATGCAATGAGCTTTTAAGGAATATGGGTAAGTACAACTTAATCGCTATTGATGTCATCTGTGACATGCTGTCAGTTATAACAACAACAACAACAAAATGCATGGCCATACAAAATAAATACATTTACTCACGAAATTGTACTGAAAATGAAAAATGCTCAGGCCATTCAAGATCAGGATGAGTTTGTTTCTTCATCAGGTTTGTAGAAATGTGTCTCTGCATCAGTGTCTCAGCAATGGATGCTCTGCAGTGAATGGGTGCCGTCAGAATGAGAGTCTGATAAAAACATCACAATAATCCACAGCACTCCAGACCATCAGTTAACATCTGGAGAAGACAAAAGCTGAAACAAATCCAGCATTACGATGTTTGTAACTAAAATACCATTGAGTCCATAATCCATAATAACTCTTCCTCCACTGAAAAAGTGTTCTGGTCTGAATCCGGAGAGAAATCTGCAGATCAAGCAGCGTTTACAAGACAAAACAGCTCTAAACTAATATGTGGCTGGAGTTTGATGTGAGAGACAACAGAAGATGCACTTTTTCACTGGAGGAAGAGTTATTATGGATTATGGACTTGTATTTTAGTTAAAAACGTCTTAATGATGGATTTGTTTTAGCTTTTGTCTTCTCAAGATGTTAACTGATGGACTGGAGTGGTGTGGATTACTTGTGATGTTTTTATCAGACTCTCATTCTGACGGCACCCATTCACTGCAGAGCATCCATTGCTGAGACACTGATGCAGAGACACATTTCTACAAACCTGATGAAGAAACAAACTCATCTACATCATTTCAGCAAGTGCTGATTTCTGGGTGGACTAATGTTGATAATAAAAGTGGATTGTGTTACAAGTGCTGCCTGCATATTGCATTCATATAACTGGAATATTAATGAGCCTCACAAAATATGAGCAGCTAAGTTTACAAGTCTAGCAATTATCATAAGCATCAAATAACATAAATAACAAAATTGCAGCATAAACTGGTTCGATGCTCTTCACTTAATTCTCACAAGATGTATTTATTTGTTTAAGTAACAGTAACAACATTTTACAGTTTAGTAGAAAAGTGCAAAATATCAGTCAAAAATGTTGATAAAACAATTACCAGTCCATTTCTACAAAACATGCTGAACATCTATAGACATAAGCAGCTGTTGTGGTTTCCCTTGGTCATATAAAAAAATGAAGACCACTATACCCAGTATACCACAACACTAAATGTCAAAATAGTGGATAAGCCCTTTAAAAACCTCCTGCAGGAAAGGAGACAGAATTGTCTGGAGACTCAGCAGACACTTGGAATTCTACACACTTCCTAAAGTCATTGCCAAGTTATGGAATCTCGCCCAAATGTTTTATTCCGGATGGAGTGAATCTCATATGGTATGTGTAATATTTGAAAAGGTCAGGCGCAGAGCAGACACCCCGCTGTAGACGGAGTCACGGAGTGAGCGGCCCGCGCCACGAAGAGCAGGTTTCCACGAGCCTGGAGACGCCGGGCCCTCAAGAGCCAAATTAAATGAAAAGGATGGGGATGAGTGTGTTCTCTGTGTAAAGAAAGGGAGCGAGGGAAATTGTTTTTGTGAGTTGGGGTGAGTGAGAGGTATATACGAGCACCCTCTTCTTCCCTTATCCTCTGGTTCTCTTCTCATCTCACTGTCTGAATGTGGCTCTAAGAGTCCTAGACGGCCCAGAATATATTCATTGTTCTGTTTTTCAAAAGAAGAGGCCTTTTGCTCTCAGTCGCATAAAAAATTTGGTTTCTGCACAGACCGACTCTTTACCTTTCATTCTATAAAGAAGGCATTGCAGCTTCATTATTCATTATTCACTTCATGTCATCCCGGACTGGTCCGACTGTCTCTATTCTGAGCTCCAGCAGGATTGGTTAAAATTTTTCAATCTGAATGATCCCAATATTGATACAAAGATCGATATTTTATTTTATTCCTTGCATTTTGTTAATTATTAAAACTAATATTTTCCGGACTGTCTCACGTTAGATGATATATAGAGTCTGGAGTAACTTTACCACTCACAAGATGCATGAGAACAACTAAATACAGGAATGTGGAAACAAATTCCAGCACTACTTGTGATAAGGAGATATTTATTGTAACAGTAGCAACACGTTTCGGCCTAAGAGCCTTCCTCAGGGTGTTATACACACATTCTATACAAGCATTTAAAAAGCACATCTCCATATAGGATTGCACATTTACAAATTAGCAACAGCTGACAAGTTTAACTCAAGTCATCACACTAATTAATAGGAATTAACTATCCACAGAAAGTAATCACCCAATCAGAGCAGATTCACATCAGATCAACACGTGTTAGAAAACATACACTGCAGAAACACACATAAAACCCCCATCATAGAAACTATTTAAGGGAAAAATCCTCATTCATACCTATTGGAAACAAACTTTTCAAATAAAAAATCCAAAAAGCTTCCCGCGTCTTTCTTATGCACTCAATGTTACCATCTCTTGAATTCTGATTCATCTTTTCACGTTAGATGATTCCCTGTATCAACGTTGTGCTGCAAAGCAATGCTCCCCTTTTGTTTAGCGGCACAGCTAAATAAATCATTTTAACCAAATATATGTGAATGCAAGTTTGCAGTTTGTCTTGAATGTGATGCAATGCAAATATTTTAAAATAACATACTGCAAAATAATGGCAAGAAACATCTTTCAAAGAGTTGTTCTCACAGCCTGCACACAAAACCAGTATTGAGAACTGGTTACACATTTCCAAGAACTGTGGATTTCATAAGACACCTGCATTTCAGTTTTGCTTATCGGGTTATTATTTTGTATTTGTATTATTTTGTATTATTACACACTATTTTTCCTATTGAATACTGTAAAGCTGCTTTAACACACTCTGTTTTCTTAAAAGCGCTATATAAATAAATGTAACTTGACTTGACAATCGATTCCTGTGTGTGCATTTTAATGTGATTTTATACATTGTGCAAATACTGAATCTCTTTTGCATCTTCTTGTGCTTGAACAGACAACTACACATTAACTTCTGTCAAAATATCCTTGTAAACACAGTCTGTTTTGTCTTAAGTGAGCATAAACAGTTGAGACAGCACATGTGTATCAGTATATGGGATCCGTGCATTAGGTCTTAAAGTGACAGCAGTCTAATATTCCTTCTGCCCTCTGTGCTATTAATGATATTTTGTGCTATTGCTAATTCATTTATTTGTTCTTATTTTATCTCTAACTGTTTAATTATTTTAATTATGTTTGAAATCTATTCTAGTCTAGTTGGTATTTTTGTTAAAGGCATAGTCAAAAGTTCCTCATATAAGTTAGGATGCTGATTTTTGTTCATGGTATTCAGCTGCAAAATAATTTTTGCAAAAAGACAGCATAAATATGTTTGACTTAATTTTTTAACACCTTATTGGAATCGAAAATGGGAATCGTTAAGGATTGATAAACATTTAATTGAATTTGAACAGTGAATTTTTAGTGAATTGAATAAATGTGGGCCGATTCCCAAATCTTAGACTCTTATACACCATTTCTAATAACTCAAAATAAAGAGATACTGGTTTGAATCAGTCTGAATCCCTCTCCTGTATAACTTAAAACTGAAATATACCCAAAGGAATTATAACTGAATTAAAATCATAATCAAATTGATTCTAATTCTTAAAAGCATATCTCTGTGTCATACAGATTTGGAACAACATGAGGTTAAAAACAATAACAAAATTGTCATTTGTGCGAACTATCACTTTAAAGGCTTTTGTGAAATGATAAAGTACTGATTTCAGCAGCGAGTCTGTGTAAAAATAAGCAGATATCCTGCAGTTATGACAGTTATGACGGATCCACCGCATACTTTTGGGAAGCGATGCAAATCCGTTCTCTGTTGGCAGACTTGTGCAAATATTTGTAGCAAACACAAAAGGGTTTACTAGATGTATGATGTCCAGCCGTTGGAGATTATGCAGGAAAATATGCAGAAATATGCTGAGGGGGGCAGTCTAAAATCTTTTGAGGACCACGTGCATTTCCCCACAGCACTTAAAAGACATTTACGAAACGCAAACACACTTTGACTAATGCGAAACTTTGACTATCCGCCCGTCATTTGGAGCTCGGCGTTGCTCGGGGTGGATTTAGCTCGGATGGAGTTACAGTTGTAAAATGTATTTCTGTCACACTGTGGATGTCTGGCGACAGATAAACTCAAGCAAATAGAGGCAGACTTGATGAAAGGCATGGCATATCTGGCAGCGAGGTTAAGCCTTTCATAAATTGAAATCTAACTGAAAAGATAAGTAGCCTCTTTTTTTGCTTTTTTGTACTGTGGATAATCTGCAAAGTGGGCCTTTCATCAACTCCCCCATCCAGAAAGACACTCGCACACACATGCCAGACCTAGTTTTACATAACATATAGCTCTATAATTATGTAAAAGACTGCATACTCGTTTCACGGAAAAATAAGTACGATTGCATCTGATTTTATCTTAAAGTTGAAACTCAACATTTCCCGTGGAGCCGGAATATTCAATTAAAATATGTCCTTGATAATTTCTCAGCGCTGTGACAGAACGAGGCCCGGTTCGGTTCATTTTCTCATTGTGTATAACACTTGAATGCCACTTGAGTTCAGTTTACAAGGCCACATATAAAACGTTTTTACACGGCCGCCCTGTCGAAAGACTGCTAACCTTGAAACTGGAGAAGAAGTGAAGAAAAACAAGACACTCCACAGACGGCGCGCTGTCATAGATATGTGTTGGTGCCTCGATTACACGTGACTCAGACATCCACGCATCTAAAATGGTGCTATATAGCACTAAAAGTGCTTCTTGGCTCGTAATCATAGGGGAACCACTTTTGGTGCTATACAGCACCTTTGTCAAATGATGCTATGTAGAACCATAATAGGTGCCATATTGCATTGTATTTCTTCAACAAAAATGGTGCTAAACAGCACCAGCAGTGGTTCATTGGCTTGTAAAGAACCTTTAAAGGGGCTTAACAGGTTCTTTGTATGGCAGTGGTGCTACAGTGGCATGCGAAAGTTTGTGAACCCCTTGTAGAATCTGTGAAAATGTGAATAATTTTAACAAAATAAGAGAGATCATACAAAATGCATGTTATTTTTTATTTAGTACTGTCCTGAGTAAGATATTTTACAGAACATATGTTTACATATAGTCCACAAGACAAAAAAATAGCTGAAATTATTCAAATAACCCCCTTCAAAAGTTTGTGACCCCTTGGTTCTTAATACTGTGTGAGGTTACCTGATGATCCACGACTGTTCTTTTGTTTTGTGTTGGTTGTTCATGAGTCCCTTGTTTGTTCTGAACAGTTGAACTGAGCTGTTCTTCAGACAAATCCTCCACGTTCTGTAGATTCTGCAGTTTTCCAGCATTTTTGCATATTTGGACCCTTTCCAGCAGTGACTGTATGATTTTGAGATCCATCTTTTCACACTGAGGACAATTGATGGACTCAAACACAACTATTAAAAAAGGTTCAAACACTCACTGATGCTGCAGAAGAACACACGATGCATTAAGAGCCGGGGGTGAAAACTTTTTGAATTTGAAGATCAAGGTAAATTGTACTTAATTTGTCTTCCGGGAAACATGCAAGCATCTTCAGTAATAAAGGGAAAATATATATATATATCAACAAAAGAAAAAAGTTGGAAATCTTCATCCTGTTCAAAAGTTTTCACCAAACTTTTGAAGGGGGTTATTTGAATAATTTCAGCTATTTTTTTGTCATGTGGACTATATGTAAACATATTGTATGTAAAATATCTTACTCAGGACAGTACTAAATAAAAAATAACATGCATTTTGTATGATCTCTCTTATTTTGTTAAAATTATTCACATTTTCACAGATTCTACAAGGGGTTCCCAAACTTTCGCATGCCACTGTATATAGCACCTTAATCACCCCAAAGAACCACTGAAGAACCATACAGGAGCTTAACAGGTTCTGTATATGGTAGCGGTGCTATATAGCCCCTCAGTCATGACAAAGAACCGCTGAAGAACCATACAGGAGCTTAACAGGTTCTGTATATGGTAGCGGTGCTATATAGCCCCTCAGTCATGACAAAGAACCACTGAAGAACCATACAGGAGCTTAACAGGTTCTGTATATGGTAGCGGTGCTATATAGTCCCTCAGTCATGCCAAAGAACCACTGAAGAACCATACAGGAGCTTAACAGGTTCTGTATATGGTAGCGGTGCTATATAGCCCCTCAGTCATGCCAAAGAACCACTGAAGAACCATACAGGAGCTTAACAGGTTCTGTATATGGTAGCGGTGCTATATAGCCCCTCAGTCATGCCAAAGAACCACTGAAGAACCATACAGGAGCTTAACAGGTTCTGTATATGGTAGCGGTGCTATATAGCCCCTCAGTCATGACAAAGAACCACTGAAGAACCATACAGGAGCTTAACAGGTTCTGTATATGGTAGCGGTGCTATATAGCCCCTCAGTCATGACAAAGAACCACTGAAGAACCATACAGGAGCTTAACAGGTTCTGTATATGGTAGCGGTGCTATATAGCCCCTCAGTCATGCCAAAGAACCAAGATTTGCTGCTATACAGAACCAAAAGTGGTTCCCCTATGATTACGAGACAAAGAACCACTTTTAGTGCTATATAGCACCATTTTTTTAGAGTGTATGTGATTTTAGTTCATTCAAAGTAAGCTTTGCCTTTTTTACGATGCACAAAAGACACTAACAATGTTAACAGCAGGCTTTCATAAATGTCTTCAATGTGCTGAATTTAGCAGCTACTATAATTAACGGCAGGCTCATTTTCATCATATGATGTTAATGGTTGTTCATGAACATTTTCATTAATGGGTAACTTCACACAGAGACACAAAAGAAGTTAGGACTTGATCAATTGAACTGATTTACTTTCTTATTACATGTCTTACTGTGCATGATTCATCAGTGCATATTATCATAAAATGTGCCATTGCAATATTTCATCAAAACGTAGTAAATTGCTTAGGCTCTGAAACTATCTACCATTTCAGCTGACATTGCATAGGCTGCATATCTATCTATCCATCCATCCATCCATCCATCCATCCATCTATCTGCATATATGTGTGTGTGTGTGTATACATATACACATATATATAGCCTATATATACTATATATATATATATATATATATATATATATATATATATATATATATATATACATATATACACACAGACAGACAAACATACATAGATAAATAGATAGATAGATAGATAGATAGATAGATAGATAGATAGATAGATAGATAGATAGATAGATAGATAGATAGATAGATAGATAGATAGATAGGGTTGCAAAAAGGCAGGAAAATCTGAAATCCCTGAAACTTTCCGTGACGGAAGCAGGCTTTTATAAACTAGGGCATTAAAAAGGCCTCTGCTAACCACTAGTTTTTTTTTTACCAGGTTTGTACTAAGTGCTCATGTACTAAAACAGACCAAATTCAGTATACACTTATGGATGATGAACACTAAACACAGGCAAACAGGTGAACCCATAATACAAGCACAACACGCTAAACTGCACGTTTTCCTATAGAAAGAGACTGTAAAGAAAATGCGTAATGTGGATTAATGCATGGATATTAGACAACCAAATTCAGTATACACTGTATTAATAAATAATACTATGTACAGGCAAGCAGATACGCCTAAAATACAAATGCAATGAGTTTCATGCTTTATGATGCATTTTTTATGTAAAAAAAAAACTGTAGCTTTAATGTCGACAGATTTCCAATTATTGACATAAGCTACTTGTTTTTGGTTAATCAATCTTATTGACAGTTAACAACAACTTACCTGGTCAAAAGCCCTTCTGAAGGGTGTTTTTTCTGAGAGTAGTCCTCAGCATGTCACTGCAAACTCAGATCTGGATCCTGGATATTATGTGATGCACTTCAATTCCTGATGGATAAAATCAAGTCATAGGCTACGTTATTACCTCGCTGAATATCCTGTTTCGTGCACAATATGTAACAGTACAGAGGTAAAGTGATGCAAGTCAAGTGAAAAAGGCTTGCAATATACTGTTGACCTATAGGTTACGCATGCGTGAGGGGTTTGCAAACTTCAGAGAAGATGATAAGGATCCGCGAAAGACATAAAATATGAAATGCATCCATTGCTTTCATTGTAAGTTCGAGTTATTGGTGCTTTTGTGAAGATAAAACTCCAGAGGCGTGAGATCATCAGGGCTTTATCAGCACATTTTGGTGAGGACTGCTGTCAGTCTGATCTAATATATTCATCACAAATGAGCTATAATGATTGCATAACACATACGATTGAACAAAAAATGCATGGACCATTTCTTTAATATTTTATTAGTGTAAACTTTATTGAAGTTTAGTGTAATTTTGTTGTATCAGATTTTTTTGGCTTTTCTTTGTATGCCCTCAAATTCTTTTGAAATGAGTATGAATAGCATTCAAACATTTTGCTCTATTAAATTGTCATGATAAAAGACATTGTTTAATGCATTACTCCATTCAGGCTTTTCTTATCATAAACAGTGAATTGAATTGTTTTAATCAGACATGCATTTTCATTTATTTACAATAAAGGACACGCTTTTCATTTTAACGATCATATATAGGTGCTATAATGGGAATGCAAATGTGTTTTATGTCGACTTTTAATATTACTTAATATCAGGCTCCACATACTGAGCAGAACATGAGTCTATCAGCAGAACTAAAGTCACTGTGTGTTCACTCTTCCTCACAGTCTAATGTGCAGATCTCATTCACCCGGTCCTGTGGTTTAGTGCTAAAGCAGGAGCGTGTTTGACACAGATTAACCTGATCGTCGCTGTCATAAAGCAGCAGCTGTTTAATGAACAGAGGGCAGCAGCGTGAGCTGACGGCTCTCTCTCAGGGCAGGATAAATGCCCTCAGGCTGGAAGAGCGTCATTTGTCTAGTGGATAACGCAGACCACTTAACGAAGACAAGTGCTTCTTGTGAAGACCCTGAGAGCCGTCTGTCCACCGCCAGGTGAAGAATGCCCAAAAACATGCGTCTCGTTATGAGCCCATCTGGGACAAAAAGAAAAAAAGATCACTTGGTGTTTATATTATAGCACTGAGAGAAGTCACTTTAGGGCTCCTAACACAACACAACTGCTATAATCCAACCCCCTTTTCTACAGGTCCACTCTTCATCATTAGTTCATCAGTGACCATAAATCCACTGTTTTTTGTTTGTTTGATTGATTTTATTTTATTTTATACATATATACATAAAAAACTTTAGTTCATCAGTGACCATAAATGCAGTGTTTTTTGTTTGTTTGATTGATTTATTCATCAGTGACCATAAATCTACTGTTTTTTATACATATATGCATAAAAACGTAGCTGCGACTGTCTCACAATTCTGAGATATAAACTTGCAATTCTTAAAAAAATTGAATTGGAAGATATAAACTGACAGATGATTAGATACTAAGTTGCAATTGTGAGTTTATATCCCACAATTCTGACTTTTTCGCATAACTGTTTATAGATCAAAATTCAGATTTTTTTCTTGCATTTTTTGTCCCACAAAAAAAATCAGAACTGCGAGATATGAACTCGCAATTCTGAGAAGAAAAGTCTAATTTTGAGTTTATTACTCACACTTGTGAGATTGTGAATTATTGCAATTGCGAGTTTATATATATCTCATAATTCTGACTTTTTCTTGAAGTTTTGAGTTTATATCTCACAATTCTGACATTTTCTCTGAGTTTATATCGCACAATTCTGAGATATAAACTTGCAATTCTGAAAATAAAAATAATTGTAAGATAAAAAGTAACATTGTGAGATACAGTACTTGTTGTGAAAGATACAGATACAGTATACAGTACTAGTAAGTTGCAATTGCAAGTTTTTATTTTATTATATTTAATTTTTCGTGGTTTTATAACCCGTAGGTTGTAATAATGACGTTTTGATGTTTCTTGCTGGGGGCAATAACACAAGCACCACACATATGTTTCTTGAGAAAATGTGAAAATCTAGTCATATTTATGAGTGTTTCTCCTTTAATTTCACAGGAGAGTAGAGATTGCTCACGTAAGCACAGTCGTGTATGGTGCCAGAGCACACACACCACCCGCTGTGCCATGTTTCTGACAGCAGCTCTGTATCGTGAGCAGTGCTGCGAAACTACTTAGAAACTCAGCTGCAATACAAACTACTCACAAAACATGTTTATATATTTGATACCTTAAACGGTTACACTTTACTTGAAAGGGGTGTGCATAATCATGACATGACATGTTTTTTTAAGCATGTTTATGATAACTGTCATTAAGTGTCATTTGCTCAGTTATGTAATTTTTAATGCAAATATGACATTATTGAACCCAAACATAAACTAGTATTTTAGCTATTCTTTTCTATTCACACTTATTTACTTCTTGTTATTAGCCGTATTAAACATATTTTGATGTTACATCACTCACTTTTTGATTCAGTAACAAGCTTCAGCAAACCAGAAACACTCATGATAAATAATGATGACGTCCCATTGCTTTTAATCACAGCAGACACAATATCTAATTAAGCAAAGCTCCATCCCCTCCATTACATTTGCTGCAAGTCTATCAAGTCTATCAAGCCTGTTATTAAACCGGACTCATATAAAGTTCATTTATTGGGTGCTTTATGCTCCCGTCCCACCGGATCTCATGACCGCAAACGAGGATCAGGCCTCATGTCTTTCAATACATTTCATGTGATTGCATTTAAGATGTTCAACATGAAAGAATCACTGCTGAATGTTAAATCCCAGAGAGGATAATTAATTTTGAGCAGTTGTGACATTATATTGAGGCGGGCTGCTCATGCGGCCTGAAATCAATATGACTTGTAAATCAAAAATAAATTGGTTTTCCTTTTGTTCTCTCTGAACAATCATCTCAAATTAATTGCTGTACCTACCGTATGTTTTAAAGAAATTAATCTCTTGTGATTGGGTGTGTTTTACACAATGCACGCAGGTTTAGGAGCATTCATAGCCATTTTTCAGGCTGTTAATCACATATTCATTTTTATCAGACACAGTTGGTTTTCTTCTGGAGACGAGGAGCTGCTCGTTGTTCTTCGAAAGCATGGATCGATTCGGCTCAGCGTCGCTCGGCCATCAGACGTGGACACTTGTGGCTCTGAAAACGCTCTTTATGTTGTTTCACTGCAGGAGTATACAGTGTTCACTGGCTCTTGTCCTGACCTACATTTCACTACTGATTATACCCTGTATGATTGTGTATGTGACAAATAATAAAGAACCTTGAACCTTGAACCTCTTTCAGATCATCTCTTCTCTTTTCATCACGTCTGTGTTTTATTTGTTCAGTTTCTGCTTTTACTTTGCAGGGATTGTACAGCATCACAGCTCTCTCTCTCTCTCTCTCTCTCTCTCTCTGTGTGTGTGTGTGTGTGTGTGTGTGTGTGCGCGTGTCTCTCTCTCTGTGTGTGTGTGTGTGTGTGTGTGTGTGTGTGTGTGTGTGTCTCTCTGTGTGTGTGTGTGTGTGTGTGTGTGTGTGTGTCTCTCTCTCTGTGTGTGTGTGTGTCTCTCTCTCTCTCTGTGTGTGTCTCTCTCTCTCTGTGTGTGTGTGTGTGTGTGTGTGTGTGTGTGTGTGTCTCTCTCTCTATGTGTGTCTCTCTCTCTCTCTCTCTCTCTCTCTCTCTCTGTGTGTGTGTGTGTGTGTGTGTGTGTGTGTGTGTGTGTGTGTGTGCGCGTGTCTCTCTCTCTGTGTGTGTGTGTGTGTGTGTGTGTGTGTGTGTGTGTGTGTGTGCGCGTGTCTCTCTCTGTGTGTGTGTGTGTGTGTGTGTGTGTGTGTGTCTCTCTCTGTGTGTCTCTCTCTGTGTCTCTCTCTCTCTCTCTCTCTCTCTCTCTCTCTCTCTCTCTCTCTATGCTCTTCTTCATTTATTTGATCAGTTTGATAAATAACTTCAGCTGAGATCAAAGGAAATATTGTATACACTGTAAAAAAAAGGAATAAATCAAAACCAGATACATTTTTTAAATCTGTGAAATTTACACTAAAATACTGCCAGCTGTGGTTGCCAGAACTTTACCTTAAAACATACAGTGGCATCTTAGGTTTGACAAATTCAACTTGAATTTACAGTAAATGTATATTTAATTAAGTGATATAATATCAATCTACCGAAGTATTAAATTCTGTTTTGAGCCTTTATAATATGAGAACCATTAGAAGCCACATGATGAATCAAAGCTCACAAGTAGTTGTATTTATTTATTTATAAGAGAATTTGAAGTAAATACTAATATAGAAGGTGCACACAGTGTCATTCACACACAAACCACCGTCATGAAAACACACCTGACACTAATATAATGCAATTTTTTTTTAATTTAACAACATAAGATGTAACATAATAGCCTAATGTACATAACTGATAATAAAAACAAAGTAGGAAGAGAGAACAAAATTATAGAGGAAAAAAATTGCAACGAAAAAGCACTTTTTTCTTCTAAAAACAAAATTTTATAAAATTGCATATTTTTACAATATTTCACTGTAAAATTACACTTTTGAAAAATAATAATAAAATAACTGAAATGTATGTTAGGGTTGTTAGGGGTGCCAGAACTTTACCGTAAAACATATGGTAGCAACATTTTAGGTTTTACAGATTTAACTTGAATTTACATTAAAAGAAGTATATTTCATTGACTGATATAATGTTAAAATACCAACCTAAGTTGGTACTAAAAAGTATAACTTTATAATATACTGAAAACAATAAAAAACCCAGATGGTGAGGAGAAAGTCAAACGATCACAAGCTCATCACAAGCAGCTTATGCCCAACAAATGTAACAAAAAATCATATTTATAAAAAAAAACAAAAAAAACATCAAGTGTGATGATACACAGGGAATTCTGGGAATGTAAATTATACAATGACTTTTTTTTCTTATTTGTCAGTATTTTACTGTGAAATTTCATTAAATGCCCTGATTGATTTATTACAGTTTTTCACCATATACAGTAAGGTAACATACTGTTAACCATGTTTTTACTGTAGCATTTTTACAGTCTTGTACCATTAAAATTACTATTAATTTATTAATTTGTTTGTTTGTTTAAATGCATCTCTTTTCAACACAATGATTGTTGCTGCTGGTTTTCTTGTCGAGAGGTAAAAGCGTGACACTGATCGTGGAAAGAAAATATTACTGAGTAGTGAATATGGAGCGGTTTTTAATGTATGGCCTGTTTCTGTAATTGTGAGAAGTTTAAAATTAGAAATGATCACAACTGCAAGAAATGGCTGGTAATTATGAGATGCAAAGTCGCATATTTGTGAGATATAAATAGCCTTTTATAACAATGAGCCCAACTTATATAGAAACAGCCATGTTAGTGTCAAAAATATTAACGATGACTTGATTAACTGTTTCGTTCCTGGTTAAGATAGATGTGGGTGGTTAGTGAAAAAGACAAATTTGCCTTTTACTGTAATTCCAAACATGATATTCAGAGCATATTACATAAGTTTACTGTGAAATCTGAATAAACATTCCTTCTTTTGCCGTCTTGTTTGTCCTCCCTGTGATGCAGATGTCTCGTTGTGATGTAAATGGTGATGTGTTTTATCCCAGCGCTCTACTAAAATATTTATACCCATGCAGCATTCTTCAGACGTTCTGTCTGATCGCGCTGTGCTACAGTTTTGCAAACAAATATCGCTGTGCGACTGCAGATCCATGACTTTCTGCTTCATTCTGCTGTTGTGTGAATTTAAAGCGAGATTCTCACTAAACTACAGACTCCGGTGTGCGTTGTGCATTGTGCCGTTATAACCGTGCTGGAGTCAGTTTACAACTTTTTTTGGCCTTCACCGCACACGCCGTGTTTCTCCGCGCTTCTGATCTTCTGACAACACACATAACAGCATAATACACTTAGCCTCGTCCCAGTTCCCACACGCAGAAATCTCTCCTCGCTTTAGATGTAATTTACTCCGCTGGCTTTGAAGTGCGGTTTGCAAATACAGTGAATCAACCAATCAAATAAACAGCCAAACGTTGACTGATGGTGCATAGTTGTAGCATTAAAATGCAAACACAAAAAGCATTGTTGATTCTTTCATGAACTCTCAAGAATTGAGCTGGAAATGAGCAAAGAGAACAAGGGCTTTCCAGTGAATGACAACTTAACTTTTGGTCTGTTTAGTCGTGTTCGACCAAGGCCAATATATTGATATATGTGGCCAACATTTAGCAAACCTTGCACACTTTGTTGAATTTAGCTGTGATATCTTCTTAGTTGTTCAATTGTTGGCCTCTGTGTCGTATATCATATTCATAATCTTGTTTTTATTTGCCCAGTGCATGTTTATCTGACTACTGAGTGCACCACAGTGTTTACTTTATATTCATATTTTATCCTTTTCTTAATTTGTAAGAGAATTAATAAGTTGTGAATGTGAGCAGATGTAAACCTAATGCTATAATCACTTTTCATTTATTTTCTCATTTCATTATTTCACATAATCGTGACAGCTATAATAGATTGAGTTCAATTGTTCAGAAGCATTTTTCACATTCTTATCTTGATTTTATTAATTTTGGTCAAGCCTCTGTTAATTTATGACCCTGCTTCCCGTTCCCGTCCAGCACTTCTATGTTTCGTCCTGCTCTTCCCCACAAAATCCCACAGATAAATGTGCATTTTTCAGTCCCAATCCAGTAAAAATTATGTCTTTTGCTGCTGTAATATTTTTCCAGTGGCAGTTGAGGGGGAGATTCTCGCCCGCATTTGATTGGACTAAAAATGGACACGCCCATGAGTGCAGGATGAGTCATCATATTTTTAACTGTTAATTTTCCTTGAAGAAAAACTCAGTATACATGACCTGTATTAAAAAATAAAAAACATATACATTCTAAAAAGGTTATTTAATTAATTATTTTTTTATTAAAAATCAATGCTTTTAAAAATAATTATTTTATGTTATTATTCATGTGGTTTTTGTTTGTTTGTTTGTTTTTACCCAGCAGCTCAAGAGTACAATTCTAGTGTTTGAATCTGCGAATTTGGAAATATCAGCCCGATCTCACGGCAATTCGTACATATTTTACGAGGTCGTTAATTCGTACGAATTCGTACGACCTCACTCGTACAAATTCATATGATTTTTGCTAAATCATACATATTTTACAAGTTGCCAATTCGTATGAATTTGTACGAATGACCTACAGCTAACCCCGCCCCTAAACCTACCCGTCACTGGGGTTTAGAGAAATCGTACAAAATCGTACAAGTGAGGTCGTACGAATTAGCCACCTCGTAAAATATGTACGAATTGCCGTGAGATAGCGTTGAAATATCTCATCTCTTTAACTGCTAAATTCCAAGGTATACAATTGTATAACCTTTTAAAGTATACACTTGATAATCTATATTTGATATCATGCATGAACACCAGCGCTTGACACATGCGCACTAGAAAGTTTCATCTTGTCCAGTTTCTGCGCTATTTCTCTCCACAAGTTATAACCAATAAAATGTCCTTATTCTCATAGAGTTTCTGGTTTCTCTCGATCCTCTCACACAAGTCAAACATATTTACTGCTGTTGTTTCTTCTCGGCCCGGAACAAGTGCACACAAATTGAAGGCTCAATAGTCTCTATAGGCTCTATAGGCTCATTGTCTATAGAGTATGTGCGGATAGAAAAACCTACATACTATTCTGATGATGATATTTACATTAACCCAGCGCATGCGTAAAAGTATACTTTTGGCTTAATTTAAAGGCCTATTACGCACCACAAAGAAAAGCACAAAAGCCATTACATCCTTGGCTCATTGCTGTAGCTAATCAGTCTCCATGCACCTGTTTCTAATTCATGCTGAATTCACAGCCGTTGTGTTCCTCGCTCTCTCTAATCTGCCTCAACCCCTGAGCTGATGGGTTTAGCTAGTGCATGTGAAATGAGCATCTCATCCACCGTATTTCAGATACAGAGGAGAAAACGTTTAGCTGTAAGAGTAGATACACCTGTAGGCATCGTACAGGAGCATAAAAAGGGACGTAAATGTCAGATCTACACAGACAATGCTGTTATCCTCACCTTACGTCACATCACCATGACTTGTTTTTCCTGCAAGGCTCAGATTTATTTTGGGCAAACAAATGCCTTTATTTGTCTCTGTTTCCAGCGAAGCAACAAGAGGGTGTTATTAGTGTTGTTTCATCTGCATTGTGTTAAAGGGATCCCCGGGTATTAAGACATGTATAGCTTAATATAACGTAAATGATGTCTCTTATTTAAATATGTAGTAGAAAACCCATGAAAATATGTTATTTAAAAAAACTCAACATCGTTTTTGGACAATGGGGGCGCCATTATTTTATGTGCACCGTACATTCTGCATCGATGACGTGAAATGGTTGCACTCACTGCACTTTTTACCACAACACAACTCAACACAACAGAAAATAAAATACTGATACGATACCACATTGTGAGGCTTTTGGTTGTAATTTTCAGTCGAAGGGCAACAAGAGAAGCAAGTGCTTTCCTAGCGATAAGAAGAGGAGAAAAGAATGGGAAGATGCCTGAGGATGAATAAAACTTCCTAAAGACCCGCTTCTTTATTCTCTCCACTTTAGCCCTGATGCCTTTGAGTCTTTGAGTAGACCACAGCTACTGAAAGGGCTTACAAACCACTGAGACGAGAAACGCTAGATGCCATCTGTTAGGATGTAAACATACCGACTCTAATCATGACGTGCGGCCGCTAGAGGAGTTTCTCAGCGTGGAGATCCGGGGCGTTTAGACTCCTTGTGGGGAAAAATCCATGGTACTGCATTTGGGTTAAACCTATACTTATATCCATCGCCACCTGTGAGCTCTTTCAGTAGCTGTGCTCATCATATCAGTATTTTATTTTCCCAGTTGTGTTGTGGTAAAAATAGCAACAGGTAGCGCTAGTAGCTCACCGAGAATAATGGCGCCCCCATAGTCCAAAATATGCATAAAACGATGTGATTTTTTAAAATAACATAAATCTTTAATGGGTTTCTACTACATATTTCAGTAAGAGGCATCGTTTACGTTATATTAAGCCATAAAAGTCTTAATACCCAGGGATCCCTTTAAATAAGATGTCGATATTCATTTGACCCAGTGTAGCCTGTGGTTTTGATATTCTATTAACATATTTACGTCCGAAGCTTTACTCAAGGATAAGGTCATTTTGAGCTCCACGTGTGCTAAAACAATTCTCCCTGCTTAAATGAATTCTTAAATGTCATTTGAGCGTGAGAGACGGAGAACTATGCTTCGTGATGGGGACTTTGAACTTTAAATGCCACCAGACACCTCACACACGTATGTGTCTATTGTATCTCTGCCAAAGTTATGGCCGGTTTAAGAGGGTCGTCATTGCTTGACCTCAGTATGTCAAACACCACCTCAGGCGACGCTTCTGAACGTCCAGAATATCTGTTCTGACAATGTGTGCAGAAATGTAGCTCACGGCTGTTGTCAATGAAGCAATCAATGTACCTTAGATAGCTAGTATTGTAATAGATAATATATGTATTTATTTATTTTTACTAATTTGTATTCACCATTGACAATTTAATATATAGTAAATTATAATTGTATTAATATAATAATGCCGATACCTCTACCATCAATTAGGCCAAAACTAAATATTAATCTATAACTTTTTTCCAGGTCATCATCATTGTGATCATATTTTATTTAATTAATTTATTTATTTTTTATTAACTTATTTATTTATTTATTTATTTATTAATTTATTTATTATTTTGTATTAATTTATTGTGAATTTAGCTACATGGTGTGTAAATACTTTTACTTAGCTAGTTTTTTATCTAATAAAACATACAATTTAATCATATTTTAATTAGCTTTAACCTTTTTAATTTTTTAGTAGAGCTGTCAATTTAATGCATTAACTTAATTAATTAGTTATGAAAAATAACGCAATTTAAATATTTTAACGCACTGGCCCCGCCCCCAGACCTGTCCGTCATCTTACAGTTCACATACAGTTCACATAGTTGACTGTTGACAAATATGAATAAATGCAGTTCATAAATGCCCTAAAATTCAAGATATTGGTGAAAAAAATGCCTCTGTATGAGTTTTTGTCTCATATTTATATCATACGATAAGCAATATCATATAAGCAGTGAGAGCAGTATTACACGAGTGCTGTTCGTCCTGAATATCACGAGTTTAAATGTGATTTTATGCAACAGTTCAGTAAATAAGAAGTTGATTTTGTGTTATATTTTAAACACAATGTGGTGTTTTGCTCAATATTGCCAACGAAAATACTACCCACAGCAGAATTGTTGGGTGTCTACGAGCAATACAGTGGTGATGCGTTTCTGAATGAATCTGCATATTGAATGAATCATGTGAATCATTGATCAAAGGCCCGTTCATAAAGAGAGACGTTTACTTCATTCCTGAATGAATCAGCTGTTTGAACGAATCGAATGAATGAATGACTCAAACACATTTAAGCGCCACCTGCTGGCAGATTTAATTTCTTATTTAGAGTATAATTTCATAAATAAATAAATAAATAAATAATCGATAGTTCACCAAAGAAATTTTAATTCTGTCATAATTTACTCACCCTCGTATCATTTCAAACCTTTTTGAATACTGTTGGTAACAAAGCTGTTTAAGTTACCAATGACTTTCACTGTAATATACTGAGATGTTTCTCAAATGATCTTACTTTGTTCCATACTTTATGTTAGGCCTTTGTAGCCTAAATGTTTGTGTAAAAAAAAAAAAAAAAAAAAAAAATTGTAATGTCTACTTGATATGTTCTTATTTAACAAAAAAAAGAGCTTAACATAGACTTCTGTGGGTATTTTCAGTCAATTTTATTTTGCGATTAATTAATCGACACATCATGTAATTAATTTATTAAAAAATTTAATGGACTGACAGCCCTATTTTTTTAGTTTTATTTTTTAGTAATTGTATTGTGCTTTTGTTATTTTTTATTAATCATATATCAATAAATAAAATATTTCATTTTTACTTTTAGTAATTTTACTATTTAACTATTTTATTTAAACTATTTATTAAACTATTTAAACCTGGAGTTCATAGAGTATTGTACAACGGCTTTAAGTGTGGCTCAGCCAATCATAATCAAGGACTGTAATTTAAAAGTATTGGATATTAGTACAATATTTAATACAAGACTTCATGTTCTCAAGACATTCATTTAGAGTCCATATTGACGTATTGTGCTCCCTTAAATTTATTTCTTTAAATGTATTTTCTTTATTTGGTATTAAGTCATTCTACTTAAATTCATAACCCCTCTAGTCAAGGTTAGTAATTAAGATGGTTTAATCTAGTTAACCTGGCACACGCAGTGCTTTATGACTGATGTTTGTCAAACTGTGTGTGGTTTTCAGTTAAAGTGTCGTCACACTGTGCAACATCAGATTCAGTTTGATTCAATTCATGATTTGATTCTGTGTTTTTTTTACCCTCATGTTGTGTTCTGGATATTTTGACCCAGGGAGACTTTTCTTTTTCCTGGAAATGCTAGTTAGTGTTACCAAAATTGAACTAAATCTTACTGGCCTTAATCAGAATATAACAACTTTTTCAAAAACAAATTTATAATTTTTATACCTTTAGGGGATTTTTGTTTTTTATTCTCTCGTTCTCAGTCAAAAACGACCAGTCTACAACAAAAAGCTTTTAAATTTCTCATTATGTGAGATTTTTTTACCAAATATTGAATTTTATATTTTTGTCAGTTTGTTTTTCTTTAATTAGCAAAGGTTTTGTATTTCTTTTTGGATCTGATTGATCGTAGGCTCTGTTGATCTGAGCGTATGCACAACAGTTTTTGAGTGAATATTGACAAAAACTGAGGTGGATTTGCACCCCGGTTACATGCATTTATCAAAGTCTGTAAATGCTTCCTTGAGTAGGGTTGCAAATGGGTGGAAAATATCCGGTAAATTTCCGGAAAATTTCCAAAAATCCCGGTAAGTTAAAAAAATTCCCAGTAAGTTTCCAAAATTCCGAAATTTACTGGAAATTTTCCAACTTTTTGCAACCCTATCCTTGAGTCTAATGTCTCTTAAGCAAAAAAAAAAAAAAAGACAAATCTTTTTTTGTAAGTACTTGAAAATACATGTGCATAATAAAATGCAATGTGCCAATAAAATATCAAAAATATATCTGTCCATATTTTCTCTTCTTTTTTTAAATACATGACTTTTGACTGCAGATGTGAAAGCCAAAAGCAAGCATGTGATTATTGGGAGAAACTGGCCAGTATTTATTGACCTGAGTCAAACACACATATCTTCATTGTTCAATGTAAATTCCTGTAGAGAGACTCACTGTTGATAGCTAAAACGTTCTGTGTCAGGAAGCATTGATCTGAAAGAGCACCAGAATTGGGTTGGGCTTTGAGATTAGTCTGGTTTAGAGAGCTCACCTTTATCCCGTGGTGCCATCTGTTGATTATTCCCCTCATACAATTCCATTAGCCGCACACTTGCTATTAGTGACACAATGTTATGGGATTGAGGAATGAGGGCAGGACTGATTGTGCTGCAGATGGTTGTGACGTTCAGACAGATGGCATGTCAGGATGATTATACAGCAGCGCTGCCTGGTGATGAGAACGAGACCAGAGCTGATTTGACCCATACAGCTAAATATGATTGAGATATGACAACACAAGACAAAATCAGAAAGACTGCAAACCCTGATGAAACTAATCTGTAGGAATGGGTTTACAGCAATGAACCGAAATCTGATCAGAAATCTGAAATTACTGTCAGTGGTAAAATGTAAAATATATAACTTTTTTTTTATCTAATTACATGATATCCCAATTACTTAATGGCAAATTAATCACAGACCAGTTTGGGCTTAGAAAATACACTTCCTAAAGATAAAGCTATTGTTGTTTTAAATGAGAAAAGCATTGTTAGAGCATACATAACTCCTTACAAAAGATTTAAAATGAAACTACAATCAAATTTTAACTGCCATATATGTAACACTACATCATCAGGCACTTTTCTGCATATGTTTTGGGAATGTCCTGTCGTCATCAGTCTATGGACACATGTAAACCAGGTTTTGTTATCATTACTGCGAATTGATTGGTCTGTTAACCCAAGTTTGTGTCTTCTTAATGATGATTCTGGTCTCTGTATTAGTTCAATGCAAAAGAGAATGTTGTTTGCTGGTTTTATAGCTGCGAAGAAGACAATAATACAGAACTGGTTTACACCACACATGTGTAGAAAAACATATTGGATTCGTAGCCTCCTGCAAATAGTGTCATGTGAATGTACAACGGCGTGAGTTGGTGGGGCCAGGCCTTCGATCATTGATGCTTGGCAGTGTTTTTTATTGGATATACGTGATTATATAAAGGAGTGACTTTTGTGTTTTTATTGTCCTTCCCTCTCTCCCTCCCTTTTGATTGGACCTTGAGATGTTGAGTATGTGTCTGCTGTTTTGTTTTGGATATTATTTTGTGTTATGTGTGAATTAAAAATATAAAAAATTGTTGATAACAAAAGAAAAGTATTGCATATACATCAGTGGGTTGGAAATTATTACACTTTTTAAACCTAAAAAGTGGCATTTAGGTATATTTACACAGACTGTTCAGAGGTGGCATGAATGCATTGACACTGCAATTAGAGTTGCATAAATAATGCAATGAGATTATTGGGTTTATTTATTTATTTTTAAAGAAATATTCAATTTGAAAATATTGCTCTAAAGGGCCAGTTTTACTAAACCGGGCCAAATTAGCGCGAGAGCACAATTCCAAAAACAGCGCCGATGGGACGGGACATTTCTGCAGGTGATTTACTAACAATGTGCAAATTAAAGAACACAGACACAACATCTCATTTACATATCGACCAATGCAATATACCAAGCGCAGTGCAAATTAGCGTAGTCGCAAATAAAGAATAAAGAAATAAAGAAGCCACAGTACGTTGAAAAGAACTGGAGGCCAAAAAATTAAGCTTTGCTAGACATTTTGATAGATCTGGTATTGTGTGACTCTTAGTTGAGGGCTCCAAGTCGTCTTTTATTTTAAGTAAATCAAAAATAACATGTCTTGGCAAACAATATGTTCGGATAATGTGTTCTTCTGGCATTCAAAATAATGCATGTGGAAAAAATCCTCTCCCTTCTACCACTCGCACTCTGTTCTCTCCTCCTAGCAACAATAATTGCAGCCATTTCAAGCTCAAAATAGTTTAATACATGCTTTTTTATGGCGTTAAATAATGCAGCAAATGCCAGTGATTTTACAAGCACAAACATTAGTAAAACGCATTGCGTGATTCATTTGAATACTCTCCTCCCATAAATTTTGCGTCTGAAAGGGAAACTTCTACAAATGCATATTCAATAAGGTCAGGCGCAAAAATAACTGTCCATGCCTTTTCAGTGCTAATTCTTCACTGCGCGTCTTTAGTAAAAACTGACAGTACAATTTTAACACCAAAAGATGGTTTGTGCTGGCGCAAGCTGTTAGTAAATCTGGGTCTAAATATGAAACTAAAATTTTCAGAAGGTTGTGGCAAGCCTTAATTGACAAGTGGCAAGTCTTAACAAGTGAGTTTCTGAATCTTTCATGCAACCAATTCATTCAAATAAATGATTATTCAGAAATGAAGTGACTTTAGCTGTGTACTGGACTTCTTTTAAAAGTTATATTCAACTGCCTAAAAACAAAACAAGGTTCAAAGCCTGTCTAAACATGTTCATCATGGTCCATTTATGTACATTATAAAGAGTATAAACTATATAAAATTGCATCTTGGTAAGATATCAGTCAACATTTCAACCACTTTATAAACTGCTTCATCGTTTAAATGACTGATCCCAATTTAAAGGCTGCATCCTTCGAAGACCGCATAGGAAGGGTGATCATATCACATCACATCACGTCATATGCAATCTTCGAAGGATGCAGCCTTTGAATTGGGATCAGTCATTTAAACGACTCAATCTTTCATAAACGAAGAAAGTGTCTGTCTTTATGAATGAGCCATTGAATTATTCACTCACTTGATTCGTTTAATGACTGATTCATTCAGAAACGAGGCAAGCGACTGTTTTTTGAGTGAGTCATTGAATTATTCACTCACTTGATTCGTTTAATGACTGATTCATTCAGAAACGAGGCAAGCGACTGTTTTTTGAATGAGTCATTGAATTATTCACTCACTTGATTCGTTTAGTGACTAATTCATTCAGAAACGAGGCAAGCGACTGTTTTTTGAGTGAGTCATTGAATTATTCACTCACTCGATTCTTTTAATGACTGATTCATTCAGAAACGAGGCAAGCGACTGTCTTTTTGAATGAGTCATTGAATTATTCACTCACTCGATTAATTCAAAAACATGGATTCATTGAGTAATGGAACTTATAGCTTTGATTGTAAATAGTTTGTAGCTATTTTCATTTGTGAAATTGAGCAAAACAGACAATATGTTGTCTTGGTTAATAGACTGTTGTATTAATCAATATGACATTTGCAACGATGCAGATATTGGGTAAAATCTCTTGCTGGTAACATCCTTCACAAGCTTCAGTCTGGATCCAACCCTTAAATGATCTGAGATGACCAAACACCTGAGAAGAGATGATGCCGACCCCTCGGAGGACCTCAGAGGATGCCAACCTCTGATCCCCCAACAACATGCAGAATTAACAAATTTTGCCATAAGTTAATATATTAAGTTTCTACAATGTATAAATATATTGTAGAAACTTAATTTCCTGTAAAGCGCTTTGCAACGATTGTATCGTAAAAGGCGCTATACAAATAAACTTGAATTGAATTGAATTGAATTGGTGTGATGTTGCACAACTATATCACATGATATAAATATAAGAGGGTGCGGTTTTGCCCTCATATCTTGAATTTTAGGCTCATATAACGGCATTCTAATAGGCTTCATCACGCAGTCAATCATCCTGCATCATGTTCATCAGACACTGCAACAGTGTAAAATTATGAACAGCTCTGGGTGAAATGGTGCATTAAATTCATTAATATCTTAACACATTATTTTTTCCATAATGAAAAAAATACTATAGTATTTTTTTTTTTTACCATACGTATAGTACCTATAGTAAAGTACTTGAATTAATTTGTTGTGGTAATATAACAACTATAGTAATATAAACAAATTACATATATAAAGTTTAAATATAAAAACAAACAATGCACTACAGTTTACTGTAGTAAAAACTAAAGTATACTACAGTATTTATTACAGATGATCAGTTCACTATAGTTAATTCTACAGTACGCTGTAGCATTCATTAACAAAGTGTTGTAAATACTGTAATATATACAGTATAATACAATTTACTATAGTATGGTTCAAAAACACTATAGTATTTAATATAAATTACTATAGTATTTTTTTCATATGGGTATTGCATCAAATTAACGTGTGATATTGACAGCCCTTATATGTATATAATTAAAGTCAGCAAGCTTACTAAATCCAGTGTTTTGTATAATAAATATTGGATTTTCATTCATGGAATGATAATACATTGTGATGCGAGTCTTTGGCCTCAAGTTATTGTGAAGGAGGTGCATAATTTTGCCTGTTATTCTGGCCTATATATTTCCTCATACGGTAAAGAACAGGCTTTTTCTCTTTGTTTGTCATTCATTTGACTCTTAGAAACTGCATAGCAGTTCCCATCAGAAACACTCCTGGATGAGGCTCAGATATTGTTTATGAAGGGAAGGTGCAGCAGGTCAATGATATGGGCTTTCTTGCCTTATATTGTTTCTCGTACGGCTGTTGTGTCTGTGTGCTTTTATCGTGATCTTTCTCGCAGTAACTCAAGGACTCGTGAATATCAGCGCTGTCACCAGCAAACGGCAGATGCAATTATGACACTGACCGTTATGATGAATGGAGCTGTTTACATATTTCCTATGATTCAGGCGAGCCAAGGACACTTTGCTTTCTGATTTTTACTCTCGCACCTGTGATACGTTTTCACTCATTTGTTCAAACAGTGACTAATCAGTTGGTTCTTAAAAAGACTGAAACTCGAGGGTTTTTGAAAAGAAACATTCTCTACAAATTACATTCAAATCAAAACTTTAATCAAGACTTTAATCTTGTTCTTTGTATCTGTTAATTGTTTCACAAACTGTATTCAGCACCTTCATGTTTAGGGTGTTTAAGTGAATCATAATTTGCAAGAACATCTTCACTGACAGTTAAACTCATTGATGTGTTCATCCATCAAAAATGTGTTTTTAATGAGCCCTGAAATGAAGTTTAGCTTGTAGGTAAAGATATACAGTTATGGTCAAAATTTTACATATGCTCTGCAGTATCTGCAAAATGTTAATTATTATACCAAAATAGGAGGAACCATACAAAATGCATGTTATTTTTTATCTCATACTGACCTGAATAAGATATTTCACATAAATGACGTTTACACAAGGGAAAATAATAGTTGAATTTATAAAAATGACCTCGTACAAAAGTTTACATACACTGTAAAAAATTATCATGATTTTAATGGTAAAAACCTGTTAAATGGTTAACGGTAAGTTCCTGTAAAATTTACAGGGAAAAAACGTAAACTGAATTTCCCAGAATTCCCTGCATTGCATTTCAAATTTTGTTTGAATTTGATGTTTTTTTCTTTAAAATAATTATGTTTCTTAGTTTTTTTCTTATCAGTTATGTTTATTAGGGTTGTATGTTACATCTAATGTTGTTAAATTAATGTTTATTGCATATTTCAGTTGATTGAGATCATCATGATGGTGATCAGTGTTTGTGTGAATGACGCTGTGCTTCTTCTATATATGTTATTATTTAAAAGCTGCTTTGGTTCATCATGTGACTCTCATCACCTGCTTTTGGTGGTTATCAGTGTATTACAAAGATACAGATTTCAGTACTTCAATAGGTTGGTATATTAACATTATATCAGTTAATGAAATTACGGTATTTAACTGTAAATTTAAGTTAAAACCGTAAAACCTAAAATGCTGTTACTGTATTTTTTCTGGTAGAATTATGGCAACCACAGCTGCCGTTTTTTTACCGTACATTTTATGGATTTATTTTTAGAGTGTATGCTTGATTCTTAATACTGTGTTATTACCTGGATGATCCACAGCTGTTTTGTTTTGTGATAGTGGTTCATGAGTCCCTTGTTTGTCCTGAACAGTTGAACTGCTGCTGTTCTTCAGAAAATTCATTCAGGTCCCACAAATTATTTGGTTTAATCTGTCTCAGTTTGTTCTGTTTCTTCATGTCATTCCAGACAGACTGATGATGATCAGATCAGGGGCCTGTACCATGAAGCCGGTTTAGCTGGTTAGCCAGGTAAGTTTCAGTTTAGTTTGCACCAATCCTGGGTTTTAGGTACCATGAATGTGGCTTGACTTTTAGCTGTGTTCATTGCCATAGTAACTTACTCTGCACAGCTAACCTGCTCCGGGGTTATGTTCTGAGTTAGAGATCTCAAACTGAAATTAGACCAATCAGATGTGAGCAAAGTGACGCGTCTGATACAAAAAAAGTCACTCCCCCAGTTTATCTTGCTCCACATTAAAGGTCACTAGTGCTAAAAAACTAGTCCTAAAAAAAAAATTGTCTGGCCAAAACCAAATTTTTTGTTATTTTATATGATTTAAATAACTATATGATTTCTATTATTATTGATTCATTACACACGAGCAATTTTAGTTTAACAATTATTATAAATCATTTATTTTAAATGAGTGTTAATATATACAGATCGAATATAATATAAGCTGTAGAATCAATAGATAAAGCTTTAAATATGACAATGTGATCTTACATGTTCGAGTCTATCGCTGTATATTTCTAACTATATAAACTAACTTAAGTTTAACTTGTGAATGCATTGATAAAGCAAGACGATTTATTTTATTTGTCCTCTTTCATGAACAAGTAATTTTTTCATTGTAAATGCTTTTAAATTCATCATATTCTTCAATCTCTAAACCTTTAGCATAACCTTTAACCAAGGCTCGTGATTGGCTGTTGGCCAGTGATGTCACACATTCACGTGCACGTGCTCCACAAACTCAGGATCAAAGCCTGAGTTGAGAAAGAAAGCTGATGATCAGCATCATGGTACCAACAAAGCTGGATTGGAGAGGTTTGGTTTTGTCAACTCGAACCTAATACTGTAACTCTGAATTTGTTCATCTACCATCATGGTACAGGCCCCAGATCTCTGTGGAGCAAACAAAAATCCCACTGAATTATTACAATTAATGCAAAATGAATGTTTGGAAATGTAAACTGTTATTTCCTACTGACACACTACAGCAAAAGATAGAAATAACTGACTTAAACCCATTTTTTAGCTGCTGAAAATACTAGTGTTCTAATCATTTTGGCCTCCACTGTATATAGATTCAGAATAAACTGCATCTGTCGACCACAGACTGCAAAATTAACTGGACACATGTTGTTCTCACAGTCTATTTACTTTCCTTTGACTCATGCAAATGCAGTCTTTTTCAGCATATGCTGCTATACACTTCTCTTTGCTTTTTAATTATAGTTGTGTGTTTTGCTGACTGGGATGTATATGTTTATATTTGCTCGGCCCGGTATGGCATTAGTTATCTGTCGAGCTGAAAACACACTAAAGTCTCCATCAGAGATCTTCTGACTATATATATCTTCTAGTGTCTGGTCGCTCGTGTACAGACAGCGCAGGAGTCATTCATTATGAACCGGGAAGCGTTCGCCATGTACTAGTGGTTCCTCAATGAGAGACACCGATTAAAACGAGGGTTTGAGGACGATTGCCAGGACACAGCAGGGTGATTAGCATTTGTTAATACACAGATTTCAGGCGGCCCATTATGTTTGCATTTCTAATCCCGGTGAGATGCTGGTCTCCATCGTTTGAGAGTTTATGGATCAAAAACATCTGCCATCTTTTGGGCTCTTCGTCAGTAGCTTCATCTGAGATGCTGATCTCTCTCTCTCTCTCTCTCTCTCTCTCTCTCTCTCTCTTACAGTGCATTGACAAATCAAGTTAGAGGACCACGTTTGTTTCCCAGAAACCGGGGCTGGATTGGATTTAGCCAGCAGAACGCTAGTGATTGACATCGAGTGTCATTACGCTGGTCGGCACAAATCAATTGTTCTCGGGGGAGCCGCGGGTTAGCAGTCAGACGGCTGGATTTTCAGCAGCAGCTGCTACTGTTGCTGCTTTAATTGCTTTGCTTGTCTGGTTTGCCCCGTGTATGCTAAATGAAAGCGATGTAATGAATATTTTACAGAAAATATGAAACGTTTCAAATACTGTTGTGATTGCGGAAATGTTATCCGTTTCACAACCATATGTTTGACGTTTCATAAGTGAGAGTTACTAGAACATTTGATGGACATCTCAACAGGGTTTCTGTAAGTTATATGAAGGTAAATGTAAGACTTTAAGACTTGATAATGAAAATATAACAAATAAATTAATAAGCAAACAATATGTCAGTATGTTCTTTAAATGTAAATGTATAGGGGGTGCATGATTAGCACTTTAAAGTGTAAAAATACAAACTTAATTTTGTCAAAATATCTACATTTAAAATACATAGAACATTTCAATTAGAAAAAAATATGCCATTTTTAAAAAAAAGAAAAATTCTGGTGATAGTTCAGAAGTCCTTTGTTTGTCCTGAACACATTCTTTGGTTTTCCAGAATCGTTTGTGTACTTGAACCCTTTCCAACAATGACAGCATGATTTTGAGATCAAATGAGGGGCTCATGCGCAACTATTACAAAAAGGTCAAATGCTCACTGATGCTCCACAATAAACACCATGCATTAAGAGTCTGGAGGTGAAAACATCTAAACAGAATGAAGATGTGTACGTTTTTCTAATTGTGTCTAAATATACAGTTTATTTATATTTATTTTATATATATATATATTTTTTTTTTTCATTTAGTACTGCATTCAGAAGCTACAGAAGATACTTTCATGTTTCTCAGAAGACAAAATAAGTTCAATTTACCCTGATCTTCAAATTCAAAAAGTTTTCACGCCCCGGCTCTTTTTTCCTTCTGGAGCATCAGTGAGCATTTGAACCTTCTGTAATAGTTGCGTATGAGTCCCTCAGTTGTCCTAACGATGGATCTCAAAATCATACAGTCATTTTTGGAAAGGATACAAATATGCAAAAGATGCTGTAAAATCCAGAAGAACTGTGGCAACGTCTCTAAGACGCTTCAAGAAAGCTATCAGCAAAGCTCCTGAGAAACTCTGCTCAAGTGCAAAAGCTGCTTTAAACACAAAGCATGCTCACAGCAAATGCTGATTTCATTTAGCTAATATAAGTTAATTGATAAAGAAAATCTATTTTTGACAGCATCCTCATTTTACAGTAGTTTTACACAAGTGCCTAAAACTGTTAACAGCTCTGTAGCTTTGCAGCAGGTTTCTTGAAGCGTCTTGAGACACAGTTCTTCTGGATTGAGTCTGTCTCAGTTTGTTCTGAGTTTCTTTGTTCTGTTTCTTCATGTGACTCCAGACAGACTGATGATGATCAGATCAGACTAAAATATCACTGCATTATTACAATTACTGGCTAAATGAATGTTTGGAAATGTAAACTGATATTTCCTACTGACACACTACAGCAAAAGATAGAAATAACTGACTTAAAACCATTTGTAGCTGCTGATGATGCTAGTGTTCTGATCATTTTTGCCACCAGTGTTTATGATCAATACAAAAATATTCAGAGTGAGGCATTTCATCTAATCTATAGACCAATTCAGAGTAGACGTCACAGTTACGTCACCTGCAGCTGCGCGCGCATAGTGGTTGCAGAAAAACAGTGGTAACAAGTGGAGGTAAATGGGTAAAATAAAAATATTTGTGTGCCTTTTGATGTCAAAATCGGAATGCAAATAATTTTTATAGAATACTGTCATCAAATACGCCATTTGAAGCTAAATGCAGACGTTTAAACGGACATACTATGTATGAAACTGCTATAATTACTCTACTTTTAAAGCATAAATTTGATTTAAACAATAGGTCTACATAATATTCACATATTCTGCTCATAGGGGACGTATTGTATTAGCCCTACAGTTACAGCATGACATATTTAAACCTATTACTATTAACATTTTTAAATAACGTTTATTTATTTTATCTCACAATTCTGACACAATTCTGACTTTTTTCCTTGCAAATGCAAGTTTATATCTCCTAATTTGGGCTTTATAACTCCATTTAACTCAAAAATAGTTAGTTTGTCAATTTTAAGGGGAAAAAGCCAGAAGAGCCGAGGGGAAAAGAGAGAATGTCGAGTTGTTTTTCTTTATTAGAATTGTGAGATATAATCTCGGAATTGTGAGAAATAAACTCAGAATTTTGAAATTTAAAATCAAATTTACTTTTTTTAAATTCTTTTATTCCATAGCTCCATAGACTGCCACTGGAAAACAGTCATTCTCTGCCACAAGATAGGCTCCGCCCACAAAAACATCATCCCTGTCTCGGATCTGTAAGACTATCCCACTATCTAACGTCAATTTCGTTGCATAACAGTGCTTATCGCTGGGTGACAAGCTCTTGTAACATGCGGAGAACATTTTGAAAATGACATCTAGTCAATATAATCTGTAATCTTTTTAAATCTAATTATTTTGTACCATATCCGTGTAATTCTCTAGCCGTAAAGGCTATCTCTCCCGGGTTTTCTGCAACCATGATGCGCGCGCATCCCAAATGTTTACAAACCTATAATTGGTCTATAGAAAGCCAGTTTTACTTCAGTATGTCTGTCACATAAAGAGTGTGAATGGTGAATCACACTGGTTTGGTTAAGAACATTTCCATAGCAGTTTAATTTGTGGAAGAACTCAAAAACTTGACTATAAAACTTTATACGCTTTTGCTGTGCATGTAAATAAATATTTCAGGCCTCATATTTTTAAACACTAGGGCCAGATTTGCACCAGTGCAAACTCTCTTTTGGCTGTTAAAACTGCTGTCAGGTTTTACTGAAGACACACAGAGAAACATTATCAATGAAAAAGGTGTGGACAGCATAACTTCTGCAGCTGATCTTAATGCATTTGTAGGAGTTTCTCTTTCAGATGCAATATTTATGGCAGGAGAGTATTTAAATGAACCATGCAAGGTGGTTTACTAATGTTTGCGGTAGACAGTTTATGTTACGGAAGTAGACGGGACACAGAGGTTTGTAAAACAGGTAGATGTTATTTATTGATTCAGCAGGGTTAAAGGCAGTAGATGGAGGTGAGTAGTAACTTGATCGATGGTTGAAAGGATATGCTGATGGGTATCTTGTCTTGCCAGGAACTCGTGGATGGAGTGGAGCAGCACACACCTCAGGTTGACAACGGAGTTGGAGACGTCAGGTCGGAGAACAACAGCCAGGGATGACACAGGGAATCTACGAAGGAGAGGAACAGGAGGTAAATAGTTCTTTAGGTAGATAGCAGGTAAGTAGTAGCACATAGGTTGGAGAGTCCACTTCGTGTAAGCGAGATCGGACAACTGGCTGGAGTGAGGTGTGTGCTTAAGTAGTGCTGTGATGATTGGTGCTGATGAGGTGCAGGTGGTTTGAATTAGTATTCAGGTGATAGTGATCGGAGTGGTGGATTGATGGTGGAGCCTGGCCGATCTGTAACATTACCCCCCTCTCCACGGCCCGCTCCAGAGGGCCGAGAGAACCGACGGCGTGGTGGTCTACCTCTGGCTCTGGGTGCAGGTCGATCAGGGAAGCTAGTGTGGAAATCCTCGATGAGCGTTGGATCCAGAATGTCATCCTTGGAAACCCATGACCTCTCCTCTGGACCGTAACCTTCCCAATCCACGAGGTATTCCAGCAGACCACCACGACGTCGGGAATCCAGGATTGTTCTGACCTCGTAGATGGCACCATCCTCCAGAATAAGTGGGAGAGGGGGTTCAGCACTCGGACCAGGCTCTGTGGAGACAGGAGAATGATAAGGTTTAAGGAGGGATACATGGAAAGTGGGGTGAATCCTGTACTGTGCAGGTAAGTTGAGTTGATAAGTGACCGGGTTGATTTGTCTCTGGATGGTGAAGGGACCAACGTATCTGGGAGCGAGCTTCTTGCAGGGCAGGCGCAATCGGATGTCCCTTGTTGACAGCCAGACCTTCTGTCCCGGATGATAGAGGGGAGCGTCGGACCTCCGAAGGTCTGCTGTCATCTTGCGCCTGCGAAGTGCTCGCTGAAGGTGATGGTGAGCTTCATCCCAGACCCTCTCGCTCTCTCGGAACCAGTAATCCACTGAAGGGACGTCAGACGGTTCTCCAGACCAGGGAAACATGGGCGGCTGGAAACCGAGCACGCACTGGAAGGGAGTGAGTCCAGTGGATGACTGTTGAAGGGAGTTCTGGGCGTACTCGGCCCAGCCAATGAACTGGTTCCAAGAGTTCTGGTGGCCGTGACAGAAGGTTCGCAGGAAGCGTCCAATCTCCTGGATCTTCCTCTCCGTTTGCCCGTTCGTCTGGGGGTGGTATCCAGAAGATAGACTTATGGTCACACCTAGGAGTTTGAAGAAGTTTCGCCACACATGGGAAATGAACTGAGGGCCTCGATCGGATACTATATCCTCAGGAATTCCGAAATATCTGAAGACATGATTAAACATGAGTTCGGCCGTCATCATAGCCGTAGGTAGGCTCTTGAGGGGGATCAATCGGCAGGATTTGGAGAACCTGTCCACAATCACCAGGATACACGTGTTACCATCTGAGGTTGGTAGGTCAGTGACAAAGTCTACCCCTAGGTGTGACCATGGCCGGTTGGGAACGGGCAGTGGAAGGAGCTTGCCTGATGGAAGATGGCGAGAGCTCTTGGATATGGCACAATCCTTACAACCCTGGACGAACCTTCTCACATCCCTTGCCATATTTGGCCACCAGAAGCGGTCTTTAAGCAGCGAGAGGGTTACGTTGGCCCCAGGGTGGCCAGTGCCCAGTGACGAGTGCACAGAGTGAATGAGAGGGGTACGTTGGGTACGTGTGACATACTGTGCACCTGGTGGGCAGCCCGGCGGAGTGGCCGTGGAGACATTGGGAGGAGGAGCAGTATCAGGATTCCACTGGATGGGGCTGACAAACATGTTTTCCGGGATAATGGGTTCTGATGGTTCTTCCTCTTCTTCTGGGGTGTAAATGCGCGACAGAGCGTCTGCCTTAACATTCTTGGGACCAGGACGGTAGGAGATGGAGAAGTTGAAACGAGTGAAAAATAACGCCCAGCGTGCCTGTCTTGGATTTAGTCTCTTTGCTTCCCTCAGATATTGTAAGTTTTTGTGGTCTGTAAGTACTGTGAACGGATGTTGAGCTCCCTCCAGCCAATGCCTCCACTCTTCTAGGGCCAGCTTGATGGCGAGGAGCTCCCTGTTGCCGATATCGTAGTTACGCTCCGCCGGGCTGAGTTTTCGTGAGAAGAAGGCGCATGGATGGAGTCTCATGGGGTTCCCCTGCTGCTGGGAAAGCACAGCTCCAACCCCTGTAGTGGAAGCATCTACTTCAACAATGAAGGCCTTCGTAGGATCAGGGTGTACAAGGATTGGAGCTTGAGTAAAAGCTTCCTTTAGCTTGTCGAAAGCTTCGTCGGCTGCTGGAGTCCAGGACAGAGACTTGGGCTTGCCTCGGAGAAGATTGGTAAGTGGACTGGTGAGAGTACTATAGTTCAGGATGAAGCGACGGTAGAAATTTGAAAACCCCAGGAATCTTTGAAGTTCCTTTACAGTAGATGGAGTTGGCCAGGTCTTGATGGCTTCCACCTTCCCCTCGTCCATCCGGATGCCACTGCTGTCAATATGATAGCCCAGAAACTGTACCGAGGGGTGATGGAAGGAGTATTTTTCTGCTTTGAGGAAGAGGTGAAACTGACGTAGACGTTGGAGGACCTCCGCAACGTGGTGGCGATGTTCGGCCAAGCTCCGAGAGTAAATGAGGATATCATCTATATAGACCAGGACGAAGCGGTGGAGAAACTCTCGGAGCACCTCATGCATAAAGTCTTGGAATACGGAGGGGGCGTTGACTAGACCATACGGCATGACCAGATATTCGTAGTGGCCAGTAGGGGTCACGAAGGCTGTCTTCCATTCGTCCCCCTCACGTATCCGGATGAGGTTATATGCGCTGCGGAGGTCTAGTTTGGTGAAGATGGTGGCACCGCGGAGATGTTCCAAAGCTGCTGGGACGAGAGGAAGGGGATAACGGAATTTTACTGTAATGTTGTTTAAAGCCCGGTAATCTATACAAGGTCGCAAGCCTCCGTCCTTCTTAGCCACAAAAAAGAAGCTTGAAGCAGCAGGGGATGTGGAAGGGCGGATGTAACCTTGTTCAAGTGCCTCTTCAATGTACTCCTCCATGGCCTTCTGTTCAGGGAGTGATAGTGGATAGATCTTTCCCTTGGGCACTGACTCACCCGGTAGTAGGTCTATCGCGCAGTCCCATGGCCGATGAGGAGGTAGTTGGGAGGCTTTCTTCGGGCAGAAGACGTCGCTGAAGTGGGAATAACACGTAGGGATGTCGACGGATTGTTTCTCCAGGGGGCTTTCGATGGTGGTTGAATTCAGAGACAGGGACTGGATGGTAGGCGTTGGTGGTTTGACCATATTCGGAAAGCATTCTGGAAAGCACTGGTTACCCCACTTCAGGACGTCTCCCGTGCGCCAGGATACTTGGGGTTCATGAAGAGCGAACCATGGTCGACCCAAGATGATATCTGAGGTTGTTTCCTCCAGAACCAGTAAATGGATCTCCTCTTCATGAAGAATGCCTACTCGTAGATGTAATGGACCAGCCGTATGTCTGATGTAATGCCGACTGAGAGGCCTCCCTGTTACGGACTGGACTTGGTAGGTCTTGGAATTGGCTGTGGGAATCTTCAGTTGGCGGCAGAGACTCCTGGATATGAAATTTCCCGCTGACCCCGTGTCAAGGAGGGCGTGAACTGGAACAGAGACATCCGGTGCAATAAGTGTTATCTCGATAGAGAGGTTTCATATTTTGAGGAATGGGTTGAATAGAACTCACCGAATGGGGCATGTAGAAATTACATGCCCACTGTTTCCACAATACAGGCATAAACCATTTGTAAGTCGTCTCTGCCGCTCAGCGGATGACAACCGCATGTTGTCTGTCATCATAGGTTCAGAGACTGGTTCTGGAGGAAAGTTCGCCTCTGGGTGGCGTCGTGGAGGAGTGCAACGAGTCACTAAGTTTTGTTCCTCAAGACATGATTGCAAGACAAGGAGCACCGGATGGAGAGTTGGATGAGGTGTTCTAGTCCTTTGGTGTCATCGTAGCTGGAGAGTTGTAGGCGTAATCGGGGCTCTAATCCCTGACGGTAAGTGGTAATCAGAGATTGCTCATTCCAACCACTAGCTGTGGCTAGGGTTCTAAATCTGAGGGCATACTCATTGATGGACAGAGAGCCTTGTCGGAGATGATACAGCTGATCGCTGACCGATGAGTCCCCAGGTGGTTTCCCAAACACCTCTCTGAAATGAGTAACAAAATTGTTATAAGATTGTGTGACATTACCTGACTGAGCCAAGATGGTTTCGGCCCATTGCAGTGCCTTGCCGGTGAGTAGAGAGACTATTAGAGCGATCTTGGATCTTTCAGTAGGATACAGATAGGGTTGCATCTCAATGGACAGGGAACATTGAAGAAGAAAACCGTTGCACTCCTCCGCCACACCAGAGTAGGGCGCTGGTTTGGCCATGGGACTGACGACGACAGGAGACGAAGAAGAGGTGGTAGTGTATCCGGAAGTGATTGACGGTGTTGGTGGAGGTGCAGGAGTGAGAACCCGTCGAAGATGATCCACGAGTTCCTGGAAAGGGTCCGGTTGGCTCATGCTGAATCACTCTGTCGGTGTTGGTCCGATCTTCTGTTACGGAAGTAGACGGGACACAGAGGTTTGTAAAACAGGTAGATGTTATTTATTGATTCAGCAGGGTTAAAGGCAGTAGATGGAGGTGAGTAGTAACTTGATACTTGATCGATGGTTGAAAGGATATGCTGATGGGTATCTTGTCTTGCCAGGAACTCGTGGATGGAGTGGAGCAGCACACACCTCAGGTTGACAACGGAGTTGGAGACGTCAGGTCGGAGAACAACAGCCAGGGATGACACAGGGAATCTACGAAGGAGAGGAACAGGAGGTAAATAGTTCTTTAGGTAGATAGCAGGTAAGTAGTAGTACATAGGTTGGAGAGTCCACTTCGTGTAAGCGAGATCGGACAACTGGCTGGAGTGAGGTGTGTGCTTAAGTAGTGCTGTGATGATTGGTGCTGATGAGGTGCAGGTGGTTTGAATTAGTATTCAGGTGATAGTGATCGGAGTGGTGGATTGATGGTGGAGCCTGGCCGATCTGTAACAGTTTACTGGTATTTGTGACATTATTTAACACCTCAAAATGTATTTAATGTCTGATTATCAACAGCTCTGCTTATTTGGGACCCTATGTTTCTGCCTGTTTTCAGACTTTTTTTTCTTCTCAGAATTGTGAGACATAAACTTGCAATTCTGACTTTCTTTCTCGCAATTCCAAGTTTACATCTTTTGTGAAAAAGTGAGTTGTGAAACAAAGTTTTGAAATAAAAAGTTGCAATTACCTTTTTATTTATTTTTTTATCCTGTGGCGGAAACAAGCCTCTTTAGAGGTAAGATATACATAAGCAGCTATGCTTAATATTTGACAACTGTTTTACAATACAAATGTTAAATGACCCACAGCAATATGATGTTTTTTTTAAAAAAATTCATAGTTTTGAATAGCATTTTCTTTCTAAAAAGTCAGAATTGTGAGATATAAACTCACAATCCCATGTTTATATCTCACAATTCAGATTTTCTAAGAATTGTAGGTTTACATCTTGCAATTTTTATTTTATTTTTTTTATTTTTTGCCACAAAATAAACTTGTTTTGTTTAGTTTTGGTAGAAACAAGCTTCAATAGAAGATATAAGTACCTATACATGTAATATTTGACAACTGTTTTATGATAGCATTAACAGAGACATTGTTGGCATGTCAGGCTTATGATTAAGACTGAATATGTGCATGTTTTAAAATATATATTTTAGGGGTAGGTTAAGTTCAAAGTGATCACAATAAACTCTTTTTCTTTGTTCTTTTTATTTACGTATTTTTTTTCTTTATTCCCTTAAACGCCTTGCTCCATAAGTGTTTACAGCATTACCATAGAGGTGTTTGTCAGAGGCACAGAGGAAAAAAAAGCTGAAGTTAATGGTCTTTCTTTTCATTGAACAGGACAATGAAGAACTGACAGGAACGTGGAGGGAGAAATAATTTGATCTCTGTGAGCACACAAGCTTTAAACGTGTTGTGCGCATGTACAGCAGAGCTTTATGAGTACAGGACTATAGGTGAAATATGAATGAAAAATCTGCCATTGTTTATTCTCATGTTGTTCCTGACCTGTATGACTATTTCTTCTGTGGAGCACAAAAGGTGAAGTTTTTGCAGAAAATCTTTTTCATAATATAATGAAAGTGAGGGACTTGGTCTGTCAATAAAACTATCACAGCTGAAGTCTCCTTGACTCGTGTGCTGTATCCCAAGAATGACATCTCTGTGTGAGGAACAGACACAGTTTAAGGTGCCAGCTCTGCTTCATCACGTTCATGAGAGAAATGATGAAATCTGATCGGGGTCTTTTCAATGAATCACTTGAGTCAGTTCACAAAACCACACTGATCCGGTTCTGGAGTTCAGCTCGCTGGCTTAATGATCCGGTCTCGGTGGTTAATATCGCCCTGGAGGCCGAGATTAGCTTTAACTTACTGACTTAATCTTACTTAATCGGTCTGCTCGTCACACGAAGCTATAGCGAATAGAAGACTTGGAATGAGTCATATGGACTGCTTTTATGAGTCATTTTTGAACTTTGAAAGTTTTATTTTTAGTTTACTTTGGCATGGAAAAGAGCAACTTTGTACTATTTCATGTCTCCTTTTGTGTTCCAAAGAAGAACATTGCACAGATTTACGGAGTTTTTTTGTGTTTGTTTGTTTTTTAGCCTGAAATAAATTGGTGTTGTTAGTTTATTGTGAGTTTATGCTCAGGAGAAGATGGGAAAAATTGATCCAGGAATATTTCCCATTTACTGTTACTGTCCTACAAGAAATGACATCTTTCCAGCAGATGTTTCTGTTGTGAAATATACACTATATCTTTGTTAGAGACATACAGGAAAAAAGGGAATTATTAGATAAAGAAGAGAAATACTGTATGTTAAGGTAAAGAGACTCAAACATGCATGTTTGCACCATCATGACAGTACGCCATGAGAAATACTGAGGTACAAAAACTGAGCTTGTTTTGGAGCATATGCCCACCTGGAAAACAAAGTTTGATTCCCCTGATCTGCATATGTGCATTTTAAGATGTCTGGAAAGCTAAAGATATGGTTTTAAAACCATGTCAGACTTTTTCATTTTTGTCTGTCAGTGAACACTTGGTCATGAAAAAGTTGTATATTAAAAAAAAAAAAAAAAAGAAGCACTTGGGTTTGAAATGATTAAATCTGAATACGTAAATGATAGCAGAATTATTATTTTTTTAGGTAAACTATTTCTTTAAATGTTGAGCACAGAGCAGCCGTGACCATATCAATATACAAAGCTGCAAAAACTTGGGGGTCTCTTGTTAAATTAAAAGGAGTAAAGAAGAGATGAATTAAAAGAAAAATAAAGAACCATAATTTATTGTAAAGTAATGCACTTGATCTGTTGGTATAACTATTGTAGGAAATAAATCAAATAAACTGAATTGACAGTGTACTTTATTGTAATAACAGTGTACATAAGCGAACAATGCATAAAGATTAGTGAAAACAGAGTAACAACCTGGAAAATGTTTTATATATATATATATATATATGTGTGTGTGTGTTAGTGCTGTCAAACGATTAATTAAGATTAGTCACATCCAAAAGTTTTTGTTTACATAATATATATGTGTATACTGTGTATATTTATTATGTATATATAAATAAACACACATATAGTATATATTTTGAAAATATTTCCATGTATATCCATGTATATATCTATAGTCATATAATTGATATTATATATAAATATTTAAAATGTATAAACTTAACATATTCTTCTTAAATATATACATGCATGTGTGTATATTTATGTATACATAATAAATATACACAATATATATATATATATTGGATGTAATTCATGACGATTAATCGCTTGACAGCACTAATATATATATATATATATTATAATATTAATAATATATATTCTACAACTATGGGGTACCTATTCTAATATTATGTGTATGGCCTACATGCTAAGCAACAATCTTATGTGTGCGAACAATAATGAGAACCGCAAACCTTTTTGTAATATTTGTGTACCTATAAACATAACTTACTGTAGGTATTTTTAAACTGTTATTACACAAACGTATGCTGTTAATTGCATTTAGTTTACTTATGCTGTAAATTGCAGGCTGTAATAAAAAGCGCTACCAATCAGGTCTGAGGAAGATCAGTGAATTTACTGAAAAAAAAAAAAAAAACTTAAAATGTAGCCAAGATTATTAATTAATTTACAATTTGGACACTTTTGTTCTTAATTTTATGCTTAGGCCTAATACGATAAAAATGGCTCGCTTCTCTGATTGAGTAATATCCCTGGATATTAATGTTGGCCTTTACAGTTGTGAAGCAATTAAATGTTTAGTTACTTAAAAGGGTCATCTGATGTGATTTCAAGTGTTTCTTTCTCTTTGGTGTGTTACAAGCTGATAAGATAGATAAGATCCCTGAAGTTACAAAGACTAACGTCTCAAACCCAAAGAGATATTCTTTATCAAAGTTAAGACTCGTCCACTTCCTCCTAAAACGCCTCATTCAAACACGCCCCACATGTCTACATCAGGGTGTGGGGAGATTTGCATAAGGCGTGGTTTCAGTAACGCAGTAGTGTTGATCAGTGTTGGGCACGTTACTTTAAAAAAGTAATTAGTTATAGTTACTAGTTACTTCTCACAAATAGTAATTGAGTTAGTAACTGAGTTACATCTTTATAAAAGTAACTAATTACCAGGGAAAGTAACTATTGCGTTACTTTTTTATGTTCAAATGTCAAATAACTTGGATGCCCCCAATATTAAATATGTTAAATGAATGAAATGGACACTAAATAGAAAAAAATATTATTATAAAACATTGTAGCTACATTAATCTACAGTTACACTATTTATCTACTGACACTTAGCATCAGTCAGTCAAGCATTAAAATATGATATTATGATAATTTGGAATTATATGATGATAGAACTTTAGTAATTAGAATAACCAAGTATGAATTCATATGTCACGTTGACTGAACTTAGGACTGCTGCTTAAGATATTGTTTGTCATTTAATGTTTCTATAAAAAAAG
>CM041807.1:15012893-15060393 GCA_023376895.1 Aspiorhynchus laticeps
TGGGTGTGTGGGTGTGTGGGTGTGAGTGAGTGTGTGAGTGTGGGTGTGAGTGTGTGAGTGTGTGTGTGAGTGTGTGAGTGAGTGGGTGTGGGTGTGGGTGTGTGAGTGAGTGAGTGAGTGGGTGTGAGTGTGAGTGTGAGTGTGCGTGTGCGTGTGCGTGTGCGAGTGAGCGCGAGCGCGAGTGTAAGTGTGTGTGTGCGTGTGCGTGTGCGAGTGCGAGTGCGAGTGCGTGTGCGTGTGCGTGTGTGTGTGTGGTGGTGGGGTCAGAGTTCAGTGGTGCGTGGGGTAAGAGAGGGGAGGGTGGGGGGGTAAGGATGTGACCGGTGAACATGAACCCGCTGTGTTGAGCTGTCTTCTGATCCTCAGACCTCCTTCCAGAAGAAGAGCAGGAACAACTGGAGCAACAATCAACTACAATTAACTTGTGTGTAGAGTTTTCTCCTCCTGGAGACGGAAAGTGATGGAAACTGTGACAAAGTGACTCTACTGCATGTTTACTGCTGAATATTATGGCATTGATGATATGTTAGTATGTGCTTTTATTATACACTACTTTTCAAAAGTTTGAGGTCAGTAAGATTTTATTATATATATATATATACTTTATTAAATTGATCAAAAGTGACAGTTAAGACATTAAAAGATTTATTTTTCAGATAAATGCTGTTTAAAATTTTGAAATGTATCAGTTTCTACAAAAATATTGTGCAGCACAACTGTTTTCAACATTGATAATAATCAGAAATGTTTCTTTAGCAGCAAATCAGCATATTATTATGATTTCTGAAGATCATGTGACACTGAAGACTGGAGTAATGATGCTGAAAATACAACTTTGATCACAGAAATAAATTACAGTTTAACAGTTTTCTTTGAAAAACTGTATTTTGATTAAATAAATACAGCATTGACCTCAACATGTTCAACAGTAGTGTTTTGTTTTATCGTGTACCTCCTAAAAAGAGAGTGAAATTTAAATAAAGTCCCTGTGACATAATTACTTCTTTATATTTGGGTGAAATCAAATCAGATATCTTATATTTGATACACAAGCTACCTGTAAAGATCTCCATATCTCTTACTCAGTTCAATGCATACAGGAATACCCAAGTCTGATATTTTGTTATCATCTTTAAGAAGCTAAAAAGAGAGAAAAATAATCTTTTATGATGATATTCTGGTTCACAGAAAGCCTTTCAAGCAGAAACAGAGCAATAGGTCATGACAACAACAGAAAGAAAGGACAGAAGAAAAAGCTTGTGCGGTTGAAAAAAGACATTCACTTTTTGTAATATTTTCACTAAATTGCTAAAAAAATAAAATAATAAAAAAAGCTGTTTTGACTCAAAAAGTGCAGATCGCCCACCACACAGCTGGCGTCCAGACGACTAGCTCGATTTCTACAAATATCTACAATTTAACAAGTCTCTGTTCATTTTTAACATATGAAATGTACGTTTTCATGTATATGAACAAATGTTTTTTTTTATAAACACTTTCCATTATAGAAGCCATAACAGGTCGTGAATTATTATGATTCTTTATTTTGTTTTTCTTGTGATCTCAACATAAGAAACGATCATTTATTGTGATCTCAACATAACAAAATGTGTTTTCTTATTATCATGACTTAATTTTCTCATGATCTCAACATAACAGAAGTTGTCCGACATGTAATCTGACAGCAGCACTAACTGTAGACTAACCAAATAATCAAATATCATTACGTTACTTCTGTTTCTGAATAAATAAAGCAGTTCTGATGTCATCAAATCATAAGTCTGTTTCAGTCAGAAGCTGTGCTACACAACCATTAAAATTCACAGACAAATTAATATTTTATGTCAAACGGATGAGGAAAATTAAGTGGGTTGAATCCAAGAGGCTCTAAAAAGCTTTTCTGCATCCGTCTGAAAGCACTGTTTAAAGATTAGAATATTTAAATATGTTAATTACACAAAATGTTTAGCATACAGTGATTGGTTATATTTATAAAAATAAATAAATAAAATAAAAGCAACTTTATGTTGAGATCACAAGAAAATTAAGTTGTCATAACAAGAAAACAAGAAATTATAAATAGATCGATTGATAAATCAATTAATCAATCGATCAATCAATAATGCATGGCACGTTAGTTTTTCTCAGACCAGAAGTGAACTTCAAGTAAATTATGATGTTGAAAAGATAAAAACATGGGCATTCAAACATAATTATGTTTTGATCTTTGGGTAGGTAATGGAAAATAACTGTTTTTGTAATTTCTCAGGCAATTAAATGGAAATTAACACGTTACGTTCTTTTAATTAACAAAACAATACATCAAAACAATCACGTTCACAACATATTTAGTTTGAAATGTAATTGTTTTAAAAACTGTTTGTTCCTTTCATGCCATAATCAGAATGACAAGTGCTTCAAATCAAAGCTTATGTGAAGAGCATAAATAAAGCTTATGAGAGATTTGAAAAGCAAAGGGAAAAAAGGCATTTTCCAATCCATCAAACTAGAAAACTTTGGAGTAAATGAGGTAAGATCTGCTCTTTCTAATGAATTCTCTCTTGACACGAACATTTCTCTTGCTCACATTATGAAAGGAGTTTGATAGATGGCAGAAATTGGCAGGCAGCATTATTATAAGTCAACAGAGAATATATATTTTTAGTTACAAGATTCAGACAGTTTTACAATTCATGCAAGAAAGAGTTTCACTCATTTAAAGAAAACAGCAACTCTGGGTTTATTGATTTACTTATTTTTTTAAATAATTTCTTTAGGTTGTTCATTTTAAATTATTTTGTAGGTTGTTTTGTAGGTTGATTTTAGATTATTTTTGTATGTTGTAGATTGATTTTAAGTTGTTTTTTGTTTGTTTGTTTGTTGCTTTATGTCGTAGCCTAGGTTGATTTTAGATTTTTTAGCAATTTGTTTATAGGTTGATATGAAGTTGTTGATTTTAGATTGTTTTTAGGTTGTAGGTTGATTTTAAGTTTTTGTTTAGGTTGTAAATTGATTTTAAGTTGCTTTTTTTAAGGTTGTATGTTAATTTTAAGTTGTTTTTTTAAGTTTGTAAATTAAGTTGATTTTAGATTGTTTTTTTTTTTGTTTTTTTTATCAATTTGTTTATAGGTTGATATGAATTTGTTGATTTTAAAAAGTTTTTAGTTTGTATGTTGATTTTAAGTTGTTTTTTAGGTTGTATGTTGATTTTAATTTGTTTTTTAAGGTTGTATGTTGATTTTAAATTGTTTTTTAGGTTTTAATTTGATTTTAAGTAGTTTTTTTAAGGTTGTATGTTGATTTTAAGTTTTTTTTTTAAGGTTGTATGTTAATTTTACGTTGTTTTTTAAGGTTGTATGTTGATTTTAAGTTGTTTTTTTAAGGTTGTATGTTAATTTTACGTTGTTTTTTAAGGTTGTATGTTGATTTTAAGTTGTTTTTTAGGTTTTAATTTGATTTTAAGTAGTTTTTTAAGGTTGTATGTTGATTTTAAGTTGTTTTTTGGGTTGTAAATTGATTTTAAGTTGTTGTTTTTTAAGGTTGTAAATTGATTTTAAGTTGTTTGTTAGTTTGTTGTAAGTTGTTTTTATGTTGCCCTAGCAACGCTGTGTAATTTACGGTGGTCTCTTGCAATATCCCCCAAAGTGTTTTGTTGCTGCAGTCATAATTCATATTCTAAGTGTCATTGAGAAAGATTGGGAGGGGACTGCGTATTATTTTGACACGTCTGGTTAAGAGAGCACAAAGGCTCCTGAGCGATGAATAAGAGCTGTTAGCAGCATAATGAATCCTTTGGCTGATTTGCTGCAGTTGCCATGTGTCATCGTTTCATTGAGCAAAGGGCCCTAAGGAAAGTGCTTCATTACTGAGTCTGTGTTGTCCCTGTACCTGCGCTGATTGTACGTGATTAATCGCGGTTATAACGCAAATTAGCATAATGTGGAACGACATGGGCATTTCATGATAGTCAACAGATAGCAGAATACTAAATAGCCATTTCTCACTTTGCTGTTATATGTATGAGAAGATATGAAAACTAGCCTGCTTCGGAGCATCCTTGGCTAACCTTTCACAAACTGGAGGCAAAGGTTCATTAATTTTGTTGCAATGTATTTTAGACTAGATCAAGAGTGATTAGAATGTGCATGTACTGTATGTACTGTATGTATTTTCAAATAATACTTAAATAGAAATAATATTTTTTTTATCATTTATTTTAGTCAGTTTTACTTTGAATTTACTTTGACTGGCACCTAATTTTAGTCGACAAACATTTTAGTTCACTTTTTAAGAGTTAAAAAATTAAACCAAATATTCAAACTTTGTATTAATTTAAATGCTAAATGCTGGTGCATGTTAGAGACCAAACCCCCCCCCCCCCCCCCCCCCCGATTGTAAAGTGCTTTGGATGTACAGCAATACACAATAAAGCGCTATATAAATGCATCATTCATTCAAATGTCTTATTTATGCACAATTTCACAAATGATGTAATAATTTGTAAGTGTAATTTAAAAGGAGTGTATGACTTACACTACCATGTAACTTAGTTTACTTGTTTATTTGCATCATTTTTGTGCAGATGCCATTGAGTTCATGTTATGTATATTTGAATAATCTCATATGTATATAACATGTTTGCATGAGTTATTATTATTATTATTATTTAGTCATGTAGCAGACATTTTTATCCAAAGTGACTTACAAATGAGGACAACAGAAGCAATCAATTATAGTGTTAAAACAACTAAAACAGATCCAAAACTAAAAGCTAAAACTTTATATATATATTTTTTTTTTTCTTTTTTTTCTTTTTTTTCTTTTTTTTTATTAAAGGAATAGTATTTAAAGAAAAAAAAAACTGACTCATCATCATGTCAAGCGTAAGGGATGTTTTTTTTTATAATATTAATGAAAGAAGTCAGTAAATATGTTATTACATTTCAAATATTGGAATATATTTTAAAATGTCATTTATGTCACATTATCCTTCAGAAATCATTCCAGTATGTTGAGTTGGTGCTCAATAAACATTTCTTATTATTATTGATGTTGAAAACAGCTGTACTGCCTACATTTTTTTGATACATTTTATAAGGATTTGTTGATGAATGGAAAACATTTATTTGAAATAGATATTTTTTGTAACTTTATAAATGTCTTTACTGACACTTCTGGTCAATTTAATACATTATTGTTGAATAAAATATATTCTTTCTTTCTTTCTTTCTTTCTTTTTCAAAAATAAAAAAATAATTACCCTTAATGACCCCAAACCTTTAAATGGTAGTGTATATCAAATATACACTACATTAATGTGCAAGGATGATAGAATTTTATTGATTTTTTTCTTGAAAATTTGAATCTATTGAAGCTAAAACTTTATAAATACTATATATACACGTAAAAAAATAAAAAAAAGACATATGCATACAACTAAATTTCAAAACTTAACATTTAAATGAAAACAAAAAAAATAAAGCTAAAAACAATTCAAAAATATTAAAGAACATAAGGTATAAGAGTATAATAATGATTCTAACATAACACTAACACCAAAAAACAACTACATATACACTCACTGGCCACTTTATTAGGTACACCTTGCTAGTACCGGGTTGGACCCGCTTTTGCCTTCAGAACTGCCTTAATTCTTCGTGGCATAGATTCAAGAAGGTGTTGGAAACATTCCTCAGAGATTTTGGTCCACATTGACATGATAGCATCACGCAGTTGCTGCAGATTTGTCGGCTGCACATCCATGATGCAAATCTCCCGTCCCGCCACATCCCAAAGGTGCTCTATTGGATTGAGATCTGGTGACTGTGGAGGCCATTTGAGTAAAGTGAACTCATCGTCACGTTCAAGAAACCAGTCTGAGATGATTTGAGCTTTGTGACATGGTGCATTATCCTGCTGGAAGTAGCCATCAGAAGATGGGTACACTGTAGTCATAAAGGGATGGACATGGTCAGCAACAATACTCAGGTAGGCTGTGGCGTTTAAACGATGCTCAATTGGTACTAAGGGGCCCAAAGTGTGCCAAGAAAATATCTCCCACACCATTACACCACCACCGCCAGCCTGAACCGTTGAGACAAGATCCATGCTTTCATGTTCTTTACGCCAAATTCTGACCCTACCATCTGAATGTCGCAGCAGAAATCGAGACTCATCAGACCATGCAACGTTTTTCCGATCTTCTATTGTCCAATTTTGGTGAGCCTGTGTGAATTGTAGCCTCCGTGTCCTGTTCTTAGCTGACAGGAGCGGGACCCGGTGTGGTCTTCTGCTGCTGTAGCCCATCTGCTTCAGGGTTCGACGTGTTGTGTGTTCAGAGATGGTATTCCCAGGGAAAGCAAGAGCTGATAAAATGTAAAACTGTAACTTGAATGCAATGTAAGTCGCTTTGGATAAAAGCGTCTGCTAAATGCTTACATGTAAATGTATTGTGCATACCTTGGTTGTAACGAGTGGTTATTTGAGTTACTGTTGCCTTTCTATTATCTCTAACCAGTCTGCCCATTCTCCTCTGACCTCTGACACCAACAAGGCATTTTCGTCCACACAACTGCCGCTCACTGGATATTTTCTCTTTTTCGGGCCATTCTCTGTAAACCCTAGAGATGGTTGTGCATGAAAATCCCAGTAGATCAGCAGTTTTTGAGATACTCAGACCATTCCATGTTCAAAGTCACTTAAATCCCCTTTCTTCCCCATTCTGATGCTCGGTTTGAACTTCAGCAAGTCGTCTTCACCACATATAGATGCCTAAATGCATTGAGTTGATGCCATGTGATTGGCTGATTAGCAATTTGTGTTACCAAGCAATTGAACAGGTGTACCTAATAAAGTGGCCAGTGAGTGTATGTGTATGTACAACCACACACACATACATATATATACATAGTATTATTTAATTTCCATTTAGTTTGAAGTACTAAAATAACTAAAAAAAATAAAACGTAATAAAAAAAAAACTAATAAAATGATAAACATTACTCCAACTTTAAGTAAAATTAAAATAGATAACAAATAAAAATCAAACTACATTAGTTTATCAGTAATCCTGAGCCAAACACACATGCTACAAAAACAACAACTTACTTACACATAGTAAAAAATGGTTATAAAATCTGAAACAGAACACACGAGGGATATTATTATTATTATTATTATTATTATTATTATTATGAATGACTTGAAGTTGTATTCAGGAGATAATAACCTCCTCAAGCTCAGTTCCTGTGGGCAGACAAACAGATAAACGTTGGGCTTGTCATATGTTTCTAAACTTGAATCTGGCTTGCAAGTGTTTGTCTAGCTTCTTAAATCTGCTGTTAGCAGGTTCCAGCTCCACCACAGCGCAATCACGCTGTTATTATAGCATCACACCGGAGCGACCTCACAGGTACCGCTGCGATACCACAGAGGCAAACAAGATTACCATACAGTTACCATGGTGATAATGTATTCTGACTAAACAGCTCTGACAGAGATGCTGCAGGCTCTCCAACACACAATCATACACTTACCATAGATGTAGACTGAGGCCTTGAAGTTTCGGTTGTCCATTTGGATTTAGCCATATATGCCATGAGAGCAAATCCAGCTCCAGTTCATGCTTGCAGGGGCTCCATTTGGTCATTACTGTCTATATAGACTTTGATCATGCTTCCTAATGTGTTGTATATCACGTTAGGGGTTTTTCTATCCATACAATGTAAATCAGTGGGGTCCGATGTTGCTTTGGACCCCACTGACTATCAATTTAGAAGAAGCACATGTGTAATTTTAAAGGTGTTGAGGCCAGAAACACAAGTATTGAAGATTTTCCATTATTGTGGCCTAAAATTATTGTGGTAAAATTGTATATTTTGTTACTTGGATCTTGTGAAAATGTTAGGTTTTTTTTTTCTGTTATAATAGTGATTATGTTTGGCAATAGGTACTAAAACCTAGGGTACTGATGATTTTTGTATAGGATTTTGAATGATTGGGTTATCTGGACGTGTAGTTATTAACTAGATATAAGCTGTCAATATGTTTAAAGCTACTGTAATTATCGGCTGACAGTTAAACAGTTGATTTGTTCACATTTATCATTGTTTAGTGAATTTTCATGGACAAAATCTAGAAGCTTGGGAATTTCACATGAGGGTTTGAAGTTTTCACCAAGTTTATTGCTAAACTATTGCATTTATTTAATTATTTCTCTGTAATTCATTCACTTATTCAAATAATTCCAAAAATAATCTAAATAATATTTAATTATTCATACAGTATTTTACACGATTGGCTTTTTAAAATAAATAATACTGATTTCCTTATATTTTTATTCGCCATTTTGTGCGACTATTGGGTTAACTAGATGTTTAATTGATCCAATAACTAGTTATAAACATGTTGATCATTTAAAGATGTGGTCACATTTATCATTGTTTGGCTTTTTTTTCATGGATGAAATCCAGTCATTTCAATATGAATCTACATGATTGGGAATGTTGTGAGAAGACTTCAGGTCACATGGATTCATCACACTGTGTAAGAATAAAGCTGCTTGGTTTGAAAGCAACTTCTGTGTGAGGTGTGTGTCATACATCACTGAACTATTGATTATGAACAATGGACTTTTTTACCTGCAAAATATTGCTGAAAAATGGCAGACCAAACAATTTATGCAAATGCACAGTAATATAGTTATGAAAGCTATGATGAAAAGTGATTAGGAAAAAATGAATAAATAACTTTTAGTAATAGTTCATTTGCAAATACAAATCAACTAAATTTGTTCCAAAGCTTTTGCTCTAAAAATGACCAAATTACAGGAATCAGGGTTTACAACTAAATTTGAGGTGAACATTGTAGTAAAAGATTTGGAAAAATTGCAATCCTCTTATATCTCATTTCACTGTTCACAACAAAAAAAAAAGACTGGAGGAATGTTTAAAAATAATATCACTCACAATCAGGGGCGGACTGGGACAAAATTTCAGGCCGGGAAATCTCACTCTCATCCAGGCCATCCCATACACCCACAACAAATTTTTAAACCGGACAACAATATGTTTTTGTATGGCCTTCATCATCATTGCATAAAAAAAGTTTCAATTCCTAGGCTGGGGCCGTGCAAAATAATTAAAGGTTATCTTTTGAACTTCCATTTTCCTTTTTCGTCTTTTCATTTTCCCTGACATCTCTATGTATCTCATGTGTATGTTTACTTTTTTCACTAATTTTCTTGCATCTGTCACTTTTCCAGCACCTTGTTGCAAAACAGCCACCTCATTGTAATTTGTTTGCACATAGTATACATTTATTTTAGAAAAAAATAAGTATTACATTATTGTTTTATCTTGTCAAAATTAGCACACTAATAGCTACATCTTGAATATATCTTTATAGAAAAATCTTAAAATTGAATATGTTTTTGCATTATCATGGGTCATGTTTGGTCCTAAGGAAAATTATCCATGGTATTATTAGACCTATGGTGAAAGTAACCATGTTTTTGGTGGATTGATTACTATTTGTATAACCAGAGTTTTACTACAAATACCATGGTGAAACTATATCGTTTGCAACCGCGGAAAAAGTATTAATTTGTGGTTACCATGGTTTAACTATAGTAACCATGGTTGTTTTGGTTTTATTTTTAGTAAAACCACATTAATTTTCCTAAGGGTTGTGTTGTTGTCTGCCATAACTCCTCCTAAACCCGTTATAAAACTATGTGAATATTTGTCTGCTAAATTTCTTCTATTTACAATAGTTATTATGTCCTTTTGTTAAGTTTGCAGTAATTGGCAGCTACTGCTAACATTTGCTTGCAGTTTAATGTTTAACTAAGTAAAGATAAACAAAGATAAAACTACAATAGTCTACAGATGTAACTGACCTGCACTTGAAGCCCTGAACAGGACAGTTTTGCCTCTCTGCTCCACCTGGGCACTTCCACTCCATTCTAGAGTCTCGCGTCCTTTTGGCGGAGCGAGGCGAATCGCGTTACCAGTCAAGACATGATTTATTAGAGTTTTATTATTGAATGGCGAATTCGGAAATAATCACTTTAGTACATTCGGTAGGCAACAAAAACAACAATATAAAATAATAATAATAAATTATAAAAAAAAAAAAAAATGCAGGGCAGCGGGCCAAATTGGCTGCCAGGCCACTGGGAATTCTCCCTGTTCTCCCGATGGCCAGTCCGCCCCTGCTCACAATAAGATGATATTATATTACTTGGACTGCATGAAAACTTTCATTTGTTCTTGTTATAATAATGGTTAGGTGTTGCTAAAGGTGCAGAACTGTACTGAATGACTCAACTTGTGCAAAGTCTTATGATTTCACCATCTTGTACAAATTATTAGGTTAATCAGATGTTTCATTATTCCATTAACTAGCAATAATCATGTTGATAGTTTAAAGATGAGGTCAGTTTTACCATTTTTTCAGCAACAGAATCCAGTCATTTCAGTATAAATCCAAAATATCTGTTGGAGTGAAGAAAAAAGGGTCCCTGCACACTGAGTCCGATATTTTCATATCCATATTCTATTTTTTTTCGTATTCGTCATCCTTTCCTATCAAAATGCTTGCTGCAGATGTGAAAACGCAGAAAATCGAACCTGATCCGAATATTTGTATGGGTCGTATCTACATGAGGTCGTATCTATTTTTTAACGTGCAAAATGGATGAGAAAGAAGTGTGTGCAAAGACCTTTAGTGTGACAGAAAATTACCATTTCCATTAAAGTATCATATTTCATAAATTGATTTCATGGACATTTTAACCTTTATAAGAGCAAGTTTTCTATCCCTGTTAAATGTATGCATCATCTTTAGATTAAATTCATATATTTACTCAATAAATGCAATTGCAATAATAAGACACTGGGGCTATTTACAATGAAATTAAACAAAAATCAAACACAAAATCTATATGTACATTCTATAAGTGGCATTTAGATGCATTTCACAGACATTTAATGCAGCTCAGAGATGCCATGAATGCATTTACACTGCAGTTACAGTTGCATAAATAATTTTAATAATGTTTTAAATATAAAATAGAATGAATATACAACTACTTTACACGTGAAACAGGTCATTGTCTTAACGAGTGAGTCACTAATTAACTAATTCAACTGATTCATTCAAAATGGTTGATTTATTCAGGAATGAAGCAAGTGATTTGCTGATTTTCAGATCTGCATACTAGTATAGTACAGAGTATACACTACTCCGGTGCACACTAGCTACATCAATATTACTCCTCTGAAAGAAATGAAGCTCAAGCAAAATCCCTTGGTTTTTATTTCTTTATTTTTCACATTCTGTTTGTTTGTCCTCTTCTCTCAGTATGAATAATTTATCCTCCTCAAGAGACGAACAGCAAGTCATCAGTCCCACGCTGTCAGATACCCACCGTCAATTTTCTGCAGCGCTGAATCTCAATTAAAAAGCAAAAGGCCTAGATTCAGCCGGTGCGGACACTTACGCGTCTGTCTCAGGGCTGAGCCTCTGTGTAAAGAACCAACAGAAATATGCTTTCATTACGCCTCACCGTAAAGCTCCTCTTTGGGAAAGTGTGGGCCTCATCTTTTTTGTGACCTATTTTCCAACAAATATCAAGCAAATAATGTATTGTCTGGAGTCTCGGGGGCAAAGCGGGCCGGCCGGCACTCGGTGTATTAATCCTGGTGGTAATAATAAGTAATGAACTGTCACAATCTATTATGACCTTCGCAATCTCCCCGCTGCGAGGTTGACGGTTACTGAATTGTTTGCTGTTGCAATGGCACATCATTATGCTTAATCTAAGCATATCGTGCAAGTAAACAAGGAGATTCTGCAGACTCACAGTCGCATACTAATTTTAGGGATGCTTCTTATTATGGTTACATCTAAATCTACACGGCTTGCTGGTACACCAATTTAGATCTGTACGGCACAAAATGTGTTGTTATTTTGAAGTGAAACGTTAAAGGTGACCTTCTCAGAATATTCTTCTATTGTGCATGTTTGTAAAAAACAAATCCACGTTTTTATTTATTTATTTAATCATTTAGCAGACGCTTTTATCCAAAGTGACTTACAAATGAGGACAACAGAAGCAATCAATTATAGTGTTAAAACAACTAAAACAGATCCAAAACTAAAAGCTAAAACTTTATAAATACTATATATACACATTTTAAAAATAAAGGAATTAAATAAAAATGACAAATGCATACAACAAAATTTCTAAACTTAACATTTAAATGAAAAACTAAAAATAAAGCTAAAAACAATTCAAAATATTAAAGAACAAAAGGTATAAGAGTATAATAATGATTCTAATATAACACTAAGCCAAACACCAAATATATATATATATATATGTGTATGTACAACCACACACAAACATATATATATATACTGTATATATACATACACATTTATAAATGCAATATATATATATATATATATATATATCATTTCATTTCCATTTAGTTTGTTGAAGTATTAAAATTATGTATTAAGTATTAAAATGTTAAAATTCCATAATCCATAATAACTCTTCCTCCAGTGAAAAAGTGTTCTGGTCTGAATCAGGAGAGAAATCTGCATCAGATCAAGCAGCGTTTACAAGACAAAACAGCTCTAAACAAATATGTGGCTGGATTTTGATGTGAGAGACAACAGCAGATGCACTTTTTCACTGGAGGAAGAGTTATTATGGATTATGGACTCATATTTCTTGATGGATTTGTTTGAGCCTTTGTCTTCTCCAGATGTTAACTGATGGACTGGAGTGGTGTGGATTATTGTGATGTTTTTATCAGACTCTCATTCTGACGGCACCCATTCACTGCAGAGGATCCATTGCTGAGACACTGATGCAGAGACACATTTCTACAAACCTGATGAAGAAACAAAAACAAACTCATCCTGATCTTAGAAGATCTCAGGATGAGCACATTTTCATTTAGGGGTGAACTATTCTTTTATTTTACCCTGTTTGTCATCTTATTTTATAGTCGCAATGAATGTAGCATATATATGATACATTGTTTATATTACATTGAATCTCTTAAAGGGATAGTTCACCCAAAAATGAAAATCCTGTCATCATTTACTCTCCCTCAAGTAGTTCCAAACCTGTATGAATGTCTTTGTTCTGCTGAACACAAAGGAAGATATTTTGAAGAAAGTTTGTAATCAGGCTGTTTTGGGGCACCATTGACTTCCATAGTAGGAAAAGAAATACTATGGAAGTCAATGGTGCCCCAGAACTGCTCTGTTTCCCTCATTCTTCAGAATATCTTCATTTGTGTTCAGCAGAGCAAACACATTCATACAGGTTTGAAACTACTTGAGTAAATAATGACACCATTTCCATTTTTGGGTGAACTATCCCTTTAAGTCTGATCTCTTCTAACACTTCTTTCCAGCAATGGATTTATACTGTACCAAAAAAAAAGGGAAATGGCTCTTGACTATTGCGTAATGGGCTCCGGTCCTATCGAGTTTTGTGAATCGAATTGCTATTGATCCGACTCGGGTGGTGGAGCAAATTACTGTCAGACATTGAATGTCAAAATTGCTTCTTATCAAATGTAATCCAAAGTTGAAGGCAAGTAAAAGACCATTGAATAAGTCAAAAGTGAAGATTGATTTAAATTCTCTCTTTCATGCTCATTTTTGCTATATATTTTTAGCATTCAGAACATAGAGACTGTAATTCAAATCCCATGCAAAGATCAAACTTATAATGATCCGATATGCAATGCCTGCACGATAAATAGATAGTTCTTCGACTGCAAGCTGAAATGAGATTTGTGCGGAGGGTAGGTGAGGGTTTTAACTCAGGGATGCTAAAAGGGTAACGGGGCACTTCATTAGCAAATCTACATTTGTTCAATTCGCCTCTCTAATCATTACGCTAATGATTTTTCTTGCACATTTTCTTTTCCATTCCTTTTCTTCTGTGTGATCTGCATTTTGCCGTCACAAATTGATGTGTAATTTATAACTTCTCAAATTTCCCTGTGTTAAATGTGTTTGATTCATTCTCTCCAGGGCTTGTAATGACCAGAATGACCCAGATGCTTTTGAGGACCCAATTACAGGCTCTTCTCTTTTCTCAATTGTCTTTGGCTCTTTCCATGAATACGGTGCACTTTGGCGTCCCATTACTTGTTTTTAACACATTAGTCACAAAACCCAATGATTTTTGTCGTAAGAATTATTATATATGCTAGATAAACTATTATCCCAATTTAGACAGTAGCTTCTAGTATCACTCCATTAAAATTGTGATTTTTATTTTTATTTTTTTTGGTAATGGTTTTGTCCTGTCCCACATCAGATTTCTTTTAATTACCATTAATGTAATATTTACAGTAGCTGTGTCTGACATTATGTGCTATTACTGCATTAGTTACTATATACTGTATGTATGTATATAATTTCCTTATAATTTTATGTTCATTTTATGTTCTTGGTTTTACATAAAATGTTCTGTTGGAAACATTTAGAAAAAATATTTACATAAAGTAGAATATTAAATAAAAATCAACAACTTTTGGTCCAAACCTGTAACAGAGACTGCTTAATTTTGGCATTTAGAAATATGTTTGAAGTTTATTTGAAGTTTTTTTCTCTAAAAGTTACAAAATTACAGGAATCGGATTCTGAAATGATATAGTCGAGATCTATATTTTGGTAACAGGGTTGGAAAAACTATCCGCAAATAAAACCGTTCATAATTTAATTTTACATTCTGATGTTGATGATCAACTTTTTGAATGTTTCTAAATGTTTCTAGCTTTCACTGTACAAAAAAAAAAGTAATAAAATAAAAAAAAAATCTAATAACTGAAAAAAAGGGTGTTTGTACAAAACTTTGATTATTGGCATTTGTAAGGAGTTCATGTAACAAATGTAACAAATTTGTAACAATGTATTTAGAGGCTTGGAAATAATGCTGTATATAAATTATTTATTTGTTTTATGTCTTAACTATTTTTTTATTTTGTATTTTTACCAAACATAAACAAAATATTCTGCTCATTTCAAGGTTTGAATAAATTAATGAAAGTTTCCATGAGATCTTAGACCTTTGGACCTGTATATGTGACCCTGGAGCACAAAAGCAGTCATAAGTCGCTGGGGTATATTTGTAGCAATAGACAACAATACATTGTATGGGTCAAAATTGTTGATTTTTCTTTTATGCCAAAAATCATTAGGATATTAAGATCATGTTCCATGAAGATATTTAGTAAATTTCCTACCATAAATATATCAAAACTTAATTTTTGATTAGTAATATGCATTGCTAAGAACTTCATTTGAACAACTTTAAAGGAGATTTTCTAAATATTTTGATTTTTTTTGCACCCTCAGATTCCAGATTTTCAAATAGTTGTATCTCAGACAAATATTGTCCTATCATAACAAACCATACATCAATGCATCAATTGACATCTCAATTTATATGCATCAATACATCAATTGACATCTCAATTTATATGTCACTTATACACTCCCATCCAAAAGTATTGGAACAGTGAGGCCAATTCCTTTATTTTTGCTGTAGACTGAAAACATTTGGGTTTGACATCAAAAGATGAATATGAGACAAGAGATCGACATTTCAGCTTTTATTTCCAGGTATTCACATCTGAATCTGATACACAACTTAGAAGATAGCACCTTTTGTTTGAACCCACCCATTGCTCATGTTACCAAAAATATTGGAACATGTGACTGACAGGTGTGTTTTGTTGCCCTGGTGTGTCCTATTAATTGATTATTCAAACAATAAATAGCACTTCTATGTCTGCGCTCAGTTTCAGATCCGTGCAGACTGCAATTATAGTTAGGTGGACGTGTAACCAAAATGAAAACCAGAGCGATGTCTATGGGTGAAAAACAAGCTATTGTGAAGCTGAGAGAAGATGAAAAATCAATCAAACCATTGCACAAACACTGGCAATATCAAGTACAACCATTTGGAATGTCCTGAGGAAGAAAGAAACCACTGGTGTACTAACAACACACCTCGAAGGGGTAGATCAAGGAAAACATCAGCAGTTGATGAAAGAAACATTGTGATAGCTGTAAAGAAAGACCCTAAAACAACTGTTAGTGACATCAGCAACAACCTCCAGAGGGCAGGAGTGAAGGTATCACCATCTACTGTTCGCAGAAGACTTCATGAACAACAGTACAGAGGCTACACCAGAAGATGCAAACCACTCATTAGCAAGAAGAATAGGAAACGAGCCTCAACAATTCTGGGACAAGGTTTTATGGACTGATGAGACAAAGATTAACCTTTACCAAAGTGATGGAAAGCTTAAAGTTTGGAGAAAAAAAGGATCTGCTCATGATCCCAAACATACAGGCTCATCTGAAACACAGTGGAGGTAATGTAATGGCTTGGGGTTGCATCGCATCTTCTGGGACAGGCTCATTAATCTTCATTAATGATGTAACACATGACGGCAGCAGCAAAATTAACTCAGAAGTCTACAGAAATATTTTGTCTGCCAATTTACAGAAAGATGCAACCAAACTGATTGGGACATCCTTCATCATGCAACAAGATAATGACCCAAAACATAGTGCCAAAGCAACAAAGGAGTTAATCAGGGCAAGAAGTGGAAGGTTTTAGACTGGCCAAGTCAATCTCCACACTTAAACCCTGTAGAGTATGCATTTTACCTGCTAAAGAAGAGACTGAAGGGAGTAACCCCCAAAACTGAAAGAGGCTGCGGTGAAAGCCTGGAAAAGCATCACAAAAGAAGAATGCAGAAGTTTGGTGATGTCAATGGGTCACAGGCTTGATGCAGTTATTGCAAGCAAAGGATTTGCAACTAAATATTAAGTCTTATTCACTTTAATCTAGTTTAAGTCAATCTGTTCCAATACTTTTGGTCACCTGAGCAATGGGTGGGTTCAAACAAAAGGTGCTATCTTCTAAGTTGTGTATCAGATCCAGATGTGAATACCTGGAAATAAAAGCTGAAATGTCAATCTATTTTCTCATATTCATCTTTTGATGTCAAACCCAAATGTTTTCAGTCTACAGCAAAAATAAAGGAATTGGCCTCACTGTTCCAATACTTTTGGAGGGGAGTGTATATATTAATATGAAAAACATTATTAGACATAGCTTGTATATTAATGTGGATGCAGGCTTATGTTACCATAATATGTTTTTCCTGTCATATCAGTTTACATAGTGTTGATTGTTTTGTTTTTTTAGTACCAGCCATATTGAATAAGTCTTGTTTCCGGGTGGCACACTTGCATCATTTGCATTCAGACAGAGTTGTGTGTGTTTCTGAATCCCGGAACAGCACTTACATCAACGTCTACTCGTTCTGCTGTATTCCTAGTTGACAAAGACGAGTTTTGAGCGCTCTGTGCTCATGTTGAGCATTCAGGATCCGTGCTGAGACTCGTGCTGGAAATGACTGAGAAGTGTGTTCACTCACAGAGAAGTTTATAAGTCATTATCAGTGAAGATAACGAGCTGCGGACGACAGTAAGACAGTGAGGATGTATTAGCTGTGCTGCACATGGCTCTGTGAATGACTGAAAATACTGTCTAAAAGGTCAAATTTATCGATCTGCTTTGAAATTAATTGTTAGAGGCTCTGGCAATTAACTAAAAGCAGCAAACGAGCTGTGCAATTCATTTGTGCCTGTTTTCTCCACATTAAATCATGGATTTATTTCTGCATGGAGATTTCCAGAAAGTACCCCGTACAAAGCCGTTATTTAACATTATTTATTACAGAGGACGCATACTTAACAAATTATTCATGTTAATAAAATCCTGTGACAAATATGTTTAATATTACAGACAAATTGGCTCACACTAGGAGAAGATTTGTGTATTTTCCAAAGCCAACATCATTCAAAAGTCCTTTTGCAGATTTTAGAGCAAATGGAAATGCGTTTGTAATCACATAAATCATTGAAACAAATTAAATTTAAATTTTTAAATTATGGATTACTTATTTATCACTCATGCAAAGCTCAAAAATATTAACTATTAGATTAAATGATAGAAGCAGCTTTAGTATTTATTATCTCTTTTCAAAATGCTGCTTATTTTTGTGTTAAATCATGTTTACTAAAAATATCAAAAAAGTTTGTATTCCATATTTAGGTATATTAGAAATATACTTTTTTTCATTCTAAAAATGCAGAAAGTTTTTTGTTATGATTGGGTTGTAGTATAAAAATAGAAGTCAATGGAAAATCCCAATTTAGATATTTATGTAAACCAACAAAAACATTATTATTATTTTTTTTATGTTTCTGAAAGACGTCTCTTCTGCTCGCCAAGACAGCATTTATTTGATTGAAAATACAGTAAAATTTGTGAAATATTATTCCAATTTAAAATAGCTGTTTTCTATGTGAATATCTGTTATAATGTAATTTATTTCTGTGATCAAAGCTGTATTTTCAGCATCATTACTCCAGTCTTCAGTGTCACATGATCTTCAGAAATCATAATAATATGCTGATTTGCTGCTCAAGAAACATTTCTGATTATTATCAATGTTGAAAACAGTTGTGCTGCACAATATTTTTGTGGAAACTATGATACATTTTATTTTTCAGGATTCACAGATTAATAAAAAGTTAAAAAGAACAGCATTTATTTGAGATAGAAATAAAAAACTTTAACATAAATATCTTAACTGTCACCTTTGATCCATTCAATGCATCCTTGATGAATAAAAATATTAATTTATCTCAAAAAATATCTTACTGACCCCAAGGGATTCAACCATTTGAACAGTCAGCTAAACATCTTACAATTTTAAAATTATGATGGCAATGTCTATCAACATATTTAATAAAGCAATTTTATATAAATATATGAATTCAGTTCCATGAATTCAGATTCATAAACACTTGCATGTCTTTGTAAAAGAGTCTGCTGTATATTTTAGCAGAAGAGACTTCTTTCAAAAACATTTAAAACATTTTGTATTGGTTTACTTAAATATCTAAATGGGGATTTTCCATTGACCTCTATTGTTTATACTACAACCCAACCATAACCCAACAAAACTGTATGTTTTAGAAGCTGTTCATATATTGTCTATTCAAACCAATGACAATGTATATGTGCTAAAACCTAAAAACTTTTCATACAAACACCGACAAATAATTAGATGACGTTTTCTGATCTAATAAGTAATGTTAGGGCCAAATGTGACCTTGGACCACAAAACCAGTCATAAGAGTAAATTTTTCGAAATTGAGATTTACACACCATCTGAAAGCTGAATAAATAAGCTTTCCATTGATGTATGGTTTGTTATGATAGGACAATATCTGTAAATCTGGAATCTGAGGGTGCAAAAAAAATCTAAATATTGAGAAAATCATCTTTAAAGTTGTTCAAATGAAGTTCTTAGCAATGCATATTAATAATCAAAAATTAAGTTTTGATATATTTACGGTAGGAAATTTACAAAATATCTTCATGGAACATGATCTTTACTTAATATCCTAATGATTTTTGGCATAAAATAAAAATTATAATTTTGACCCATACAATGTATTTTTGGCTATTGCTACAAATATAGCTGTTACTTATGACTGCTTTTGTGCTCCAGGAACACAAATGAGTGCACTATCCTCCAAAACCTCTGCGCCTTCCACTCATCACAAAATCAATTTTTCTGAGAAACACCTGATGCAAATGACCAACCGCTCCAGATCCAGAAACCCATAATATTTTCAGTTCCACAAACTCTTTCTTTGTTGTCAAGGAGAAATATTCTGCTTAATTGACTCGCCATATCTAACGTGGTGACGGTCATGCAGAACATGGCACCTTAAACGAAAAGACTTGTTATTCTGACATGAAACACCTGAAGGGCTCAGAAGGATCGGTGTATGGTTTCTCGCAGCTGTAATGATCCCTCATTAGTGTGCTACTGTAGGCATGTCTCAGATGTCAGGTGGATGATGGCGAGTCTCTCGCTGCTCTGATAATTTACTGACAATTGTAAAGAAACATCTCGTTCTTTCTGAAGCAGAGCAATTGTGTTTGAGGCGCATTACTATGTTGATCTGGAGAGACTCACACAACTAGACACAGATTGTGGATAATAAGTGTTCAGTTGACTGCAATGGTGTGATGGTCAACTACTGTTGATATAATTGACAATCTAGTGCAAGATTGAATATTATACAAAGAGTATAAAAGTTTGAGTTTGGTAAGATTTTAAAATATTTTTGAACGAAGTCTCTTCTGCTCACCACGGCTGCTTTTATTTCATCAATGTAAAATTGTGAAATATTATTACAATGTAAAATTCATTGAGATTAACTGGAATGCACAATGAAAAAGCATGATTTTTGAGAATTGTTAAAAACGGAGTTATCTGTTTTTGCAAATGAACTCTTCATATGTAATCAAACAGTGAATAAGAAAGTTTAATGTGCTCTCTTTCGTTTTAGCCTAATATTTGTTATCATGCATGTTCTCTGCACCAGAGTTTGACAAATAATCTAATAACTGGGCTGCATAAATTATTTATTTATCTATCTATCTATCTATCTATGTATCTATCTATCTATCTATCTATCTATCTATTTAATAACATCCAACATCATAAAATGTATTTTATTTTATTTTATTTGACTAACACATGAAATGGACATTCTCTGTGTTATTCTAGAGAGCTTTGGACTGCGTGTGTTCTTTCGGTTCAAGCTCTGTGTTTGCAGGGGGTCCTGCTCCATTGAGATGAATGGGGATGTAGAGAGGGATTTCTCCGGGTGTAAAGAGCTCCTCAGACAGACTGCAGGACGGTTGAATCTTGGCCTTCACAGTAAGAGATTGAACCATTATAGGTGAGCTTGATTGTTTGATCTCATGAAGCGCAGGAGCTGATATCAGACTGAAGAACGGTCTTTCTCTCACTCTGCTGCAGCTGGCCTTGTGTGTCTCTTCAGTCTGAGACCGTCTGAGCTGAAGATCACAAGCTATTGAACAGAAACCACACATGCAATCTGTGAAAAACCATTGAATTGTTGAGAATGTCTGCTATTGACAGTATACAATAAATGAAGCAATCATTTAACCGTATAAGATGTTGTTTTTTGTGTAGTGCAGCACATGAGTTAATGCTGTTTTTGTGCTTCAAATAAGCCTACACATGGAATAAATGGCTTCAGTCCCATTTTGCCCTCTTCCCAGCATGCACTTGCTCATGAATAATTAACATAATTAATACAGTTTTGTTTACACTGTTGCTCGTTTTCAGCTGGTTGTCTTGTGATACCAGAATGAGTTTGTTCCTCTATTAAAATTATTGATATGTATAGTTCCCCTTGTTATGACCCAAGTGTTTTTGTTTTATGCTATTTAATGCTTTATTTGTCTCATGAGTGTTCATGTGGTGTTTTTAGTACATTATAAGACCTATACTACTAGTAGTATGTTAATCTGATTGATATTGATAATATTTCCCATAGAAAACACAATATTGAATATACAACATTCACCAACATAAAATAAATTGCTTAAAATCCTTAAAAATTTTAACTAAGTAATACATTAATTTAAATGGGTAATTGTTGCAATGATGAACAGGTTTTAAGTAATTAAATTTATTTACATTTTAGTTGTATTTATTAATTATTATTATTATTATTATTATTATTATTATTATTATTTAAAATGTATAATTATGTATAAATCATAAATAATAATTATTTAATTAATATAAATATTTTATAAAATTGCTGTTATGAAATGATTTCAGTAAATATCTAGACTGCATTTTAAAATCGCAACTTATTAGTAGTAGTAATTTGGATTTGAATTTAAAAATAACCACAATTTCAATTAATATCTACACTGAATTTCAAAATGCAAACTTACTTATTTATTTTTTATGATTAACTTTTTTTTTTCCTAAGCTATTATTAGATGCCAGTGTTTCTGTCATAACTATGCAAAGATTTGATTTAAAAAACATTAGCATAGCTATTAAACTATTTCTTGTTATGATTTTAAATCAGTATTTAACCTCAGAATGATCTCAAAGTAAGTCTGATTTTGTGGTGGCTGTGCATTAAAATTAAATTATTGTAATCTTAATTCAAGTGATGAAGGATTGTGAAAGTCTGACAGTGTTGAGTTCTACTGTAATGCTGAGTTCACACTTTAGCACGATTTTTCACTCGCCGACAGGTTTTGATAAATCGCCGACAAATGCCCGAGATCGGAGGCAAATCGGTGACAATCGCACAGCTTGAATTATCAAAGACGCGATCTGAGGGAATCGCCGATGCATCGCCGACGCCCGTGAAATATTTGGCATGCTAAATATCTGGAGCTGTCGGCGATTCTCAGTCCTGCTGTGTGAATGAGTTCTGACCGGTTCTGACTGAAAAATACATCAGTGATGACCTACAGCCAATGAGAGAGCAAGATACAGGGCAGCTGGAAGTACCAGGAGGTATTTTCTTTTTTTTTTAACAGGATTATAATGAATGAATGAATGAATGATGCATTTATATAGCGCTTTATTGTGTATTGCCATACACCCAAAGCGCTTTACAATCATGTGGGGGGTCTCTCCTCAACCACCACCAGTGTGCAGCATCCACATGGATGATGCGACGGCAGCCACAGGACAACGGCGCCAGTGCGCTCACCACACACCAGCTACAGGTGGAGAGGAGAGAGAGACATAGAGCCAATCAAGTGGATGGGGATTATTAGGAGGCCATGATTGACAAAGGCCAGTGGAGGGAATTTGGCCAGGACACCGGGGTTACACCCCTACTCTTTACGATGAGTGTCATGGGATTTTTAATGACCACAGAGAGTCAGGACCTCGGTTTAACGTCTCATCCGAAAGATGGTGCTTTTGACAGTATAGTGTCCCCGTCACTATACTGGGGCATTAGGACCCACACAGACCACAGGGTGAGCGCCCCCTGCTGGCCTCACTAACACCTCTTCCAACAGCTACCTAATTTTCCCAGGAGGTCTCCCATCCAGGTACTGACCAGCTCAACCCTGCTTAGCTTCAGTGGGTGACCAGTCTTGGGCTGCAGGGTGATATAGCTGTGGCTAGGGTTATAATATACAGAACAGGTAGCTACATGAAGATGAAGAAGTGGCTAGGGTTTTTCCTGTAAATAATATTATTCTATAAAGGACAAAATATTTATTGCATTTTTCTTTTTCATCACTTTGAGGGCTTTTATAGGCTATAAGAAATAAACTCATTATAAAGTGCACAACAAGTTGGTTTCACTTTCAAGTAGGCTAGATTTGTGTACATAAAAATTTCCCAGCAGAAGTATGTTTGTTAACAAGTCATCTTTATTAATTATTGTGTGTTCGGGGAGAGGACTTATAGACCATAATATCAGCGTGATCTAGCGTTATTTCCTTATCACTTCTCGTGCGTTTGGCTGTATTTGCGGATCAGACAGAGTTGTTGGCGATTCTTCCTATTGTGAACTCGGCATTACCTGGTTTACATGTTTGAAAAGTGTTTAAAAGATTTAAAAATGACATTAGAAAAGTAATCAAAAAGTAATCAAATGTAATTAGTTACACTACTTTAATAAAGTAATTGAAAAGTTACACTACTTATTATATTTTAAATAGGGTAACTTGTAATCTGTAACCTATTAAATTTCCAAAGTAACCTTTCCAAAACACATATTATGCGCTTGTAACAAAAAATAATTACATTTTCAGTTAATATCTAGACTGAATTGAAAATGTAAACTTATTTTCGTTCATTCATTCATTGTGCAAACCCCTGGTTTTAGCTATAAAACCTCATCCTCTCATCGATCAAAGTCTTCAGTAAAGCACATTGTCACACTAAGCTGCTCTATAAGAGCTTCTCAGCCGGGTTATTCGTATGCAGCACCGCAGACAGGGACATATCTGTCTACGCATCTACATGAATTCTGATTCATAGCGCTGTCAGAGATGAAAACAGGTGCTGCAGGACTGCGCTCTGAATGTAAACACTGAATCCCTCGGTGTCACGAGTCTATCAGAGGACAGAGGTCAGATGCTCTATCAGTCATGCATTACTCAGTCCAGCAGCATCAGGACTGCTCAGTGTCTAATTTACTCATCCGTCCAGCATCGATACGCTGGTGTATGTGTCCTCTGCTTCCTCTCAGTGTGAACGGCTGCATTAACTGCTGACTCACGTCGTGTGTGTAAATGATTTATTTTGATCTACTAAAGCTGCGGTGGCAACAGACTGCAACCACTAATTCTTGCTCGTTATAAATCAAGCGGCTGCTGTAGAAAGGGTCAGAGATGCCCTCCACCTTTCTTTCACCGCACTAAATCATTTTTAATCCGCTTTTTTAATTTAAATATTTTTAAGAAAAATATAATCTCAGCTCCAACATATATTCTATACTTGAGACATTATTTATATTACAATATGTATTGAGTTTTTTCTATTTTATTTTTATGTTTTATTTAGTTTGTTTAATTACACTTTTTTATTATTATTATGTATTTATTTATTTTATTTATTATTATTTTATTTATATAAAAAAAAAAAATCACGATTCTCCTGTGTCTGTATCCTGTTATTATTGTGAAAGTTCAATAAACAGATAAAAAAATATATAAATAAATATAAATATATATATATATATATATATATATATATATATATATATATATATATATATACATATATATCAGGCATATACGTTCTCTAAAAACAAGTCTTACTATCTAACAACACTTTGGTTCTCAAGTAGGCCTAAATGTATTTTCTGTTAAGAGTGTTTAGATAATTGTACCTAAAAGACTCATAAAAATGATTTATAAGTTGTTATGGGTGTTCACCTGATGCTGAAGCAACATAAACTTTACTTAATATGTATCAAAGAGTATATGAAAATCCTCTATTGATCACTTACTGGCAGGTTCTAGTATTCAGTGGTTTACAGCAAACCACTAATAGAAATATAAAAGTAAATATGGAAATAAATATGAAAGTTCAAAGCAGAGATGAATGTTGACTGTACATACAGTACCGGGAAACAGTTTGGACACACTTGAGAGAATTAAAGTTTCTCATCAACTTAAACTCTTTTGATCTAAAGGCTTGTGCTTAAATGCAGGAAACTGAAACACATTGAAACAGTAAATAAACCTATTATTATTAGTATTATTATTGTTGTTGTTGTTGTTGTTGTTGTTGTTTGTAAATACATAATTATTGCACTTCTATTTGTGTTGTTTAATGGTTTTTATTGACTTGATTTTGCAGACAAATAGATATATTATTATTATTATTATTATTATTATTGTATTGTATTATTTTATTTATTAATTTATTTATTGGTAAATACATAATAATCACACATCCATTTGTGTTATTTCATAGTTTTTATGACATTGTTATTACTTTTAAAAAAAATTGGAATTAGTAATAATAATAATGAGATTATGTGTCCAAACTATGGACTGGTAATGTTGAAGAAAACCAAACAATGAAGACGAAACAAGAAACTTTTCTATGCATTTCATATTAGAAGCTATTAATATTGATCAACCTGTAGCTAACAAATAATGGCACATTTTATGTGTCTCATACGTTTAAGCAAATTCATGTCCCATTTGATATTGAAATATGGCGAGAACATTAACAGTTGAGTGATGAGAAATGCTGTGTAATTCATCCAGACTGTGTCATAAAGCGCTTACTGACTTATAGAAACTCAAACCGCCTCTGCTTGGCTCACATCCACTGTTTTCATCCTCCATCTGTGCCTTAATAAATGTGAAATATATTTCATCTGTCCGATAAAAAACAAGCACATTGTACCTCCAGAATGAGTTATGAGGGGCTGTTCTACTGGAAGAGAAAAAGACAACAAGGTGTTTTAAGTGAACGTTTTGCTTGATGCGAAAAGACACAAAGCAAGAAAGAAGTAATGAAATCAAGTAGAACGAAAAAAAAACAGTTTTCTTTGAATAAACATCCAAATGCATCACAGTAGCATCTAATCAGTAAAGCATTGCTATTGAAATTGTATTGAAAATTAAACAAAACATTTACTACTATACATTTACACTTATACATCATAGCTTGCAAGGTTAATAAATCTGTGCAAAGTGCTTCTGATTCATATTCTGGTTGAAAATGGAAAGATTATGATGTTGCCATGACAACAGAGTGTTATATAAAGGAAAGCGTACCTAAGTTTAATTCTGTGAGTCATAGAAAGGTGCAAATATAATAATTAAAGCTGCATCTGCAGACTTACAGACAGATTTACTACTATAAACATAAGCAGATAAAAACACTGATATCAGTAATCTTACAGAGGAAGATATTGAAGACACTCACTGTAAAATTAACTGTAACACAAGTGTAACATGTTAGAATGATGCACATGGAAACATTTGAGACCCTGGAGCACAAAACCAGTCATAAGGGTCAATTTTCCGAAATTGAGATGTATGCATCATCTGAAAGCTGAATAAATAATCTTTCCAGTGATGTATGGTTTGTTATGATAGGACAATATTTGGCTGAGATACAACTTTTTGTAAATCTGGAATCTGAGGGAGCAAAAAAATCAAAATATTGAGAAAATCACCTTTAAAGTTGTTCAAATGAAGTTCTTAGCAATGCATATTACTAATCAAAAATTAAGTTTTGATATATTTACGGTAGGAAATGTACAAAATATCTTCACGGAACATGATCTTTACTTAATATCCTAATGATTTTTGGCATAAATGAAAAATTGATAATTTTGACCCATACAATGTATTGTTGTCTATTGCTACAAAGATACCCCAGCGACTTAAGACTGCTTTTGTGCTCCAGGGTCACATATGTGCATTTAGTTGATACTAATTTGTTAGAAAAAGACTCATCTGGCAGCATCAGCGTGTAAATCTCCCCATACGCTCATGATGGGTGCAGTGAACTAGTTCAGATCCACGTGGATGGTCTGTGATTCAGGGCACAGACAGACAGTAATCTTGCTCTTATTTACTAACAGTGTCTTTACAGAGCAGCCTGAAAGGCCAGCTGTCCAAACAGATCTAAAGGAGAAGAAAACATCTCAGGTCCTTGGACAGCATCCTAAGCAACTCTTGAAGAAGCCCCATCAACAGACACAAAGCAGAAGACAGACGGACGCAGAGTCTGGGAAGTTGTTCTTGAAGGAGAAAAGTAGATTAACATCAGTCTGATTGTGTTCTGCTCTCCACCTGCTGCTTCAGCATGAGAAAGATACAGATGAGGGAGTTGCTCAGAAAACAGTCAGAGAAAAACCAACTCTATCTCATGGCAATTCGTACATATTTTATGAGGTGGCTAATTCATACGAATTCGTACGATTAGTCTAAACCTCAGTGACGAGTAGGTTTAGGGGCGGGGTTAGATGTAGGTCATTTGTACAAATTGGCAACTCGTAAAATTCGCCCGAATTAGCAAAAATCTTATGAATTTGTACGAGTGAGGTCGTACGAATTCGTACGAATTAGCCACCTCATAAAATATGTATGAGTTGCCGTGAGATCGGGCTGGAAAAACAGGTGCTGGATCTTCAGGAAATATTGATGCTCAACCTCAGCATGGCAAATTAAATATATATATACAGTATATATATATATATATATATATATTATATACTGTATATATTATGTTTTATTTCATATGAATTATATAAATTATATTATTTTGCAACCCTGAATATTATTTTTTTTACTTTGAAACTATTTTCACTTAGAAATTGCTAATTCACTTCACAAATAAATACTAGGAAACACACAAGAAACTTAAGACTGAAACATATTTTTCTTTTTTTTTTTTTTTTTTTTTTTTTTTAATACAGTAACAGGGTTGTGAATTCAAATGTTAGACCTGTTTGTCATTTAATTTGTAAGGAAAACTATTTTTGAAAATGTTTTAGTTACAATAACCTTCAGTAACAGGGTTGAATTGAGCTTGATGAATGCAGTTGCCAATTTGTGTAAAAAATTAAGAATTAATTATTAAATTATTAAAATGAAATCCTGTCATGCTATAGAACCTAGACAATGTAATTTCCTGTAATTTTTTGGTTATAATTAGTTGTTGTTGTTTTATTTATGTTTATTTCAGTTAATTTCACCATATGTTGTTTTGCAGTCAGTTTAGACAAAAAAACAGTGTTTTCCTTTCTTTTCTTTTTTTTTTACATATTAACTTTTTTACATTTAATATTTTATATAGAAATAAATGCTCCATAATTCAGATATGAATATTGTTAAGTAAAAATAAAATGATTATATAATTATAATCTACTGTCTGTTTTGACCTCAAACAACACAAGTGCAACTCCTAAATGAATGATTTCAGAGGGCTAATAGCAATTCAACAGATCATGTCATCATTACAATGTAAAATATATTTTTAAAGTAGTAAATAAAGCAAAGATTTTTGAAGTTTTGAAAATATAATTTGCAGACTTTCTGCTTTAAAATGTGGTACTTGCCATTTCTTCGCAAATGCTTTCAAAATGTTTTGTGCCCTCAATGCTTTTAAAATATAATTGGCTGCCTAATTGTTTTGTTAGTGAAAACTGTCACTATTATAGTGTTCCTATTATGACACAAAACACACACATAAACTACTGTCTGCACAACCTTTACTGTATCTGAAATAACTCCTAAATCATAGTTCCTTGCTTAAAATATCCCCTCATTACGTGCATAGAGAAAAAATAGTTTCCCATGGTTATTTTCACAATACATAATCACTCATGTGCTCCCAGTGCAGTGTGCATTAACGCTTGAGTGAACTCCAGGCTTTGTCCCCAGCGTTTCCTCCGCTTGTACATCCGTGTCATTACAGCATTCAAGCCCAATCAGAGCCAGAGACTGTGAGGATGTTAAATATCTATCTGTGTTTCTCGCTCCTTCACACCGCTGGCATTTAACGCTCGCCCGTCTCTTTCGTTTTCATTTACCCCGCCATGCGTGGCTTTGTGCCGGAGAAGCGCACCAGAAGCGTGTGATAATTGCACAGTGTGATCCATTAGTCTTAGCGTGCCGTAGCGACGCTGGTGCTGGGAATCAATGGCACGTATTACAGAAGTAATGACTTGTCTTTAAAAGGTTTGAATGGGATTGCATGATGATGTGTTGCAGATACTAATGCAGTATTTTTGGCCTTGTGTTTGTTCGGTGTTAGACTGGTAAATCACACTTCTGTTCATGCACTGTCAGAAAAGTCCATTACTGTCGGTCCTCTGTCGTGTGTGTCTTGTGTTCCCGCCTCTTGTGTCCATATTTGGTTTGTTTCCTGTCCTCGTTAAGTGTCATTATGAGTTAATTCTTGTCCAGTCGTGTTTGTCTAATTATCTATGATTATCCCTGTGTATTTATAGTCCTGTCTGTTCAGTTTGATTTCATCTGGTCTACTCGTTACTCCCGGTGTTCCTGTGTGTTAGCCTTGTCTTGTCTTGCCCTGATGTCTACATTAAAGACTATTATTTTGAGTTTAATCCTCGTCTGTGTGTTCCTGTATCCTCCTCCTGTGTGCATCGTGACAGAAGACCAGACCTAACAGTAAGCGGCGCCCCTTCACCGTTTTGTTTTGTTCTTTTTTGAAAGTTTTTTTGTTTGCCGTCTGTCTGTCCCGCGGCAAGGAAGTCGCCGCTCGTTATCCCGCCATAGCCCACTGCAAGTCGGCATGGGAGTTCGGCGGGATTGCCACGAGTCCGCTGGCCATGAATCCCGCTGTCCACGGCTCCTTCAAGCCTGCCGATCGGGGGAGATCGCCACCGCCGTCCGCGGCTCACCCAGGCCCGCCGATCGCGGGAGATATCCGCCGCCGTCCACGGCTCACACAAGTCACGCCGCTGGCAAGCCCGCCGGCCCGCCGCTGACTCAAGCCCAGGTCCCGTGGATCTAGTCCACACGTCACGGCCAGGAGTGCCGTGTTTATGTCTTGTTGTGCCCACAGGAACATTTTTAACTTACCTTGTCGTGTCTTGTCCGCGGAGACTAGTCTGCCTGTCCTCCTGTCGCAGAAGTGGAAGCGGTTGCTGAGGGACCCTGTGAGGGCCCCTGACTCCTCGTCATGCCCAGAGTAAGCCCCAGCTTCCAAGCTTGCCCAGGAGGGCTGTCCTGTCCTGTCCTGTTTGTTTGGCCCCGGAGGGCTCCTGATACCCCCTAGCTGACCCAGGGAATTTTTTTTGAGGGGTAGAAAGGGTTCCGGCTGTAGGGGCTGGGCCGAAGGGACCGAGGCCAAGGCCCCGAAGATGACCTGCCATGGCCTCCTGAGCCCCTAGCTCCGCCATGGCCTCCGATTCTGTCTGTTTCACTCAGGAGGTCCCCGTCCTGTCTTCCTGTCCATGTCTGTCCTGAGGGGCCTCCAGAGCCCCCCCCCCCCCCCCCCCCCCGATGAAACTGTTAAGGCGCGTCCCGTGTTTGATTTCATCTGGTCTACTCGTTACTCCCCGGTGTTCCTGTGTGTTAGCCTTGCCTTGTCTTGCCCTGATGTCTACATTAAAGACTATTATTTTGAGTTTAATCCTCGTCTGTGTGTCCCTGTATCCTCCTCCTGTGTGCACCGTGACAATTACACTGTAAAAGATTCACATTCTGACTGGTGGAAGAATGGTTTATTCTGATTATTAATAATAATTCAGAACATTATTATTAAGCATTTATTCAATAAATCAATCAATAAATGTATTTTTTTTTTAAGTTTCATAAAATATTAAATTATATAATAATTTTGGAAAAGTACTTCACATCATCTTATTTATTTGTTTATTTAATGTTCTTGGATCTATGCGGTTCAGAGTTTTTTTTTAAGACTTTTGTTAAGAAAGTATTACTTTTATTAATCAAGGATGCATTAAATTGATCAAAAGTGACAGTAAAGACATTTCTAATGTCACAAAAGATTTCTATTTCAAATAATTGCTGAACTTTCTATTCATCTGTGAATCCTGAAAAATAAAATGCATCACAGTTTCCACAAAAATATTGTGCAGCACAACTGTTTTCAACATTGATAATAATAATAAATGTTAATTAAGCAGCAAATCAGCATATTATTATGATTTCTGAAGATCATGTGACACTGAAGACTGCAGTAATGATGCTGAAAATACAGCTTTGATCACAGAAATAAATTACAGTTTAACACATATTCACATAGAAAACAGCTATTTGATATTGGAATAATATTTCATAATTTCTAATGTATTTTTGATCAAATAAATGCAGCCTTGGTGAGCAGAAGAGACAAAGTCATCTTCCCAACCACACACATGTGAACAGTACAGTACATGTCATTGTTCTACTTTAATGGCTTATTAATAATTATTTAAACTTGTAATGACAACTGAACAGTTTTCTACCTCGGTCCTGAAGAAAAAACAAAAACATTGAGTAATTGCTTTGCTCATAGGTCATTTCTACCAGACTGAAGGTCAAGATGAAGAACACTATGACAAAATCAGCCCATTTTCATCTACCAACCACATACAATAGAAACACAAATTCATATATTGTTTTTCAGTCGTATCACTATCATAATGCTGCTGTTATTTGCCAACATAGAAGTCCCAATGTGACAAATAGTCTGTGAGCCGCCACATGGGAGTCTGTCAGGAAACTCTAATTAATGGAAATCAGGGGTCTCATTTATAAAATGTTGCGCAGAAACCATCCTAAATTTGATCTTACGATAATTTCTAAGATATGCGTTCGTGTGATTCATAGAATGAGCGTACGAACAGAAAACGCACGTACGCGTATCGTTCAGATGTGAAATCTATGAATCGCAAATGATCTTGAACTTGCATGCAATTGACTGGTTTCATCTCTGCCTTGTAAACGACTCATTATTAATATCATTAACATATAAAAGATCACCAATCATCATAATTTAGAACAGCGAGCTGCAAGAACAGCTTATATTTTAAAAAAACCTGCAATACTCCGACAATAAAAAGTGCGTACGTCTGCTCAGACCCTGACGTGACGCTAAGCACTTTTCCACATCAAAATCTGTTTTTATAAATATGAACGTTGGCGTGGATTTAAGCGTACGCACACTCTACGATCAAATCTGAGCGTATGCATGCTTTATAAATGAGGCCCCAGATCCTCAAATGAACCCAAATGGAAAAATACTTCTCTAGAATACATTTTATTTTTGCTGATCTTGCACAGTCAGGGCCGGACTTACCTCTTATCGTGACATAGGCAAAACTCATTTTTGGGCCCCTTCCTTATTAACATATAATATTACCACCCCAGCAAACAAAAATATTTAGTAATCAGTGGAAAGCGTTACGCACTTATGTTCAGTCAATAAAGATCGAATGTAGTTCATTCTTTAAGAGCCGTTCCATTAATAGGCTCCGGCGTCGTGGCCATATTACCCCTTCGGGAGTACATTTCTCTAATAATTTTCACGGCTTGGAGTCACAACCACCTCAAGACATAGTTCAGATGATTTATTTCAAGACATCTGTCATGTTTCCGTCCTGAAATCTAGTGTGTGTTGAAGTAATTTCTTACGTTCCTCATCCCAAACCTTCCGTTGCAAATTCCAAAATGTCATTTTAGAGCTAATAACAGAGACTTGCACTATTGATATGCAGACTAATGCAGTTAGAGTGAAAATACCTGCGTCTGTGCATCTCTCAGCAGTGTTCAGCAGCAGCTTCTCTACTAATAGCGAATCTTTAAGTTTAACTGCTTCAAGAACCTCGTTACTAAGAAATGTCATGTGGCTTTTCAGCTGCGAAACTATTTTATTGATTAATTCGCAGAGCAGCGTCTCCGCATGTGCGTGTCTGTGTGTGTGCGTCTGAGAATGAGAGCGGGAGAAAGAAAGCACAATTTCTGTAATAAAAAGGAGGAAAACATTGAAATTGTTTGTCATTTTTACCCTATTGGTTGTTATGTCTTCTGGGGTTTTGGTTCTTTACTGTTGTAGATTGCCCATAGTTTAAAAAATATATATTACTGTATATATCTCTCTTCATTGTGTTTGGCCCCCCCTGGACGAGCGAGCATAGGCACGTGCCTAGAATGCCTGTGCATAAATCTGGCCCTGGTCACAGTGCCGTAGCATACATTATACGCTCCCATTTTCACTACTCAAAGTCAAAAATTGCTCCTTTTTAGTTTCTTTTCACTTTTCTGGTCTTATTGTGAACTCTTCATCTGTGCATGCTAGTCTACGGAAAAAAAGCTTGTCTTTGTAATATTTGATCAAAATATGATCAAAACTCTGAAACAGCTCTGATTTTTGTTGATGTCCAAACAACCTCTCCATTCCTGATCCATAAAAACAAACAAAAATCAGCGGTGAACTCTTGATGTTGACTTTAGGGACTGAGTAATTGGAAACATTTATGTGACTCATTGCAATATGAACAGAAATCATATTTTGTATTCACACTGGACTGTTACGATTCCCTCAGCAGTTGGGCAAATGATATAAAAGTTCAAACTCGGTTCAAGTTCAGAATGAAACATCATAATAAAATTGGGAATTCAGTGAGGTAATTGGCCATTATAACATCTTGAGGTGAAATTGCATCAGCAAGCTGATCTTTACTTCTAAACTCCTCTACATCAGTCGAAGGCAGAGCCGCACCGTCTTCCACGGACTGCACCAGTAGAAAAATCACATATAATGCTCAGATGCACTTATGAAATGCCAAATGAAATGCCTCACCTGATCCATTACTCATCCACGTCTCATTCTCTGTAATGCTTTTGTGCAAATGGACTAAAAAACAGTATTGTGGGTCAAGACTTGGATTAACAAAATGAGCTCAAATGACTGGTCCAGGCTTCTGCAGACTAGACTGGCCTGGGTTCAGTTGACACTGACATTTTTAGAAAAGAGTGAAAATGGGTGCAAAATGATTCTTGATCTCAGTGAATCTTTGATGGGTTAAGATGGCGCGGTGTTCAGATTCGATGTAAATGCCATGCTAAATATATCTGATCTTTCCCACCAGTAGAAATATAATAAGCGAGTGTCAGATTCGGCTCTGTTATAGACATCATTAATGCTGCATGTGCTGTGCTATAAGGTGTTGTAAGAGATGACACAAAGCCATGATCATAGTAATTAATCATTATTTAAAAATCAGTTTTGCATGATGATTTTTTTTAACTGTATATTAACACATGCACTATAATTAGAATCGTATAATTAGTCTCTGTTCATTCTTTTCACTTTTTTCTTTAAGTGTAAGTTCTTTAAGTTTTATTTATTTATTTTCTATTTTAAAAAAGAGCACACACATCAGACCGATATATTGTAATGTTTTAAAAATGTGAGAAAAAGTTTCTATCTGACACCAGAATCGCATTTTGAGTGAAAAGTAGCGTTTGTTTGGAACTATTTAAAAAGCACTAAAAGCATACTGTATAATAAAAATACATACATATATGGGGAATATTTATAAAACAGCCACACACTGTAGATGCTTTATTTTGACCTTCAAAAATACTCAGTTATGCATTAAATAAATGTTGTTCTTTAGAACTATTCTGAAAAATAATATGCATCATGGTTTCCACAAAATATTGTGCAGCACAACTGTTTTCAACATTGATAATAATAATAAATGTTTATTGAGCAGCAAATCAGCATATTATTATGATTTCTGAAGATCATGTGACTCTGAAGACTAGAGTAATGATGCTGAAAATCACAGAAATCAATTACATTTTAACAGACAATCACATAGAAAACAGCTTTTACACTGCAATGATATTCACAATATTACTGTTTTACTGTATATTTGATCAAATAAATGCAATTTTCGTGAACAGAAGAAACTTCTTTCAGAAACAAGACAAAGTCTTACCAACCCCAAATTGTGAACGGTAGTTTAATATTATAAAATATATTGCAGTACATTAATAATATATATTTTACATACAAACCCGATTCCAAAAAAGTTGGGACACTGTACAAATTGTGAATAAAAACAGAATGCAATGATGTGGAAGTTTCAAATTTCAATATTTTATTCAGAATACAACATAGATGACATATCAAATGTTTAAACTGAGAAAATGTATAATTTTAAGGGAAAAATAAGTTGATTTTAAATTGCATGGCATCAACACATCTCAAAAAAGTTGTGACAAGGCCATGTTTACCACTGTGTGGCATCCCCTCTTCTTTTTATAACAGTCTGCAAACGTCTGGGGACTGAGGAGACAAGTTGCTCAAGTTTAGGAATAGGAATGTTGTCCCATTCTTGTCTAATACTGGCTTCTAGTTGCTCAACTGTCTTAGGACTTCTTTGTCGCATCTTCCTCTTTATGATGCGCCAAATGTTTTCTATGGGTGAAAGATCTGGACTGCAGGCTGGCCATTTCAGTACCTGGATCCTTCTTCTACGCAGCCATGATGTTGTAATTGATGCAGTCTGTTGTCTGGCATTGTCATGTTGGAAAATGCAAGGTCTTCCCTGAAAGAGACGACGTCTGGATGGGAGCATATGTTGTTCTAGAACTTGGATATACCTTTCAGCATTGATGGTGCCTTTCCAGATGTGTAAGCTGCCCATGCCACACGCACTCATTCAACCCCATACCATCAGAGATGCAGGCTTCTGAACTGAGCGCTGATAACAACTTGGGTTGTCCTTGTCCTCTTTAGTCCGGATGACATGGTGTCCCAGTTTTCCAAAAAGAACTTCAAATTTTGATTCGTCTGACCACAGAACAGTTTTCCACTTTGCCACAGTCCATTTTAAATGAGCCTTGGCCCAGAGAAAACGCCTGCGCTTCTGGATCATGTTTAGATATGGCTTCTTTTTTGACCTATAGAGTTTTAGCCGGCAACGGCGAATGGCACGGTGGATTGTGTTCACCGACAATGTTTTCTGGAAGTATTCCTGAGCCCATGTTGTGATTTCCATTACAGTAGCATTCCTGTATGTGATGCAGTGCCGTCTAAGGGCCCGAAGATCACGGGCATCCAGTATGGTTTTCCGGCCTTGACCCTTACGCACAGAGATTGTTCCAGATTCTCTGAATCTTTGGATGATATTATGCACTGTAGATGATGATAACTTCAAACTCTTTGCAATTTTTCTCTGAGAAACTCCTTTCTGATATTGCTCCACTATTTTTCGCCGCAGCATTGGGGGAATTGGTGATCCTCTTCCCGTCTTGACTTCTGAGAGACACTGCCACTCTGAGAGGCTCTTTTTATACCCAATCATGATGCCAATTGACCTAATAAGTTGCAAATTGGTCCTCCAGCTGTTTCTTATATGTACATTTAACTTTTCCGGCCTCTTATTGCTACCTGTCCCAACTTTTTTGGAATGTGTAGCTCTCATGAAATCCAAAATGTGCTTATATTTGGCATGACATTTCAAAATGTCTCACTTTCAGCATTTGATATGTTATCTATATTCTATTGTGAATAAGTTTATGAGATTTGTAAATTATTGCATTCCTTTTTTATTCACAATTTGTACAGTGTCCCGACTTTTTTGGAATCGGGTTTGTACTAATAATTGCCAAATTGTCAATTTCACCAATTCTTGGTAAATAGAACAACTGCATATAGCTAGAAAGAAACAAATGCATTTCACAGTAATCAAGGCTAATTAACATTGACCAACATGTTCAATAACCGATCCAGCACAATGTGTGTGTGTGCGTGTGCGTGTGCGTGTGCGTGTGCGTGTGCGAGTGCGTGTGCGTGTGCGTGTGTGTGTGTGTGTGTGTGTGTGTGTGTGTGTGAACAAGAGGAACTCACGCCTGAGGACCAAAGCAAACACAATGATGAAACGGCCTCCAGAGCTGTGCTGATTCAGAGTTTGTGACGTGATGGAAACGCTCCAGATGAGTCCAGCAGGACCCAGTCTTTATTCCTCAACCTTTTTACATTAAGAGACAAAAAACACAGAGATTTTAAGGAAAACCTTTACATTGATAGCAGTTTCCCAGGACTTGTCTCTTATCAAGTACTTATCGCCACACATTGGATGTTCAGTGTTTGCTCTGTTGGTGTAATCCGTTAAAACGATTAGGAAGAATTGTTACAAGTTGGCTCCGTGCCTCACCAAAGCCTCACAGGGAAACAATTAACATATTTCAGAGGCAGAAGGTAGACACCGGCTGATGGTTGGAAAGAGAAACAGAGGCTCTTCTCCATTGTATTTTTTACTGCACTGCAGTGCTGATCTTCTGTATCTCGTCAGAACCAGTTCCCAAACGTACAGATGTTAAACTAAGGTTAGGTTCAAACGGCACACCCACAGACGGCCCACCATCCGCTCACCCACCGAATGAAAAGTTTGATATGAGTATTTGTAACAAATACTTAAAGTAGTCTCATGACTTTAAAGGGGTCATGAAGTGGACACACAACATGTTCTTGATATTCACGGACAGTGTTGTGGGTAATGCATTAAAAGTAACACAAGTTACATAATCAGATTCATTTTTCAAGTAACTAGTTAAAGTAATGCATTACTTTTTATTTGACAAGAAAATAAGTTACTCTTTCAAACAAGTAACACAAGTTACTTTGTTTTCCCATTGACTGACAGCTCTCCTGTCAGAAATCTGGAGTAAGTGCAGAGGAGTTGTGTGCTTGAAATACACACATATTTATATATATACCTATATACAACCCATTGCTTGTTTGTTCTTCTCATTCTTTTTTTTTTTTTTTTTTTGAGAATGAGAATGAGAAGAACAAACAAGCAATGGATATTTTTCTTACTAAAACACAATGGTTCTCTAAAGGAGGCCTTTATTCATCCCCCGGAGCCATGTGAGGCACTTTTTATTATGGATGGATGCGCTTTATTGGACTTCTTTTGGACCGTTGAAAAAATAACACCCGTTCACTGCCATTATAAAGCTTGGAAGAGCTTGGATTCGTCTGATAGAAGAAAATCATATACACCTAGGATGCCTTGAGGGTGAGTAAATCATGGGCTAATTTAAAACAGCATTGTGTATAGTACGTGATGTCATAGCAAGATTACGTGAACAATCTTGTGCATTGTTTTATTTATTTTTAATCAGTTCACTGAAATGCACTGTCCAAAAGAACCAGTTCAAAGAAGAGAGAGAGAAAAAACAACAGAGCAGAATAATTTTCTATACACTCATAGCTGCCACCCACTTTTACTGGAGAAAAGTCTTCCATTGAGCCAGTTACACAGGATCAAGTGCATCTGTTCAACAGAGAATTCGTTTGAGGTCTGCAAAACTGAAGTGTGGAAGAAGAGAAGGGTACAAGGATAGGTGGTTAGACAGTGCAGAATATAAATTAAAAGCAGTTCTAAGAGAACCTTTACTTGATTCTTCTATAGAACTCGAATCACTGAAGGAAGTTATTCTGTGCAGTTTATTATATTCTTCTACTTAAGCTCCAGGACTATACAGAAACACTGGTACATCTGCAAATCAGGGGCCAGATTCACGAAAATCGTCTTAAGAAATAAGTTAAGAAATTTCTTAAGATAAAATATACGAAGTTCGTAAGAATGTTCTTAAGTGCAATTCTTGAAAAAGTCTTAATAAGTTCTCAAATATATTCTTAAGAACATCTTAATTTTTTTCTTAAGAAGAAAATGACAGTCTTTATCTGAGTGAAGACATGAACTCGCACTTTATTGTCTTTTTGCGCTTCCTGCAGATTACCCTATACTGATGTGCATAATAATCATAGTAAGCACGCACGTCCTTTTTGTCACGACTTTGACTGGCGCTCAGCTTCATGTTTTTAATGCGGCGTGTTTTTGAACAGCTTGTCTCCAGCTGCAGCGATCTGTTTCATTCATTTTTGTGCTGTGCTTTTGCTTTCTCATTCGAGTGAACGCTTCCGGTATGTGTGTCCGCGCTCGCGTCCTGTGTACCGGCACATTCATATGCGCTGCACACTGCCAAAGAGTATGCTGTATTTAAAAGCTAAAATAAAAGCGTCCAATTAAAACTCTCTATCTGACTTGTTTTTGTAGAGTTGCTACTGAGTTTTGAAGTCAGCAAAAAGTAGCTTCACACATCGCCTAATCATGACTGATCATTGTTTACATTATCAGTCATCGCTGTCACTTCAGAAAACTCGCGCACATCCCAATTAATAGTCCTACGATGTATTAGGCTATATCATGTAGCTACTGTTGTTGTAATGCTTACATATAACAATTAATTTGAAATAACCCAATAAATTCATTAAATAATTTGGCATGTTCCTGTGGCTCAGTGGTAGAGCATTGCGTTAGCAGCGCAAAAGATAGTGGGTTCAATTTTTAGGGAACACACACATACTGATAAATAATGTATAGCCTGAATGCACTGTAAGTCGCTTTGGATAAAAGCGTCTGCTAAATGTAATAATTCTTACTGTTTTGGATTTAAGACATGTCTGGGTCTGTCCTAAATTTAAGAAGTTATTTACGATGATTTTTAAGAAGATTCTTTTCAAGAATTTGAATTCTTCTTCATTTTTGTCTTAAGAACAATCTTAAGAAAAAAGATAAGAATATTCTTAAGAAGAATGTTCACACCCAGATTTTTTGTAGCGTATAATAGTTTGCTAAAGTTGCAAATTTGCTAATATTTTAGATTTGTGTGCACATAAAAACACAAAAAATTGTTTGAGTGCTTCATATCTATCAGCTGGGTCTCTTATACACATGAGGTTTATGGCTAGAATCAGCTACAATATGGACCAGTTTTAATCCTGAATGTCAAACAAAAGGCTATGTGAGGTTATCTTGGTTTTAAATATATGTTTACTGTAATATTTAAGTAGTGTTACCAAAACCTAACACACACACACTGATTTTTTTGTGGTTTATGACTCTCCATGGACATAATGCATTCTGTACTGTACAAACTATACAGTGACAAGAAAAAGTATGTGAACCCTTTGGAATTAGTTGGTTTTCTGCATTAATTTGTCATAAAATATTATCTGATCTTCATCAAAGTCACATGACGTGCTTAAACGAACAAAACAAAAAAAATATGTCATGTCTTTATTGAACACATCTCAGTAAACACTGACAGTGCTGTGGATCTCTTCATTGTCTTCTCCAGCTACATGACTGAGTAAATAGAGCAGATATATCACAAAAAAATCTGCAAAACTCTAATCTGCAATATTTCTTGATATTTTTTACTCATAATATCCTTTGTGACCCATTCCTACCTGTTCTCTTCACACGTTTTGTCATTTTCTATCATCTCTTCGTTGTTCTCTCCATCTTCACGGCTGAGTAAATGGACCATTATCATAGTATTACACATACTACAATCTTAACTTTCAGTATGAAGCTACATATTCATCTACTATGATATATGAGAGTGGTTTAAAGCTACCAAAATATATATTTTAAAGTGCTTAATACAGTAAAAAACTATCCATCAAATGGTCTCTTCTTGTCTAAGAAGACTTTTTGCTAGAATCAGCCACAATGTGGACCAGATTTAATTCTGAAAGGTCAAATAACAGGCTATGTGAGGTTAACTTGGTTTTAAAGAATATATTTAAATATTAACCAGACCTTTATAGAGGAAGCTCTGCAGCCTGAGAAAGGTCACTATATGAGCACATCCACTATTAGACTTTGGTACACGCTGAAGGTTGTTCAAAGCGTATTCATGTACAAGACCTCATTTGGTGAATTGAGGCGTAATTGGAAATGTAGTAATAATACCAGATGGGTCTTTTTTGGTTGCGTTAACCTCCGGTCCATTAGTTTACCCATTTAATACATGTTCTAAAGATATAAGCCATAACTGTGGCTATGTGTTAATGTAATCAAAGAGTGTTTGTAAGATGCAAGGCTATTTCTTTTGTCCTCAGGCTTTGACTGTAATTAAGGCCAAAGCAGATCCCAAAGCATTCATTTCCCCAGCAGTTGTCCTTTATTATTTCCCTCCGCTTGAATTTTTAGGCAATTTACAGCCAGCTTAAAAGATTTCACATATAATTGCAGATCCAGTGCTCTTCCGGACTTTCAGCCCCACACTACAAGGATTTCGAGTCTCAATGGCATCAAAAGCCGTGTAAGCGTGATGCAGGTTTATGTAATGATTATCTCGGGATCGTGCTGATGTGTGGATCTTCATGGCCTGCGTGCCGTTTCTGATGTTAAATTCACCCGAAACACCGCTGATTTGATTCTCGGCGTACTTCTTATCACGAGTGTAATGCGCTGTGACAGATAATGCAAATGTCAATGATGCCTCTGCGTCACATAATTACTGATTTATGCTTTAATCACACCCTGTTCTTGTTACATCATGTGCTTTCATGCAAAGATAAAGGCGTTCAGATAGTTGACGCTCTCAGAGATGTGTCTTTCTGCCTGAATGCTCATCTAATTTTCCCCATGTACTTTCAACATTGACTACAAAAATGGCTATGAATTTATACATAAGCCAGAGCGGATCTCGCGACTACGACCAGGCGACCTTTCTGTGCGCTTGATGGATCGAGCCTATCAGGGAATGTGTGTTCAGGCTCCCATTCAAATACTTATCCTAATAATTAGGTGATAAATGAGGTCTGTTGCTCCCATTGATATTCTCCTTCCCTTCTACAATGCTGTACCTGAGTTGCCATGGCAATAGAGCTCAATGGGAAGAGCAGAGAGCCGCAGGATCTGATGCAGGCGTCCTAAAACAGAGCCAGATAATTGGGGTTTAGGGGAAGCGACTATTTTCGTCAAAGCTGATTGTTTTACTGTCGCTTAACCGTGGCATTTCAATGTCTACAGATTCCCTTATCATCGATCTGTCTGGAAAATCAAGTTTCATATCGCCTACAGGTGTTGCTTTGTCCTTCAGGAGCGTCTCTCAACGAGTTCTCCTAAATACACATCATCTCTCCAAAGATGGAAATGTCTTTTGTGCTATTTTTGGGTGATTTCCTAAATGACTTCAGTGCTTTTCAAGTCTAAAAGGGTCATGAATGGCAGGGAGGAAAATGAAATAATCATTTATAGTTAGAGTAGCACAATAAAGAGGCATATTATTCTTGGTGGATGATGTCCAAGGTCATGCGTTCAACGAAATCTACAGCATTTTTGCTGTATATATATATATATATAAATAACCTTGCTACGTGTACTGTGTTAAGCTAACCGAGACTTGTTATAGCACTTGCATATTATTGCTGTTTTTTTGGTTTTGATTGCTTCTGTTGTTATCATTTGTAAGTCGCTTTGGATAAAAGCTACATGACTAAATGTAAATGTAAATATTATATATATACATAGTAATAAATATTAAATGCATAAAAATACAAAATAGTATATACATACAATCAGAATATACATATATATATATATATATATATATATATATATATATATATATAGTCTGATTGTATTTATATAATCAAATTTTTTATAACATTTATAAAATTTTATACATTTTTTACTATGTTCTAATATAATAAAATAATAAATGAAATTATTGTATTATAATGTATGCATATACACGCATAAGACATAAACCAGCATAACACACACACACACACACACACACACACACACACACACACACACACACACACACATTGTGGGGTTGGTTTTTCTTTTTACATGGTATTTTTATGTATTGATATATATTATATACAGTATTATTTTATATTTGATAAAATATCTACTGTAATAAATTAAACATTATTATTTAACTATTTCATATTATTAATTATTATATATAAAAATATTCATAAAAGTGTGTGTGTGTGTGTGTGTGTGTGTGTGTGTGTGTGTGTGTGTGTGTGTGTGTGTGTGTGTGATGTATGGAAATGTACATGATAATGCATAATTTAATAGTATAATTTCTACCGTTATCAATTTTCTTCACGATGAATAGAAAGTTCAAAAGAACTGCATTCATTTGAAACAGAAATCTTTTGTAACATTTTAAGTGTCTTTATTGTCACTTTTGATCAATTTAATGCATCCTTGATTAATAAAAGTGTCTGTTTCTTTCAATTCTTCTTTCTTTCTTTCTTTCTTTCTTTCTTTTTAACAGTAAAGTAAAAAATAATAAAAGCATTGCATACTTTTCAAGATCCCATTTATTTTTGCGTTCCACCCCAAGTCCTCAAAATGACCCAAAACAAGTCGAGAGCCGCTGGAGCTTCATCTCAGACCGTCCCAGTGTCACATACACAAACATTTTCCTCTAAGATTCATCTTCATTTTCTGCCTGTTGTCAAACATGACAATGTGATAGAAACTCCAGACTGAGGCCATGAAAGGACCCGTGCTGGAGCCTGATGAGACTGGCTTCTCAATAGATAACATGACCAAACCCAGTCCCTGTAAGAAAATGGAAAAGAAAGGCGATTGGGGACGTGTCAGACAGGGACCTGAAGGTTTCAGCTAGTCTCAAAGAGCCATCAAGAACTCATCAGATTGAGTGACGGATGCATGCGTACCTACTGCCACCCCTGCAGAAGACCCTGCCTCTCCAGAAGACATGACAAGAGCAGCATATCAAACACCAATTAAAGTCTGACGAGTGACATTTAATTTACCCTGGACAGAAAAAATAAAATGAAATACAGAAATGGAAATCATGCAGTGACCAGGATGCTGGCTTTGTCTATAGCAGTGCTTCTAAACACTTGTTTGGCTTTACATACTCCCACATATCCATCGGTGAAGCAGTCAAAAAATACTTAAGATTGATGCATTTGAATTGCATATAAAATTCCCATGCATTTGGATTACACAGTTTAACATAAACTAATAAACTTAATATGATGCATATGTGTCAGTCATACATCAGTGAAACAGATCAGATTTGTGTAATACTACTAATAAACTGAATGTGTTGTAAATACACAATAAAAAGGGACATGACATGTGGCCAAGTATGGGACTGAATCCAGATTGTACAGATTACAAGTATGGAAAGTGTGCATTTCACCCATCCAAGCGCACACACACGCACACACACACATATTGCTTGTTTCACAGCTAGCCACAATTTAACTGTGTTTATACTTTTTATAATTTTTCATTCATTCATTGACTCAATCCAGTGCACAAATCTAAACTGTTTCATGTATATATGACTGATAAATATGCATTACAATAACTTTATTGGTTTATGTTTAAACTGTGTAATCCAAATTTTACATGCAATTAAAATGCATACATTTATCTGGCCTTGATTGATTGATTGATTGATTGATTGATTGATTGATTGATTGATTGATTGATTGATTGATTGATTGATTGATTGATTGCACCTCTTCATCAACACCAAACCAGAAATACATTCACTTTGATTCAAGTTATGATAGCATTACCTTTATTTAATGTTTAACATTATATCAATGTGAAATGTTTAATAATATATTGATATGTAGTATATTATAATATTGTATTTAATATTATTTTAACTATGTATTATTAATATGAATGCATTTTTCTTACAATAACATATTATAATCTGTGTTAGGTAATGCATTACTTAGTAATTGATTACTGTACTTTAATTATTTATCCCTTGATAAAGAAAATTAAGGGATTAGTCTTAATTTTTCTGTAATTATAGTTACTTCTAATGTACAGTGGACATAAAAGTCTACACATCTCTGTTAAAATGCCAGGTTTCTGTGATGTGAATGTGGTTGCATAAGTGTACACACCCTCTTATAACTAAGGATGTGGCTGTGTTCAAGCAATCACAGTCAAACTCATGTTAAACAGGAGTCAGTACACACCTGCCATCATTTAAAGTGCCTCGGATTAAACCCAAATAAAGTTTAGCTGTTCTAGACATTTTCTTAGTCGCATCTTACAGCAAAAGCCATGGTCCACAGAGAGCTTCAGAGGGATCTCAGTGTTAAAAGGTATCAGTCAGGAGAAGGGTACAAAATAATTTCCAAGGCATTAGATATACCATGGAGCACAGTGAAGACAGTCAGCATCAAGTGGAGAAAATATGGCGCAACAGTGATATTACCAAGCACTGGATGTCCCTCCAAAATTGATGAAAAGATGAGAAAACTGGTCAGGGAGGCTGCCAAGAGACCTACAGCAACATTAAAGGAGCTGCAGGAATCTCTGGCGAGTACTGGCTGTGTAGTACATGTGACAACAATCTCCTGTATTCTTCATATGTCTGGGCTATGGGGTAGGGTGGCAAGAAAAACTTCTAAGCCGGGCAAAATTTTGCAAAAACACATTTGAAGTCTCCCAAAAAGCATGTGGGAAAATGTGTTATGGTCTGATGAAACCAAGGTTGAACTTTTTGGTCATAATTCTAAAAGGTATGTTTGGCACAAAAACAACACATCACTAAAGGAACATCATACCCACAGTGAAGCATGGTGCTGGCAGCATCACGCTTTAGGGCTGTTTGTCTTCAGCTGTAACTGGGGACTTAGTCAAGGTGGAGGGAATTATGAACAGTTCCATATACCATATGCACACAACCTTCAGGCTTCAGCTGAAGATGAAGAGGAACTTAATCGTTCAGCACAACAACCCAAAGCATACATCCAAATCAACAAAATAATGGCTTCACCAGAAGAAGACGGAAGTTTTGGAAAGGCCCAGCCACAGTTCAGATCTGAATCTGATTGAAAATCTGTGGGTGGTCTGAAGAGGGCTGTGCACAGGAGATGCCCTCGCAATCTGACAGATTTTGAGCATTTTTGCAAAGAAGAGTGGGCAAATATTGCTAAGTCAAGATGTGCCATGCTGATAGACTCATACCCAAAAAGACTGAGTGGTGTCATAAAATCAGAAGGTGCTTCAACAACGTATTAGTTTTGTTAGAATTGTAAAAAAAATAAAAATTCAGGGGGGATATTGTGGTGGTGGTGGGGGGGGAGGGGGTTGGGTTGTTGTAATAGGAGTTTGGGGTCCTGTGGCTAATTTTACACAATGATTACAAAATTGGTCTCATTTTTTAAAAAAGGTTTCTATTTAATACAAAAATTAGCCTTATTAAATGAACTATTATTTATAAAAAAAAAATAATAATTCTGGGGTCTGAAATAGAGGAAGTTTGGTCAATAGTGATGGGATTGATGAGAATGGATGAGACGCATTTGTCCGTGTTTCACTCCGTCTCGAATCACGCTCGCGGAAAGCGCTCGAGGAGCAGTATCTCTTCCGCGGCTTGTATAAGCTCTCGGTTTTGTTTTGTTTTGTTTTTTAAGTAAGAGCAAGAGACTGGACGACGTTCACGTTACGTGATTTGGCTGATTTGTAAGTAGAGAGCGTGACAGTGCACCACATTAAGAGAAACGATCATTCATGTTTTCAGAACCGCAGGCCAAAATTAAAAACAAAACTAAAATTAAAACATCTTTGAGAGCAAGGGGGCCCCCTGGTGTTTCGGGGGCCCTATGCAGCGTGCGTATTCTGCGTATAGGGAGGATCGGTTCTGTGTAAAACTAATAGCACATTTGTGCTTGCGGCCTCGTGCACATGTGCTGATATACAGAAAAGTGCATTGCTTGTGCAATGAATATAAAAACGTAAAAATTCATACATGGGTATTTTTTTGTTTCATTGCTGGAATTATAAGGGCGTACTAATCGCGCAGTGAATGCTTTTGGACTCTCAAAATATTATCAGCGCTCCTATCATCTCTCAGTCCCTCACAGTCACACACACATTATGTCAGGAGAATGTCTTTAAATTCTAATCAAGGAAAAATCATAGCTTTTGTTGCTTCTTTTTCTTAAAGAACTTTAAAAGTTGCACTTGAACCATTTTGCGCGAAAAATTACGAAATTGCTTCTGCTTGTGCGCAGCTTGTTACAGTACCAAGTTCTGATTGGCCAATCGCCGTTATATAGTTCGTAAATGATAAGTAGAGAATTTTAACATTTCATGTGCATGATAAGTTTTAGGTAATACATAAAATTAATAATCCAAAAGGGATGGTAGGGGGGGGGGGGTTACAGAGGGGATGCTTTTTGTCATTTTTTTCGAACAGGGGGATGAATTGTATTTTTACTTCCCCCTTCCCTAAAATATTTCAGTTTGTTTTTTAATTGAGTTGTACAGGTTATAGTTTACATTAAAGGTGGAAAAAGTTCAGAAATGATTTATCTTGGTCTCATTATCACAGAAACCTGGCATTTTAACAGGAGTGTGTAGACTTTTTATATCCACTGTAATTGCAATAAATACTGTGTAGACCATAGAACAATTATATATAAAACAATAGTAGATTTAGCATCAAAATGTAACATCTAATATTAAAATGTAGGTTTTAATGTAACCTCCCTTTGATCAGTTCAAGAATACTTGATGCATTTTTGTATTATTTATTTGAAAGAATTAAAAGAGCAGTTTAATATCTATTGTTCGGCTGGTTGAGGTTTATATGGGACTTCAAAAGAAATAAGTAATGCAATACTTCTTAGAGAGAGTAATTAGTACAGTAAACTAATTATACTTTTGAAGATGTAATTAGTAGCTA
>CM041807.1:15062893-15067893 GCA_023376895.1 Aspiorhynchus laticeps
GGGACTTTATGATTGGTTTGATTGGTTGTTGTCACGAGCAGGGGATTTCAGCCCGGGACCCGGAGAGGACTGAAAGGAGCTCCGAGGAACTTCAGAACATTTTTACTGCTCTTACAGTAGCTTCTTCATTGCTACAACAATAGTGTCTTCCTCACTGTATCTCCTCTAGACCAGAAAAGCATCTTTTCAGCAATATTTGTGGGGAAAAACTATATAAATACATTTTAGTTAAATTTCACATATTTAAGGTTAATCTGTAGCATTACGTTAATAGTGGCTAGAAGAAAATAAACACTTACTACTATTTTTTTTCCCAGATGATATTTTAATAATATGTTTTTGCTTTAGTAATATGCAAGCCTCTTATTTAATCACAGAAACAGCAAGTTATCTGTATAATATGAAGCTTAATAATGGAGCTCAAAATCTCTTGCTCAAAATACTTAATTCATCTCTCAAAAATAAATATCTGTGTCAATGAACATGTCAGTGCCATCAGAATGACAAGTCCTTGTGTCATTGAGTACGGATAAGACAGTCAAATTGCTTAGTCATGTTGTCAATATAACAGTGCATTCTCTTAGTATTACCTGATGTAATCTATATGGCAACAGTTTGGATGACAGTTACTGTATATTGAAATGCAGAAAGGCTGTGCTTTTTATGTATGCCATATATCCATTTCAAAAGTACAAAACACTTTACTGTACGTGGGATATTGATTGTAAGAAACTGTTTTGAAATGTTTGAATTATTGAAGATATGGTCGATCTCCCAATATTTAGCTGCACACTTCAGCCATTGTAAGGCCATGATTGACAGCATGATCCACAATAGTGGCCCTTATTTCATCTGATATGCGCCTCTGTCCTTGGCCTCTTCTGCCTCTTCCTCTGTTTTGTCTGGGTAAGACTATTGCACAGAGAACTACATAATACATTTTGAGCAACATGACATTAGCAACTGCTAATGTAGGAAACCGTAGACAAATGTGCATAATCAATTGCATAAAAGTACCAAAGCAATTGCAACTTGTTCAAAAGAATGAGAAACTGCTTTTATGATGTGCACAAGTGACTAGATGATGTGGAGGTTGAACAAGTAGTTTTGAAAATGTCATTTCTGATCTGAGAAATGCACCAAAGCCACTGAGAAACACTGTAAGATGTTTTTAACTAAATAATGCTTCCTCCAGTGAAAAAGTGCATCTGCTGTTGTCTCTCACATCAAAATCCAGCCACATATTTGTTTAGAGCTGTTCTGGACTGTTTTGTCTTGTAAACGCTGCTTGATCTGTGCAGATTTCTCTCCTGATTCAGACCAAAACACTTTTTCACTGGAGGAAGCGTTATTATGGATTATGGACTCGTATTTTAGTTAAAAACATCTTTAATGCTGGATTTGTTTCAGCTTTTGTCTTCTCCAGATGTTAACTGATGGACTGGAGTACTGTGGATTACTTGTGGATTATTGTGATGTTTTTATCAGCTGTTTGTACTCTCATTCTGATGGCACCCATTCACTGCAGAGCATCCACACTCACCCAGCTGACCATCTTCTGTCCTGCTTCTCTCCTCTTACAGAAGATGAAGTGTCTAAACTTATCCTATCCAGCCACCCCACCATATCCCCTCATATCTCCTGCAAGATTTCCCCTGCACTTCTGCTTTCACTCACACTCATCATCAACACATCACTTCTCACAGGCATTTTCCCACCACACTCAAGCAGGCTCGGGTAACCCCAGTGCTTAAAAAACCCACACTAGACACCGCACTTGTTGTCTAGTGTCTGCAGGCCTGTTTCCCTCCTTCCGTTCATAGCAAAATCACTTTAACGCTTTGTGTTCAACCAAGTGTCTTCCTTCCTTTCACAGAACAACCTGCTGGACAATAACCAATCTGGATTCAAAAGTGGTCATTCAACTGATACCGCCTTGCAGTAAGTCACTGAAGCGCTACGGAGTGCAAGAGCTGAGTCCAAATCTTTAGTTCTCATTCTGCTATATCTATCTGCTGCATTCGACACTGTTAATCATCAAATCCTTCTGTCTACCCTCTCATCGCTGGGAATCACCAGAATTGCACTCCACTGGTTTGAGTCTTACCTCACAGGTAGGTCCTTCAGGGGGTCTTAGGGAGGAGAGGTATCCAAATCACACCAACTGGTCACTGGGGTTCCTCAGGGATCCGTTCTTGGACCTCTCCTCTTCTCCATACACACTACATCACTGGGTCCCATCATACAGGCACATGGTTTTATGCTGATGACACACAGCTCTATCTCTCATTTCAACCAGATGATCCAACGATGCCTGACGGGCATCTCAGCATGGATGAAACAACATCACCTGCAACTCAACCTGGCAAAGACAGAGCTTCTCATCTTCCCAACCACCCCATCAGTACAGCACCAGTTTACCATCCAACTGAGCTCATCAACGATAAGCTCATCGGGTTCAGCCAGGAATCTTGGAGTGATCCTTGATGATCTGCTGACCTTTAAGTATCATATTGCAAAAAACAGCACGATCATGCAGGTTTGCACTACACAGCATCAGGAAGATCGGACCCTTCCTAACAGAGCATGCAACACAGCTTCTCGTCCAGGCCCTTGTCATTTCTAGGCTGGACTGTTGCAATGCTCTTCTGCTCTTCTTCTTCTGTGAGCATCTAACTGCCTATGCCTTCACTTTTTCTGTTCTCTTTTATCCTGTCCTAGCTTTTACTATTTGAACAATGACTGAAACCTTGTATAACGGGCACTTCTTGTGTTTATTGCCAACTTATAGTAAATCGCTTGATGTATTCCTCAATTGTAAGTCGCCTTTGATAAAAGTGTCTGCCAAATTAATACATGCAAATGTGAATTATTACTTTAATATTTGTGGAATAATTACTTTTTTATACACTGCCCTCCAAAAGCTTGGAAACGCCCTAGAAAAGTGGGGTTTGGGACGATATCACACTTCCAAGCTGTGCAAATCCTATTTGGAGAGGAAACGGTCAGCTGGCATCATGTCTGTCATGGAATGGCCTCCCCAATCACCCGACCTCAACCCAACTGAGCTACTAGGAGCTGGACCGTGATGTCCGTAAGAAGTGCCCAACCAGTGTGAATCATCTTTGGGCAATCCTTCAGGAGGCTTGGAGTAATATATCAAGTGAATAAACGGACAGCTCGGATGCCCAGATTATGCAGAGCTGTAATAGCTGCTAATGGTGGATATTTTGATGAATCTATTTTTTTTTTTTTTTTTCTATGTATAAACTGTTTATGTAATTAAATATGTTTTCGTAGTTTGTGTTGTCCCTTATCAGTGCAAAATGATCACAAATTAAAAAGGATTCATGCCAATATTGTCCAAAACCCCATTTTCTAGAGCGTTTCCACACTTTTGGAGGGCAGTGTATTTTACAAAATAGGTCAGCATGTTTTTTTCAAACATCTTTTATAAATAATACGAATAAATCTTAAGAAGAAGAACTTTTTTTAGGAGATGACATTCGGTGGCAGTTTCTAGCGAGTGTCAGTCTAGCAGAAGTCTCTCTTTTAGAAGTAGCACATTCTGCACATAAACGCTTATGCCTTGATAAATAATAGGAGCATTACTGTTCACTTGTGTCACAAAATGACAGCTTAGAATAAAAATCTGAAAGTGCTATTATGTGCAGAATTGGCTGTAAAGCACATGCTGTAATTTCTAAGGAAAAAGCCAACACTAAACGATAACAGGCCTCAAGCGATTTTGTCACATTTTAGGTATTATAACTTACGTTTCTTTATTATAGTTAATGGCAGCAAGATCATTTTTATGACAGCATGCATTACACAGCTAATTTAATGGAGATGCAAATCATGGGAGCCATTGTTTGTTTACTACATTTTACATTAGCCTGGGATATTTTATGTATATCTTACACGTTTTTGTGCATTATATTTAGCTTTTTTTTGAAGCTACATGATAGCTTTGTGTGAATCCACATAAGTCTAAGTAATTTTTAACGGCTAATAATCAAAGATTGAATAGGTTTCTAAATCGTAATCCTGGTTCTTGAGTCATTCCTTGTGTCATAACTCAAAGATGATTGTTCAGCTTCATTGATTTCCTGTGGCTAAATATCCTCAATGGCCCTCTGAATTTTAATAAGTTAGCTCAGAGGGAAAGATGAAGGTAATTCCAGCTAATATGATCATTCATTCATCCATAAGAAGATCATAGGTGATACTGTAGCTCCAGCTGCCTCCGTTCCCTTCAGTAACCTGACTTTGACTCTCCTCACGTTAGATGTGAACCCACCTCGAGGAGCTGACTCATGAAAGCCCTTCTTTAACCTCAGGTGTGAGTGAAGAAGTCAGAGAAATCTCTCTGAACGCACTCCAAATGACATATACGAGGCCCTTTGAAGGAGTAATGCATTTCAGGGTCATTCTGTGTGGAAGAGGAATAACAAGCCTCTTCAAAGAGTCTCTTGATGAATGATGCTGAAGACACTGAAAACAGCTCAGGTGAATAAGTCATTTTAGTACTAAAGAAGCACCTCTTGGACATATAATACCTAGATTTTTAGTATATTGGGAATTTAACACTTCTATTGAGATTAAATTGAGATAATACTGTAGTTTTTTTAATCAGATTTTTTTTTTTCTGTTTTCATTTTAATTTTAGTTAAAGTCATTTTGTGTTTTGTCATTTTAGTTGCTTTTTTATTTATCTATATATTTTTTTTCAGTTTTAGTTTTAGCTATTTAAGTGCATCTAAAATAAAATGAGAAATGTTTCATAAGCAACTATCTATCTATCTATCTATCTGTCTATTTGTTTGTTTTTGTATTATATTTTATTTCAGTTAAAATTTATTTGATTTCAAGTAACAACATTTTTAATGGTTTTAATTAGTTTGTTTTATTTAACTATAATAAGCATGGAGGCATTCAATTGATTAAACGTGACATTAACGGTACACACACACACACACACACACACACACAAATCTAAA
>CM041807.1:15075393-15132893 GCA_023376895.1 Aspiorhynchus laticeps
AAGTTGGTAACCAGACTGTTTTGATTAAAGGAATATTTCACCCAAAAATGAAAATATTATGATAATGTTGTCACCCTCAGGTTATCCCAGATTAGGTTGAGTTTGTCTCTTCATCAGGTTTGTAGAAATGCATCTCTGCAACAGTGTTTCATCAATGGATGCTCTGCAGTGAATGGGTGCCGTCAGAATGAGAGTCTGATAAAAACATCACAATAATCCACACCATTGGAAAAGTGTTCTGGTTTGAATCAGGAGAGAAATCTGCATCAGATCAAGCAGAGTTTACAAGACAAAACAGCTCTAAACAAAAATGTAGCTGGATTTTAATGTGAGAGACAATGCACTTTTTCACTGGAGGAGTTATTATGGATTATGGACTCGTATTTGAGTTAAAAAATGTCTTAATGCTGGATTTGTTTCAGCTTTTGTCTTCTCCAGATGTTAACTGATGGACTGGAGTGGTGTGGATTATTGTGATGTTTTTATCAGACTCTCATTCTGACGGCACCCATTCACTTAAAAAAAAAAAACATACTTTTTTCGGTTTTGTAAAGAAAGTCAACATGAGGGTGAGTAAATGAACTAACTCAATAAATCTCAAAGAATCATCTTGAAATGTTTTACTATGAATAAGCTGATGTTTTTACACCAGTTTCTCATGCTATTGCATGCAGTATAGTTTGTATAGTGTGCTAAGTATGAAAAGTTCATTATGCATTGAACTCTCAGATGATCGACTACATTTGACCCCCACATGAACTTCCATTGTCTCTGTTTTTCACATCTTTTTGACTCATTATTCAATCTGATTTTCAAATGTTGAAACATTCATATGATGGGGAATCAAATTCTCCTTGACCTCCTGAGATGAAGAGTTCATCGTGAAGACAGACTGAAACTCAATACTTTCTCAAGAACTGTTGGTGCGGTGAGATAACAGAGAGAAGAGCTAATGAGAATAACAATGTGAGTTTGTCAGAAGTTTGGGGTTGGTAAGAATTTAGCATGATTCTGAAAGAATTCTCTTCTGCTCACCAAGGCTGCATTTATTTGATCAAAAACAGTAAAAACCATAATGTTGTGAAATATTATTACAATTATTGTTTTATATGTTAATATCTGTTAAAATGTAATTGATTTCTGTGATCAAAGCTGAATTTAAAGCATCATTACTCAAACAGAAGTACATTTCTGATTAGTATCAATGTTGAAAACAGTTGTGCTGCACAATATTGTGTAAATCATCGTTTATTTTTATTTTGCAGGATTCACAGATGGATAGAAAGTTCAAAAGAACATAATTTCTTTGAAATAGAAATGTTTTGTAACAATTTTAAATTCTTTACTGTTACTTTTGATCATTTTAATGCATTCCTTCTGAATAAAAATATTAATTTCTTAAAAAAAATAAAAATAATAATATATAAATATATATATATATACTGTATGTACAGTATATATATATGTGTGTGTGTGTATACATAGATATGTGTGTATACATACAAGTACAACAAATTAAACATAATTCAGGTAGTATATAGATACCACTGTTAAAGGGATAGTTCACTTTGAAATTAAAATGTGGTATCTATCAGCTTACCCCAAGGGCATCCAAGATGTAGGTGTCTTTTTTTCTTCAGTAGATCCAATTTTGATGTTTTTAGGTCAAACCGTTCTAGTCTGTCAGTCATATAATGGCAGGTATAGGTCACTGTCTCTATAAGAGGGAAAAAGAACATGCACAGAGAAATCCAAATTAAACAATTCCCCATCGTCACTACACATTGATGGCCTAAGACACGAAACGAGCGGTTTGTGTGAGAAAACCAACAGTATTTATATCGTTTTTTACCTCTTGTACACAACCATGTCCAAGTGATCTGAGTGCACACGCATCCGGTGTGTGACGTGTGTGTGCGCGCGCTCTGGCTCGTCGGCGTCAACGCTTGACGGAGGGCGTGTCTGAAGCGTTGTCCTGACGCAACTTTTCAAGCGCCAATGGAGGCGTCAGCCAATCAGATCGCCTCATGCAAATACCCAATCTGTTCATGCAACACCAGAGAAGTATGTGATTGGTTGTTGTAACTATGACGGCGCGTCAGCACCACGCTTCAGACACGCCCTCCGTCAAGCGTTGACGCCGACGCCCCGTGTGAATGCAGCGTGAGCCAGAGCGCGCGCACACACACGTCACACACCGGATGTGTGTGTGCACTCAGATCACTTGGACATGGTTGTGTACAAGAGGTAAAAAACGATATAAATACTGTTGGTTTTCTCACACAAACCGCTCGTTTCGTGTCTTAGGCCATCAATGTGTAGTTACGATGGGGAATTGTTTAATTTGGATTTCTCTGTGCATGTTCTTTTTCCCTCTTATAGAGACAGTGACCTATACCTGCCATTATATGACTGACAGACTAGAACGGTTTGACCTAAAAACATCAAAATTGGATCTACGGAAGAAAAAAAGACACCTACATCTTGGATGCCCTTGGGGTAAGCTGATAGATACCACATTTTAATTTCAAAGTGAACTATCCCTTTAAGCATGCAATCTCATATACTCATATAATCTCATAAAAAAGTCACATGACAACAATGTAACAAAATACTGTTTGACATGATTATCTCACTATATTCATACTATTTCTGGAAAACATTTGGCTTTATAATTTCACTGTCAAACAATGGCTGTCTCATATACATATGGAGCTGTCAAAATTATTTAAAGCTTTAGCTATCAACATAACTATCAACATAACTAAAAAGTTGTGACAACTAGACTTGATCAAAAAACACTTCTGATGGTAACAAATGCAAAACTAATGCTGTTTTTGCTAATATACACAGCCACAATTGCAATTGATTAATAATTTAAAGTGTTTCATACACAGCAGTACATATGAGAGTTTAATCACGTAAGCATTTTTAGAATATTTACAACACTACAAAGTGTGATGTGAAGCCAAACTAACTTAAGATAATTAAGGCCTTGTTTATATAGTCCTAGTTTAAATATTCACTTGTGTTGAGACTGTGCTGATCATGAAAATGTGTGTTTGCTGCTCCATAACAGATACTTTACTTTCATCAGGCTCTTAATCATTCAAGACATCATCTGAGGGGTTTTATTTTTTTAGTATTTTACTTGTAATATCAGAAAGACGTGGAGATGACTTTCTTCATCATTCATTGAGGTCTGGTTTACTGCCCTTCATTACTCGCCACAGTCTGCCCTTACATGTGCTTTTATATATTTAACAGTTGTGTTACTACAGTAAAATTGTAATGAATTGTTGCGGATGCTTGAAAAGCATTCTGTTTTTTATGCATGACATAATATTTTCTTCTCTTTTCCTCAATAATGTGTTTGATCACCAAATGCACTGTTAATGAACACACGTCTCAGAGGGAACAGAGATGAAGATGAAAATGAAGACACAATCATCTTAGGAAGGAAATTCACATCAAATACAATTAAATTGGTTTCAGCTGCTCAATTCTTTGTCTCCAATGACCATAGAAAGAACTGATTACAGCATTGTTTTGGTTTTTAGCAGAGCTCTAATGGGGTTTCAGCACTAATCGGCACTTCAATAATAATAATAATAATAATAATAATGAAAGCTGAACAACTATGAGCTCAATGCTATGATATGTAAGGCCATATTTTTAAAACATTGATATACTGCAGACTGTTTGTTTGCTTTTAAATCAAGCCAATAAAATGAACTCACGAGTGAATGAGTGAATGAACGGTCAATAAACTATTATTGCACAGACTTTGTGTGTCATAAAAAATCCTGCGCCACCTTTATTACAGTGATTTAGGAGGACTGTATGTCAAATATCTGAACTGAACTGATACGGTACATACAGTATGCCATATGATTTCTACTCCCAATCACACACTGGATTGATTATATTGATATTACAAATCCATAGTTCTCCTTCAGGGTACGACGATATGGCATAAGCTGTTTAATAAAGAAAGATCAATTCCAGGTGGAAAGACCTTGCTAAGTCATTTTTATATCGGTGATTCAATTGTCTGTCACAAAAGGACTTCAGTAAAAACATCCTTTCACCGGAGATGAATTTGTGTTTTCAAACAATGCATCAGGTTTCTTGTTATCTCAAACAATTTTGCTTTTCAAATATGTATTGTGTTGTAGAGTCAGCATGAAGTAAAAATGGACCTATTTACTTCTTTATTACATGTTCCTTACAGTGAATGATACAGTGCATGTTATTCCTAAGAAAAGGGAATCTATAATCTAAATTTAACAACGTCAACAACATCACTTGAGCTGTTGATTAATGTCAATAAATAGTAAAATAGCTCGTTAGGCATTTATTAACTATCAGTCTCATTCAGTTATAGTATGCAATGCTTACTTTTCACCATTCAGTCAATTCTCAATTGATCAAATCTAGTTTTCATTTTACTTTATGGCTTAAGAATGGTAATCCTAGCTAATTGTGTATGTACTGTATGTACATGTATGTATTGATTGATTGATTCTTAAACAACACAAACATATGTAAGGATTGTTTTATTTTAAGTTTTTTCTGCCGTGAAGGAGAAGTATCCTGGTGACTTTATGGGAGTGGAAATTCTTGCTGATTTATGACTGATTTATTTATTTTTTACTAAAAAAAACAAGACAAATACTTAAGGATTTTGTTTATTTATTTATTCTGCAGGAAAGGAACAAACATCCTGTTAATTTTACTCTATGGGTTAAGAGTGGTAATTCTTGCTAATTTTGGATTTATTTATTTATTCTAACTTTAAAAATAGAGAAAAATACTTAATCATTTTTTTTTTTATTTTGTATTTTATTTTATTTTATTTTATTTTATTTATTTATTATTTTTTCATTTTTTTAAAAAAATTTATTTTTTGTATTTTATTTTATATTTATTTATTTATTTATTTATTTTGTATTTTATTTTATTTATTTATTTCATGTTTTTTCATTTTTTTTTTTTAATTATTATTTTATTTTATTTTATTTCATTATTATTATTATTATTTTTTGTTTGTTTGTTTGTTTGTTTTTGTTTAGTTTAGTTTAGTGTTGCTGCAGTGGAGGAGAAAACACTTATGAATCGATGTCCACCGAGCTCCCATGAGTCTGCATGACAACAGTGATGCTCGGTGAGCATTTCAGATTCATTCGTGGCATATCAATGAACAGACTAGCTTCCACTCGCACATGAGAGCAGAATTTTAGCTTTTCTTTAAATAAAATCAGCCAGCAGTGCAAAGCTGTTTTTTCTGTTCTCAATAATTGCGTGAAGATCCGTGAAAATTTATGCTCTGACTTCTTCTTTGAGCCATTTTTTAGTCTATAAAAGTGGAGACTGTCAGAAACCTTTCGCGATGATTTGTGCCTTTTTGCATACAGACGTCCACTTAGAGAAGACTGGAAGTGTCTTAAAATGGGCTGTCAGCATGAGTGAAAGGCGGCTCTTAAAGACGGTCGGGGTTTTCCTGCAAAGGAAAAATCCAGTCTCTGAAAATCAGCCTCACAGAGCTCATTTAGCCCATGCCAGGTGTCAGGGACAATGTGCGAAGCTGGATCGATATTACACTTAACTATTACAAAGACAGATATGTTCCTGAAATTCGAAGGGACTCTCGCATCTCCAATCAGCAGATCACATCGAGCGGGACGAGGCCCATTGATTTGAGCCGACTAATGGAAGAGTCTGTATGCACACAGACAACAAGAGAGCAGCTTCACAGCTTTGTTTATAAATACTTTATTCCACTTGACAGCAGAAATCTACACCTTTAATGAAACTGTCAGGGGTGCTGTGATCGTAATGAGGAAGCCGACCTCACAAACACACACACAGAACATTAATAGCACAAACCATGGGCCATGCCAAATATAATTATGTCCACATTACTACAGCCCGAGTTCCCTGTAGATCTGGCTGGCTCTCTCTTCTTCTCTTTCTTTATTCTTCTCCCTCCATTCCTCTCTGCAATGCGGTACTAGCGCCGCAGCTACCAAATTTGTTATTTCAAAAAATGAGTCTGGTACGGCTTCATTTTTTCCCCTTAACCCCGAGGTGGCTCATTTCCCAAAACATATTGTAAAAGTAAAGGTGCTGGAGCACATAATCATCACAGGTTTTAGATGGTTTAGGTACTTGACACGGCCAAAACCTAGTGAGACGGCTATACAGAGCACGACGGAATCAACTAGAAAGTGTGCTTATAGTCAAATGAACATAAACTGCTGATAATATAAGCACCCAGTATGATTCTATATGTAAATATAATATGCTTGTTTCATGTTTATTGATCCCAGTAGAGTCTGATTTTAGCATAACACAAATTTTGCAAAAAAAAATTTTTTATTACTTTTGAACTATAGAACTATTTTTAGAGATAATGTCTGATGGTGAACTACTATTATTATTATTATTATTATTGAAACCAAAATTAAAGTTAATCAGTTTAACAATTTCCGATAAAATTTATTTATTTTAATGTAATTTATGTTTCTGAATAATATTTTAGATATTTTCAATTTTAGAATATTTTTTAGAATTAATAAATGAATGAACACTTTCTCTAAATATATTTTTTTATATTTCATTTTTATTATATTTTTAATACATTTTTTTTAATATTTTATTATTTGTTATACCTATGTATTATAATAATACTGTAATAATAACAATAACAATAATTATAATAATACATACATTTTTTTATAGCACCTTCAAAACTTGCATTTATATGTTAAAGCATCTCTATTAACTATAAAAACAGCCTTTCACAATCACTCCATTTAACTTTGCATCTCCTGATTGTTTCTCTGGAAGTGAAATGTATTAAACCTGACGGATGCAGAGACATTCCAGAATGTTCCATCGGATTTCTTTTACAATCCACCTCCTGACTCAGCTTTTCTGTCACAACGCTCAGTTCAGATAGACAAAGGCAGGCTCCAGTGTTGCTTGTAAAGCATCAACCAACCATTAACCGCAAACACAAGCCTTTATTGATTGTCAGGTGCTCCTGAAAGCGATGTGGGTTGGATCTACGCTTTGATCCCCAAACTTTATGCATGGTGGATTCATAATAATAGCATTAAATGATTTATTGTGCTCTCAGTCACTGATGCGGAGCGCAGGTTGGGAGTCTTATATCTCTGTGGGGAGTTCGGGTGAGAATCCGCGGTGGAGTCGAGCACCGAAGTCAAATTCTCTCAATGTTGAGTGCGTGTTTTTGTGCAACGTGACCTTTTCAAAGAGTTTGAAGAAAATCGGATGCTCTTACTTTGAGGACAAACAACGAAGTGCTCCGAATACTTATAGTGATGATTTAAATGCCAAGTCATTTGTAGAACAAAGTGAATTAAATAAAAATATAGCTGCAAGCAGCAATTAAGGGGCCAAGCACCATAGAAGCAAACATCAGACCAACTGCAGCAATGTGTAATTGAAGCCATTTTAAGATGATTTTAGTCGAAATGGCAGAAAAATCATGTGCAACTACTGGTAATATAATTTAATGTCTTATCACGTTTGACAAACAGGTGGCGCTGTTATCACATTGACGTGGCGTGGTCAGTGTGAGGTGAAAATGGCACACACAAAGTTTGGTGTCAATATGTCAAAGCTTTGCAAAGGTACAGCCTCAGGTGCAGTTTGGCATCTTTTCAGCAAATTCGTTGATGCGATAAATGAAAGCCGTTTCGTATATCGACACGAAATCCATAGCTTTTTGCCAGCATGGTCTGAAGATGATCCGAGTCAAATTTGGTGAAAATTGGACTAACGGTCTAGCAGGAGTATAATCAAAATGGCGGACAGGAAATTCGGCCAATTTTGGCATAATTGGTATCGATGTTCTTGGCATGATCCTATCAACATCAGTTACAATAGGCTAATGTAAACAAAAGTTATTAGCATTTTTAGAAATGTAATTATAACTTTTGACCACAAGATGGTGCTGCCCAAAACTTTTTGAGTACCATCAGAGCATGGAGTCGTACCGAGTTTTGTAACGATATGTCAATGCGTTCGTAAAACATTGCATTTTATGACAAAATTCAAAATGGCCAACGCCCAAAATGGCTGACATGGAAAAATTGGATATGGTTTGACACGGCATGCTCCACCGATTCTAAAGAGAGAGTTTTCTGACAGTTTTGTGATTTTTGGCCAAACCATTCAGAAGTTATAAGCAAAAATAGCCATTTTTCATATCTCCTGACCACTAGGTGGCACTGCGCCGAAACACTGCAGGTAGCCTCAGGTCATGCTTGTTATGACACACACCTAGTTTGGTCTCAATACGTTACACCGTTGCGGAGATATAGCCTCATATCCATATTTGTGTGCCTTTCCTCGAATTCGTTCCCGCGTTATTCGAGAACGGTTTGATGAATCAACTTGAATTCCATAACTTTTTGCCAGCATCGCCTGAAGATGATCTGAGCCAATTTTGGCGAAATCAGACAAACCGTCTAGGATGAGTTCGAAAAGGTAGGTTTTACGAACTTTTAAAAATAGCGAAAAAACAAAACCTTATGATTTTTTAATTTTGGAGTTCATTCGACTCGGCATGAGTCACGGAATCAGAGGAAAAATTATTTTGAACCTAATGGTTCAAAAGTTATTTTGATGGTCCCTTTAACACATTCTGTTGACTATAAGTAACGTTGCACCTACATATCTACCGACTCTCATTAGAGTGTTAGTAGAGTATTAGTAGACTGGTAGAGTTTGGGTTAGAATAAGTTGACATGTACTTGCAAAGTTACTTACAGTCAGTAGAATGTCTGTTGAGATGCCATCACAATAAACAGGGTAGCTGATATTAATCAGACAGGCTACTAATATTATAATGAGAGTTTGTTGATGTGTAGTTGCAAAGTTACTTATTGTAGACAGAATGTTCAAAAGGGACCATCAAAATAAAGTGTTACCAAAGTTATTAGCATAAACATGAGTGAAACTTTAGACAAGTGGTGGCGCTAGAGAGTTTGAGTTAGAGACTCCAAATTTGCTGTGGTTAATGTTGGGACTGTCCTCTATCAGTGTGCCAAATTTAATAACTTTCTCGCAAGCGGTTCTATGGACTGTCATAGACTAAATACCGGAAGAAACGGAAGAAGAAATCTAACGGATACATTCGGGGCTTGGCCCCTAATAAATTGTCAGGATAAACTCTGATGTTGGCTTCAGAAAGCCTGACAAATTCACAAGAAAGTTTGAAGTAGTTTTAAAGTGATAGTTCATCTAAAAATGAAAATGTGCTTCTAATTTACTCACCCTCAGGCCATCCAAGATAACTTTTTTTTTTCAGCAGAACAGTAAAGAAGATTTTTAGCTGAAAATGTGCTCCTTGGTGATTCACAATCTGGCTACCACCACTGGCTATTTTGAGAGTTAAAAAGCAAATGAAGGCAACACAAATTCAATATTATGGCGCCTGACAATGTTTCGAGCTCGAGTGCTCGAGTCTACACAGATCTACAACTTACTCAATCAAAACTCACTTTCAGAAACTTTTTATGATTTCTCAATGTTTATGTAAAAAGGTGAGATGATGAAGACTAGTGTATTCACTTTATATATTTTATACATGTAAAACATCCATGTTTGATGTCATTATTTGGTGCTTTAATAATATGATTGTGTATATGTAGTATGATTATGTAAATGAACGTGAACTGAATCAGTTCATTGAAACAAAAGAACCAAATCATGGAAAAGAATCAGATTTCCACGTTTGTCTGAGGCTCTGGATTAAAGGTAATAATGTTGTAAATAATTTTCAGTTTCTTGCACAAACCTATCGTTTTGCTTCATAAGACCTCAATATATTGTCAGGAGCCATGAGTATTAATTTTGTATAATCTGGGTGGTTGCTACTATGCATTATCATATTGCTAGTGTGTGTCAGATACAACTGTAGATACTGTGCTAGACAGACAGACAGACAGATATATAGATAGATAGATAGATAGATAGATAGATAGATAGATAGATAGATAGATAGATAGATAGATAGACAGACAGACAGACAGACAGACAGACAGACAGACAGACAGACAGACAGATATAGATAGATAGATAGATAGATAGATAGATAGATAGATAGATAGATAGATAGACAGACAGACAGACAGACAGACAGACAGACAGACAGATATAGATAGATAGATAGATAGATAGATAGATAGATAGATAGATAGATAGATAGATAGATAGATAGATAGATAGATAGACAGACAGACAGACAGATATAGAGATAGATAGATAGATAGATAGATAGATAGATAGACAGACAGACAGACAGACAGACAGACAGACAGATATAGAGATAGATAGATAGATAGATATAGATAGAGATAGATAGATAGATAGATAGATAGATAGATAGATAGATAGATAGATAGATAGATAGATAGATAGATAGATAGATAGATAGATAGATAGATAGATAGATGATGGATAGATAGATAGATAGATAGATAGATAGACAGATAGACAGATATAGATAGATAGATAGATAGATAGATAGATAGATAGATAGATAGATAGATAGATAGATAGATAGATAGATAGATAGATAGATAGATAGATAGACAGACAGACAGACAGATAGATAGATAGATAGATAGATAGATAGATAGATAGATAGATAGATAGATAGATAGATAGATAGATAGATAGATAGATAGATAGATAATATAACCTTGTATAATATTTCAGATAAAAGCATAAATTGCACTGATTAGGTCTCCTGCCTTTCTTGACCCGAGCGATCCGAGCGATCTGGAATGTTTTCCACCGGCACCCATTAGCTATAATGCATTATGCAGGGTTAGCCTTGTGCGGGCAACTTTCTCGCTCATAACTGTCTGCTAAATAACGGTTATTGAACTCTGCTATCATTGTGTGAATATAATAGAACAATACAATGGCACTGAATGGAGACCTTTATTACTTCAATTGCACATTCATATCATCAAACTGTCAGTCCATTCAAGCATCTAAGTGCACAACAACAGAGCATGGATTTCTCCCTCGAAGGTTTTTTTACACCTTTTTCTTCACAAGAATAGAAAACCTCATGTGTAAGTGTGTGCAAAAAGCCATAGCTGTCCCTATTTTCTTTGCCTGGCTGCTTCTTGTGGCTTTTGAATCCGATATGACTAACTTTTTCTCTTCTTTCTGAAGGCTCAGCTGGTTTTTTCTGTGCCACGGGGTTTGTTGTTTTGCATAAGTGTATATATATATAAGGCCTCGGAGTCACCGTGACTGTAGAAGCTGGATTAATGGCAGCAGAGCTGTGGGACTGAATCAGGTGAGTAATGGTACGGTTTTCCCGTTCATTTATCAGATCCACAAGAGTCTTGACACGCAGGACTGAGGAGAGAGCAGCTCCCATGGTGGGGCGCATGTAAATGTTCAGGTAAACAATGCCATACTTTGCATAAATACAGCTCACCTGTCCAGCTCTAAAGGGAGGGATGGGGATAATGAATCAGAGCTGTGCTATTTCTCTTGTGTATGTGATGTAATATGTGAAAAAAAGTCTTGTTTGCAACACCCATCAGCCCTTAAAATACATAAATATGAAAATTATGTAATTTACTCAACTTCTGGCTTTCTTTCCGCTGTCGAACACAAAAAGAGAAGTTTAGCAGAATGTTCACGATGCTCTTTTCCATAAAATGCAAGTGAATGGTGCAAGGGCTGTCAACCTCCAAATAACATCATTTCATTGTACATATGACACAAGTATTATATTCTAGGTCTTCTGGTGTCATATAATAGCTTTGTGTAAAGAAGCCATCACTTTTATTATGTTTTATTTTTGGTTAACACCCTTTGGTCACCATTCCTTTTCACTGTATAGAAAAGAGCAACATTAAAACATGCACTTATATACTTTTTAAAAGTGCACTTCATAATAAAAGTTTGCAAGAAAAGGTCATAAAGGTTTGGAATGACATGAGGGTGAGTAACAGTTCATTTTTTTGATTGAACTGTCTCTTTAAGAATATTCATAATTTGATTTGATTTCATAATTGCAGCCATTTATAAACATTTAGCCTATATAATGTGAATGTAAATGGATTAATCATTTCAGATATAAGAAAATGACTTTGATTGCCTGATAAGTATGAGACGCACAGGCCTGCTAGCTTTATTCATCAGATGTTTTTACATCCGGAGGGAAGCATTCATTTGTCCTCGGTGTTGTGATAGCAGCGTGTTGAGTAAACAACAGCCCCAAAGACTAGCTTTGCTTCCAGAACACGCACACGGACACATATGAAAAATGTTATCTTCAAATATCCTATCAGCTCTTTTGAATCTCAGAACTCTGAAGACTGAACATATTCTGTTAAGGACAGACACCACTTTTCTGTTAATTCATAAATGAAATCCAACCCCAACGCAGGGTTATTATACTTAACGAAAACTGAAACCATTTATTAAAAAAATAATTATAATAAAAAAATTAAAAAATAAACATTAACTAAAATAAAATAAAAAAAATATTTCAGATAGTAAGTTTTTCATACTAAAATAAACTGAAATAAAATATAAAATTAATAAATTGATCAAAATTATATTTTTTTTATAAAAACCGTATGTTTGTGTGTGTAATGTATACATATATACTAAAAATTACAAAAAAAAAAATTACTAAAAATGAACTAAAATTTAAAATAAAATATGAAAATATTAAATTTAAAAACTGATTCAAAATATAATTAAAAACTATATTTGTATCTCAAATAACTCTGCCCCAACATTAATGAACATTTTTTTGCACATTCATACAAATATATCATGCACGTCTGTTCTTCAGTATGTGAACACACGCTGAAACGTCTTAATTGACTCCTTGTGCTTTGATGTATGCATAAGTAGACGAGGAAGCACAAGCCCACCTGCACATTATACCCATTAAACGCTTAGCTGTAATTGCAATTAGTAGCGGAATGAATATAAACTTCGAGGAATGAAGCACACTCGACAAGAGCACATTATCCAAAGGCTCTACAGAATTAAACAAGTTGTTGTGAGATTTTGATTTAACTCGAGGGGACGTGCGAAGTGTTACCTTTGACGGCTTACTCGGCTGATGATGTTAGCTTACTGACGCGTCCCTAATGCATCAGTAAGTGACTAATGGTTGGGTGGTGCTAGTGTGTTCTAGATAGTGATAGTTCATTAACTGGACCAAGGATGTGTAGCTGCTCGCTGCTTTTATCCCCTCCAAAACCCTCCCTTGAGAGCGCCATCATTTCTCCAGAGCACTCGAGAAGAGCGCCACCACAACTTTGAAGGAATTAACAGATGGCGTAGCGCTGAGAAGGAGATTGCCAAGGTTAATGATACTGAAAAATTAGTGAGACTGATGCGTAATTACAATGATGGATGGACTCAAACGGATAGACTTGAATCTCCTATTAAAGCCATCACGTCTCAATGCTTGTTTGTGAGATCTGGAGAGCCGGGGATGCTATGTAACGTCAGGCGATGAGACGTACGGCGACCCCCTGCTGTTGAGTCCGATTGAGACGCTCTCCAGTCGTGACGGGATTGAGTCTGAGCTGCTCTTACTGCTAATGTGTGTCACAAGCAGAACAGAGGGTGAAGCTGTTGATTCCTCATCAAACACAGTGCTCCTGTATTATCAGAATATCTCCTGAGGAGACAATGATGAATTCCTCAAATTGCACGCAAGTGAGTTTTATGCGCTTCAATGCAGATTGTAGTGGCTTATTAGTCAATGTTTGGTGAACTGGTCTTCCCTAATGATTCCAATGTTGCTTTATTTTGTATGTGCAGTACATTTTAAAAATAAGACAATAGAAGTAATCATGAAATTACATATGAAGTTAAGTGGATCAAAAAAGAACTTCAAAGATAAGATAATTGCATTTAATGTACAGTAAATTCAAACTTTAATACATTTTCATTTAATTGCATTTAACATGCAATTAAGTCTCCAAAAACATTACATTCAGTTCACACTTAAGTATAGTCTTTTAAAGTGTATTATTTCTGTAATCAATTTTTCTAAGTATGCTTTATAATAATGGAAAAAACTTTTTGAGCATTAATGCACTGATTTGTTTTGTTTTTTTACAAAAGCTGCATATTTTACAAAATAATTTGGACTCTAAGGCCCGGTTTCACAGACAGGGCTTAGACTAAGCCAGGATTAGATCATAGTTCAATTAGGACATTTAAGTGATTTTTATAAACGTGCTTAGAAAATCATTACTGGTGTGCATCTTGAGACAAAACAAAGGCACTGATATATATTAAGATCAGTCAGTGCAAGTGTATTTCATTTGAAACAGCTCAGACTTACATTTTAGTCCAGGACTAGGCGTAAGCCTTGTCTGTGAGACCGGGGGTAAAACTGCTAGTATATCAAAGCCGTACATCTAAATTATTTAAGTGATGTATTGTCAAGTATGGTGACCCATACTCAAAATTGGTGCTCTGCATTTAACCCATCCAAGTGCACACACACAGCAGTGAGTAGTGACACACACACACACACACACACACACACACACACACACACACACACACACACACACACACACACACACACACACACACACACACACACACACACACACACACACACACACACACACACACACACACACACACACACACACACACACACACACACACACACACACACACACACACACACACACACACACACACACACACACACACACACACAGAGCAGTGGGCAGCTCCAGCGCCTTGCTCAAGGGCACCTCAGTCATGGTATTGAAGGAGGAGAGAGTGCTGTTCATTCACAATCCCCACCTTAAATTCCTGCCGGTGTGAGAATCAAACCAGCGACCTTCAAGTTACAAGCCCGACTCTCTAACCATTAGGCCACAACATCTAATTAACATGTATTCCGAATTTGAAGTTGATATCACAAAAATTAAGGTTCCAATGAAATATAGCCACCGGTTGACACCCACACTCCACTAAATTTTTATGTTTGTATATGTATGTATGTATGTATTGCTTTCCTATCACAAATTAATACATTTCTGTCACAATATCACTTTTGTCATAAAACCAAATCTGGAACCTTAAGTCTCAGACCTTTCCAACAATATGTGTTTTGTCAAGATTAGAAAAAGATTTGACTATAAAATAAATTTTGTCAAAATTGAAACATGACTCCACCCACTAGGGGAGGATCTGACTAAAAGGTTTTAAAATACCATTTCCATTGTAATGCAATGTCAATTTTGAGTGTTTACCCAATTTATGATGGTTACTAAAATATTTGATGGGGAAAAAAAGGCAGTGAATATAAAATGTGCCAAAGAAAAACAGTAAACAAGGGAATAAAGTTTAGAAATGACATATGAGGCCAGAATTTTCATTTTTCTTTGTCTCTTTATGAATATTCATAAATGCAGCAATTTAAAAACATTTGGCTACTGCAATTGCTTAATGTTGTTAGTGGTTGAATAATTCAAGATATAATAGTTATTATTATTATTATTGTATATGTTTCCCATGACAGATGATCATACTCTCCCCATCCTCTCACTTTCTCATGACTTCCTCATAAGTCTAAAAGTCTTGTTTTTTGCCCTCTGTCCTCCCCATCACTCACTCAGACATATTCTGGCTCTCAGTCTTTTTTAATCCATCTTCCCCTTCGAACAAAGCCCTCGTCCTTAAATATAGCCCCTGTCTCTGCAAGTGTCTACAGAGATGTATAATTGTCTCTCTTTTGATTTTATTCTTGAAGCTAGAGGATGTGGTGGAGGACGTGGTATTAAAGTGAGGAATGCATCAACCGCGTTCACTCCAAAGCTGTTAATTAATTAAGTGTCATTTATTTGCATGTGCTGTCTTTGTTGTTTTAGCACCCAATTCTGATGGGTCTTATATCTGTGTCACATTGAAATAAATGTTCCTTGTTCGGTACAAATTAACACTTCTAGCGTAATGTTGATTACCACAAGCATTTCATTTTGACTGGTCTCTCCTTTTCTTTAAGAAAAGCACAAATCTGGGCACTTACAATGAAACGCCAGTTTTACAATTTTGTTGCCATGACAACCCTAAATTGATCACAAAAATGACAAGAACTTGCAACAGAAAATAATTTATTAATGTGCTTTTATTAAATTACAAGTTCATATTTTTGCTTTTAAATCCTCCACAAATAGGCTCAATTGTCTTCCACTGTAAGTGCTTCATCATAACCTTGGTTTTTGCTTTCATTAATGAAAACAAATGCCACAAATGTTGTTTATTGAACTTAACTTTATTGAATTTGGAATTGTTCATTAAATCACATTATTTAAATGCCACTCTATGCACAATATATTACAGGAGGCTCAATTCATGAGGAATTGAGAGTGAACTGAATTGAGAGTCATTCTGCCCAGGTGAAGATAGACCAAAGAACAAGAATCACACCATAAAACCCTTTATTTCTAGCTGTCCTGCTTTCTGTTCCTCAGAAAAATTCTTCACAGAAGGTGTTCTTGTGACTTTGTCATTTACACGCTCTGGAAGAAATGATAATGCAAAAAGTACAAGCTGAAAGAATAGAGGGCCCAAGGACGGATCCTTGAGGAACACCACAGTGCACAATCTGTCCCTTTCATCCACTACTGTCCCATGTAGTCTCATCTGTTTCATGTGAAGCCTAACGTAAAATAACAGAACATGTGCCAGGTTGTTTTTGTGCCAGCACTATTTTCAGCATTGAAATCTTACATTTGTGAGTAATTTTATAATGGCTGATTATAATGGCTAACTAAATGTCTCTGCTGAGATATGGCTGGGGTATTTTATTATGCTGTTGCTAGGGTATTCAGAATCATTGCTAGGATGTTGATAGGTGGTCACTGGAGTTGCTAAGGCCTGACAATTATTATTATATCATTGGTGAAGTTAAGATACAGTAGATGATATACAGGTATGAGCTCTTATATATATATATATATATATATATATATATATATATATATATATATATATATATAAAACGCTAGAACTTCATAAACTTTTATACAGTCTAGCAACTGTGCAAAAGATCACAAAGAGCATGTACAAGACAAATATAAGAGAAATTAAATAATGCCTATAAATTTTCAGTAGGTCTATCTGGGTCAAACACCTAATAATTAGGTGATATTGTTGTAAATAACACGATCCCTTGGAATTAACATAATTACTTGCCACTTTGCAGTGATTGAAATGATTAAAATGCTACCCCTCAACCTTTTTTCCGCCTTCTGCATGCGGAGTGTTTCATTTTTAACTCTTCAAAGAGAATATTTGTTGCATTTGTTATTTTACAAATATCTATTGCTGCATTTTTTATTATTATTATTTTAGCTCAGACAGGCTGCCACAATTTTAAGATCATATCTCTTCGGAACAATAAGAGGAATATTTCATTTGCACAATTTCTCCATGTGTCAATGCACAAAGCAGACATCATTTTATGTATGTATGTGTTGTAGAAGTTGTAAACACCATTAAATATAACTTTGCCAGCTATTTTTTTTGTGCTGTTTTAATTAAATATGTTTCAATTAACACAGATACAGACTGAATATGATGAATATATGACTATATGAATACATGAATGTGATGTTTTCAGTTTTACAAAAGTATAAATCATTTCAGTAAAGTGATTTGTATTTATTTTGCTGTGTCAGTATTATTTTAATATAGAAAGTATTAATACTAGTGCTGTCAAATGATTAACTGGGATTAATTGCATCCAAAATAAAAGTTTTTTGTTTACATAATATATGTGTGTGTACTGTGTATATTTATTATGTATATATAAATACACACACATACAGCATATATTTTGAAAACATTTACATGTATATATACATATGTATATATATATATTCATATAATTTATATCATACATAAATATATTTAATATATAAACGTAACATATTTTGTCTTAAATATATACATGCATGTGTGTGTGTGTGTGTGTATATATACATAAAAATATACACAGTACACACACACATATATATATTATGTAAACAAAAACTTTTATTTTGGATGTAATTAATCGTTTGACAGCACTAATTAATACTAAATAATGTTCTTATGTATTTGTATTTATTTATTTATTAAAAAAAATCTCCAAGTAAATTCCCTCTCTCCTTCTCTGTTTCACAAGACCTTCTGTGAGTGTGTGAGGTGTTTGTATTCTGTCACTGAACACCTTTTAAGGCACTTTTAGACTCAAAGACCGTATCATCTGTCCCTGGTGTTGTCAGGGCAGATTTCCCCCAATGTGTTTGATTCTCTTTACCGCAATAATTCATCTTAAACTCTGCCGCGAGTCCTTTGTGCCCTCCTGACCAACTGGGGCTGCACTCCAATTACTCATAATGCTTCTACAGGCCTTACGCTAAGAATTAAACCAGCTCGCGCCTCACAATCAATAGTCCCGGAGCACTGTACTGTCCTAACATGATAAATTATGCACTTGATAGTTAATTTGCCAACAAATGGATTATTGGCATAGGTTTTAGCAAAACTGGATACATGGTTTCTTTTGAATACAAAGATGTGAGTTAAAATATGAAGAAAAAAATGAAATGCTGATCTAATCATACTTCTTGGAAACCCACTTAGTCTGCTGCCATAACATTTCCATCTGATTTTTAAAGTGAGTATTGGAGTGATGCTCACGTTTGTTTGTAGACAGACTGTGGATGTGTGGTTTGGGAGATTATTCATGCGACCTCATGTGTTTCTGGCACATTCTGCTGCTGTGTTTTCTCTTTATTTCCATAACTAAACACTCAGTGCTTCTACTAAGACAGAAATCACAATTATTATCGCTCAAACTCAGGGTTAGGGGTTTGCTTTCTTTATTTTTCAAATATACGTGAATGACATATTAAATCATGCATCTTATTTTGCATGCCTTTATTTATTCAGGACTGCACAGAGAGATGACAGAATGTAAAGTGAGAGGGGATCGGAAAGGATCACAAGCAGAGGCTTCAATTCAGGTTGTCCAAAGCACAACCATGCTACATGTCAGAGTGCTGCCCACATAGCCCCGGTAGTATGCTGTTACTTCTTATCCATGCAATTTTTGCATTTATACAGGTGAATATAATAGTACCGACATAGCAGTGCTCTGGCTGCCACCCAACAACATTCTAGCAATCGCAATGCAACACTCAGGCAACTACGCAGAACACTATTGCTTGCAACCAACTAGCAATCAAATATTAACACTTTAGCAAACACCCAGAATACCCCGGCAACATCCTAGCAACCACATTGTGAAGCTTCATCAACCACCCTAGCAACCATATATCAACAGTCTGGCCTGGAACACCCTAGAAACATCCTAGTCATCACCACATACAGCAGCAACACTCTGGCACCAACCAGAACACCCTAGCAACAACCTGACAGCTACATATCAAAACCCTGGAAACACACTATCAACCACATAGCAACACTCTGGCAAACACCCAGAACACCCTAGTATCCTTATACAGTAACAACACTCTGGCAACAACCCAGCACACCCTAGCAACAACCTGACAACAACCAAGAATATCCTAATAACTACATAGCAACACTCTGGCAAACACCTAGAATACCCCAGCAACTAGCAACCATGTTGCAATGCACCATCAACCAGCTAGAACATCCTAGCTACCGTATGTCAGCAGTCTGGCATGGAACGCCCTAGAAACATCCTAGTGACCACATTGCACTGATCTGGAAACCACCCAGACACCCTAGCAACAACCTAGTAAACACTACAGCAGAAACACCCTGGCAACAACCAGAACACCTTAGGAACCACATTGCAATGCTCTGGCAAACACCTAGAACATTCCAGCAACACCCTAGCAACCACATATCAACACTCTGGCAACCACCTGGAATGTGCTAGAAACATCCTAATAACCATATATAGTAACAACAATCCAGAACACCCTAGTAACAACCTGGAAACAACCAAGAACATCCTAGCAACACCCTAGCAACTACATATCACCCTGGGGAAAAAAAACCCACAATACCCTAGAAACACAATGTCAACCACATAGCAACACTCTGTCAACCACCAAGAACAGCCTAGAAACATCCTAGTAACAACATACAGTAGCCACACTCAAGCAACCACCCTGAACACCATAGCAACAGCCTAGCAACCACCAAATATTCCCTAGCAACATCCTCGTAACAGCATTTAGTAGCCACACTCTAGCAACCACCCTGAACACCATAGCAACATCCTGGCAACCACCAAATACTCCGTAGCAACATCTTTGTAACAACATACAGTAGCAACACTCAAGCAACCACCCTGAACGCCATAGCAACATCCTAGCAACCACCAAATATTCCCTAGCAACATCCTCGTAACAGCATGTAGTAGCCACACTCTAGCAACCACCCTGAACACCATAGCAACATCCTGGCAACCTCCAAATACTCCCTAGCAACATCCTCATAACAACATACAGTAGCAACACTCTAGCAACCACCCAGAACACCATAGCAACATCCTGGCAACCACCAAATACTCCATAGCAACATCCTCATAACAACATACAATAGCCACACTCTAGCAACCACCCCAAACATTCTGGTAAAACCCTAGCAACCACATAGCAACACCCCAGCACCATCCTAGTAACCACAAAGCAGCACCCTAGCATCGTGATGGCAATTTCTGCACAGGCATACACCAGAAAATATTTACTCCTTATAAAACGAGATCCTACAACTCTCCAGACTAATCCTCCTCTCCACCCGAACAACAGGACACAAACTTCCTATAAATCGACTTCCTCGTCATTTAAAACGAATGAATATTTGCGCACGTGTTTAACATTCCCACCAGCTCTACGCAGAGGAGGCGGGACGGCCGGAGTCCTCTGGCTTTGATTTAACTGGAGTGGGCAGGACCAGTGACCGCGGAGCGGGTGAATATTCACAGGCAGTGTAATTAACTAACGAGCACGCCCCGCGAGCCGGACATGACTGATGGCTCTCCTGATTGGCCGGGATGTCGGGAAGAGGGAAGGTTGCACCCATCTGTTCAATAGGCCAGCACTGAATGACGTATCACCGCCCTGTTGTTTTCTCTGCATTTACTAGAACCGGACGATTGGAAATGATGTGGGGAATTGAAGCTAATAAAATTAAGAAAACATTTCATTGCTCCAGTGTGTTTTAAGGCACAGCAGCTCGTGGGTCAGAGTCTGGTCTGAGGGGCTGTTTTGAATGAGTCAGCCACCATCTCGGCTCTCCATCTGTTAAGCCCAGGGTGCAAGATATGGGCATATTTTCACTGTGTTGTTGGATTATATCTGACATTTGACTACATGGACTGAAGCTGAACCGACCCCAATCTCTTGAAAGCAATGCTGAGCGCTTGCTAATATTTTGGAATAGTATATTAAACGGGCCATGAAATGCAGTTTCAGATTTTTTATTATGTTTCTCTGGGTTCGTTTATAAATTTAGCTTTTTTTTTTTTTTTTTTTTGCACTAAAAAGGTCCAATATTTGTTCACATCATTATATATATATACTCATCATTTTCCATTCTCATTTCCACTCTCTGTGAAAAAACAGTTTTAATAGGTGTTAGTTTATCTTGGTTGCAACTTTCGTGCTTAGTGATGACAGTGAAGCACTAGCTACACATTGTGTGAAGAGCTAATAATAGCAATGGTAACAAAAACTGTAATATATTCAACTCACATAATTAAAATATTCAAGTCAAGCAAATATTTCTGATCTAGTTATATACTGATTATATTAGCAATAGCAACACTCTTATTAAATGTCTTAAGAGTGTTAAATTCTGGTTTGATGTTAATTATGAGGATTAAAAATAAATGACTTACCTGCTAAAATGCTTGGCACTACTGTATCTTTCAGTTAAAGTTATTGAGAAGTTATTTGAGCACATAAAATGATTTGTTGTGAAAAGTGAAGAAAACAAAAACTTGATCTTTCAATTACTCAGGCACATCATTCAAAATAAACGTATAATGCTCAGCACTTTAGGAAGGCGATGCAAAGTGTTTGGAGGTGCAGTTTCTTTACATCACGTTTTTGATGTTCTTATTTGACATATTTATGCAACAGCAGTGTGGCTTTTGTGATTGATGGACAGACATGAGTTGTTCAGAACTCCTCCTTGTTAACATCCGACAATGATGCATGTCACACCACATTTTATTTTATACCAAAAAAATATATTTACTAAATAATTTGGATTTTTGCTAAAAAATGCCAAAAATGGCTAGAAAATGTCTATTCAAGTAGTATTCCAAATTTGAAGCTGATATCACAAAAGTTGAGGATCCTGTGAAATTTTGTTTAGCTGCTATACCAAATATAGCCACCGTATGACACCTGCACACCATTGATTTTGATTGATTGATTGATTGATTGATTGATTGATTGATTGATTGATTGATTGATTGATTGGTGCATTCTCCTGTCACAAATTAATAAATTTCTGTCCAACCCAGGCTCATGAAAATACATGCCTCTATATAAATTTCTGCAGCACCGTAATGATGTAACTTACTGCACGTTTCGTAGCAGTTTCAAAGTGAAATGTCCAGTGAGTGGCGCTAAAACATGCGTTCAATACATGACCGTGGCACGTTTTTATTGTGTTGGTACAGGCAAGCATTGCTGTGTTTTTACTACGCTGCTTGAGGTACGTATTGCAGCTGTTCATGATTCAAATATCCATGGAGTGTCGCTAAAGGTTAATGCTCTGTCGTATTGGAAATATTCCCTACACCAAACCCAACCCTAAACCTATCCGATCAAAAGTGATATAAAACACATTTGTTGATGCAACCATGCTATTGTAACTTCCTTATGCGGATTTGAGCTGTTTTGTCGAACCGTAGTTTCACGGGGAACTAGAAAACTCATGCATACGAAGCTGTATATGTGACGCTAATGTTCAAAAGTATCAGTTTTCAAATCGCACAGGATGTTAAAATTGTTTTGAAGTCTTAATATACACTCTTAAAAATAAAGGTGCTTAAAATGATCTTCACAGTGATGCCATAGAAGAAGCATTTTTGGTTCCATAAAGAACCATTCAGTCAAAGAACATCTCTTTCTTACCTTTTTATAATCTGAAGAACCTTCTTTCAACACAAACAACCTTCAAAGGTTCTTCAGATGGAACCAAATGGAACCATTTAGACACAAATGTTCTTCTATGGCATCGTGAAGCACCTTTATTTTTAAGAGTGTAATATTCTGCAAGTAATTGTGTGAAAATTAGCCTTTATTAATCAAAACTCTGTACCTGTAAATCATAATTTGTGTGAAAAGGAATAAAAGTTGTCAGAGTTTTAGTGTTCATTTCAACTGGAAACTGCAGTGATTTGTACATATAGGTATGTTTTTTTCAGTTTGCAGAGATGTATATGGAGGCACGTATTTCCAATGAGCCTAGGTTGTTTCTGTCAGAGTATCCTTTTTATCAAATATGGAACCTTGAATCTCAGACCTTTCCAACAATATGTGTTTTGTCAAGATTAGAAAACGATTTGATTATAACATAGTTTTTTTTACATTTTGGAACATGACTCCGCCCACTCGGGGGAGGAGCCTATTAAAAAGTACCATTTCCATGGATATGCTATGTCCAATTTCAAAACAGGACGTCTCCACAGGATGAATTTGGAGTATTTAAGCTTAGGGTGATCCCTAATTTATTATGATTTCTAAAATACATCATAGGGAAGAAAAACAGTAAATGCAGAGTGTGACAAATGTTCTTGTGACTGGGACATCAACAGTTAAATAGGGAGTTCGTTTTGAGTTCTGAATCTTGCAGCATGTTTTATTGTAGAGTAACCTCTCATATGTGTGTGTAAATATCACGAACACTGGTTCTCCATTCCCGTTAACCATGCATTTGTGCCCTTGAGACTATAGCATATGTGTGAAGGTTCACTGGTGATGGACCGTGACATATACATAGCCTGAATCCTTCCCATGGCCAACAAATGCTGTTTTCCCTCATATATATACAGCAGTCAAAGGGCATTTCAAGGTAAAGAACGGAAATATAAATGAGCAGAATTTATCTAACGTATGACAGAAATTCCATCCAACCCAGAATTCCAAGCGAGGGCTGATATTTCAAGCCACACTGGAAATGACGGCGAGTATAAACCCAATTATTCCCACCTGTCACACTTACTCACCTGTGACATCCCAAAAAATGGAGGTGTCAGATGAAATATTGTGTTGCTTATTCTGCCGACACTCCAACCTATTTGTTTTAGACAAGCTGTATAATGAGAGAGGGTCTCCATCTCCCTCGCAGTGTCCCACATCTAATCATATGCATAAAAATAAATCGCTCAATATGCTGCGGACTTTGTTGACTGCTAAATGGCTTAAATTTGCCAGGTTGCAGATTACACATGCAGAGGCATAATTTTAGGATAAATACGTCTTGACATATATGAGAATGTGAAGGAGAGCAGGTGAACAAGAAGGCGCTGGAGAGAGGAGGAGTGTGTCACAAATCAAACAGATGTACGTCAAATGAGAATCAGCACAGCCAAATCAAATCTTCAAGTCAACTTGTTTTACTTCATGACCTACTTCTGAGTGAATGTGAATAAATAAATAAATAACCAACCCGTCGGAGAATATTAAGCAATCGTCTGCTTGACCTTTGTGACATCAAGTTGGGTTGATGTCTCTTTTACAATTAATGTCAGTATAGTTGTATGAGCAAATAGTTGTTATTGCCTCAGTTTGTCAAAATTAGCCTTTCTTTCAAATTATTTTGCATACAAGTTAATAGTTTATTTATACAGCACATTTTATGCACAGCGGTAATTTAAAGTGCTTTACATAACCATGAGTAAAATAGACAGAAAAGTAAAATAAAAATAAAAAACATAAATATTTAGAAATTATTTATTAATAAGAAATAAAAAGGATTAACGAATAATAATAATAATAATAATTATTATTAGTAGTAGTAGTAGTAGTATATGCATTAGTTGTTTTATTCCTTACTTTTAAATTATTTAAAAACTGTAATTTCAATCAATATTTCATTTGTTGTTTTCCATTGCATATTCTTGGCACAGTCTACCAATCTGAATAATTATGACTTTAAGTTGACCTAAATTACATTTGTGTAAACACCTGATAGACAATTTTAAAAACAAAAAAAAATATTAAAAAAATAAAATAATTATAATTATAATAATAATAATTATTATTATTGTATGACAGCCATGATCTGCCCTTTTCTACACAATTACTGTCACTACTAAAAACAGCAAATGATCCATTTACAAAAGGATTAATATACATATATTTTAATGCAATTATACCAAACACAATTTCATGTCTGCAAATGGATAATAACGCCCTGCTGAGCTTAACAGGGGACATATTTTGCTCTTAGCATGATCATTTTTCTCTCTATTTTTCACATTGACTAGCTTTCCAAAGTGTGGGAAAGTCTTGAACCAAACCATAAAATGTTGAGACTGTCTTGTGCCAACCATCCTACCTTCACTCATATCATTCTGGCCTCAAGATCCATGTTTTTTGGACCTTGTTGAATGTAAAATTATAAATGATTATTATAGGCATTAGTTGTTTCTTTGGATATTCCTTATTCTTGGATGATTTTTAAAACTGTTGGTTTTCCCATTGCATATTCCAGCCACGATCTATCAGTCTGAATAATTATGACCGTAAGTAGGCCTAAATAACATTTGCGATAAATATAATGAGTCTAAATAAAGTATCTATGTGAAAAACGATAGCACGGGTGTAAATAAAAATCCAATGAAGAGCAGAGGCTGCGATCAGCTGCGAGGACTCCTCTTATCCTTCATTTGAGATCCCAGCGTCCCCCTCAAGCGTGTGGTCCGCTCCATAATCAATATTAAAGCAGCTGGGAGGGTCCACAGAGCCATTCATCAGCCGTGTGTGTCCAGCATGTTAGATGAGAAGGCCACAGCTCGTAAAGCTCCCACTGAGCCACACAGAGAGATCCATTCCAGCCAATCTGCAGATATCAGCGCTACACGTCCGGTGATGTACAGCCTCCCCCTCAGAGCCACTAATGAAGATCAAACAGGTTGTGTGTGCTTCTCCTGCCAAACAAATTATTCTAATGCTGAGAGCATGCAACTGGAGCTGCAGGGGGAGATGCGCTGCTCACGCTCCACCCGAGCGTATCTGCATCTGTATGTGGGAGGGATTTTCCTCTGGTGGATGTATGCACATGCAAGCATGCGTCTTTATTATTTTGTGTGAGTGCCACGATGATTCAGACGTGGTTACGGGGTTTAGCGATTCACTTTGTAGCACCTGCAGACTAAACCAACCACGATGCACTTAAAACAAAATTGTTGTAGAAACTATTTTCACTCAGAAATTCCTAATAAATTTCACAAATGATTACAAAGTGACAATGCATTAAATGTGAAGTTTTGAAGTAGAAAAACTGAATTTTATGCTTTAATACATTTTATTTAACTTCAAAAAATCATTTTCACAGTGCATGCACCACTTCAGCACATGTATATTTAAATGAACCCTTCTGCATCAATAAAAAAATAATATTAATAAAATTATTTTTTTCACAGAGGTCCTTTTAGAGGACGAAAATGTCTAAATCAAAAAACAGTCATATTATTTATTTATTTTCAGATTTCACTCACATAGATATTTTTACCAACATCAGTACTCGTCATAACTTCTAATTATAACCTTTTAAATGCCAGTTTGTTTACATAATGCTACTGTTGTTTTTATTTAAAAAAATAAAATCTTTTTTTTTTCCATAAGCTAAATGCTAACAAGATTTATTTTATTATTAATGATTAGCAGCAGCATTAATTTTGATGCATTATTATTTTTGTGCAGTGTCAGATAATTATAATTACATAACTTCAACTGTTTGTTTTGCAGCAGAAGCATAAAGCAGGAAACAAAAACAAAACAAAGAGTATTATAAATGCAAACATGGGCCAGACCTGAGAAAATTGTGTTTTTTTCAGGTAGATAAAAGTGATATATATATATATATAGAGAGAGAGAGAGAGAGAGAGAGAGAGAGAGAGAGAGAGAGAGAGAGAGAGGGAGAGAGAGAGAGAGAGAGAGAGAGAGGGAGAGGGAGAGGGAGAGGGAGAGAGGGAGAGAGAGAGAGAGAGAGAGAGAGAGAGAGAGAGAGAGGGAGAGGGAGAGGGAGAGGGAGAGGGAGAGAGAGAGAGAGAGGGAGAGAGGGAGAGGGAGAGAGAGGGAGAGAGAGAGAGAGAGAGAGAGAGAGAGATCTTTTCTTTTTTCTTTTTTAATAGTAAAAATGCTGAAGCCTTGCCAAGAAAATCAAAGCCTATTAACAAAGAATGCATGGGATTTAATATAGTTCAGAGTAACTCTTTTTTGTACCTAATTTAAAATTGATTAATGACAAGAAATGAGAATGAAATGTTAAAATTCCAATAAAAAAAAATATTTATTTTTTTGACCAAATCTATTTGCATTGACAGCCAAACTGACAGACAGACAGATGCACAACGGTCTCTTCATTGGCATTCTTTCCAGCACAAACTCACTGTGTAAATGAGGTTTATTATATAAATTGAGCCTTACTCATGAAAGAGCTGTTTGGAAAGCAGGCAGTAAACACATTTATTTAAAAAGATGTTTATGCACATTTTCTATCAAATGATCAAACAGACATGTCCAGTCTATTATTTCCAAACCTTTTGTTCCTTCTTAGAGTCTGAAGCGTTATAGCCCTTCAGAAACATTTGATTCACCCCGCCGTGTTTTTACGTCAGACTCTATCATGTTTTTCCTGAGGTTATGAACATTTTTCAACTAATTTTAGCATCAATACTCCAGTCTTCAGAAATCATTCTAATATGCTGATTTTCTGCTAAAAAAAAAAAATCGTATTATTATAAATCAGGGTTATAGTTATAGTTAACTAAGAATAAACTGAAACTAAAACTGTTACAAATATATTTGTATTAATTTAAATACAATATAAATAAATAAATAAAAATATTTTAAAACATCAAAAACACTACAGAAAATACCTGAAAACTAAATGACTAAAATATCTAATATAACAATAAATAATAACAATAATATGATGATATCTATGATTTCCAAAACTTTTGTCACTTTTAAATCATTATAGCCCTTTAGAAAAGACAATTGTCAAGTGTGAGTGAAAAATGTTATTAACCGGGTTGTGTTTTTATATAAGACTCTATAATGTTTAGTCTGTGGACTCAATGTGATTCAAATGTTCTGTGACCTGAAGCTTAAAGAGGTCATATGATGCGTTTTTAAAGATCATTATTTTGTGTATTTGGTGTAACAGAATAGGTTGACATGCTTTAATGTTCAAAAACACATTATTTTTCAAATACTGTACATTATTGTAGATCCTCTATGCCCCGCCTCTCTCAAACTCGTTTTCTACAAAGTCCCTCCTTCCGACAAGCACAGTCTGCTCTGATTGGCCAACTGGCACAGTGCATAGTGATTGGCCCAACACTACAAGCACTCAAGCACTGGTTGGAATGTGATGTGACTCTCTCTCTCTCTCTCTCTCTCTCTCTCTCTCTCTCTCTCTCTCTCTCTCTCTCTCTCCCTCACACACACACACACACACACACAAGACGCGCAAAACTCTGCATTTGAACAGTCAATAGCAAATACAACATACATACAGTTACTGATTCAGAAGCGCCAGATTGTCACAGCAAAGTCAGAATTACCTCCTCTCTCAGGTTCACGAAACTGTCATCCATAAAATGTGTTGCTGTTCACAGCGTCTCCCTGACACGGCTGCATCAACACTACTGCGTTACTGAAACCACGCCTCATGCAAATATTTCCACATCGTGACGTAGACATGTGGGACGTGTTTGAACGAGCTGGTGGCAGAGTCTTAACTTTGATAAAGAATATCTCTTTGGTTTTGAGACTTTAGTCTTTGCAACTTCAGGGATCTTATCTATGCACAATCAGCTTATAACACTCCAAAGAGAAAGAAACACTTGAAATCACATCATATGACCCCTTTACGCTTTAAAATGGACAGTTGAGTTGGAGAAGTGAAAAGAGCAAATGGTTCAACTAGAACTGAATGGTTGCTGTTCAGTTACAACATCAAGTAGCATATATTATTAATACCAAGCCAAGATCAATAGCACTGGATACTTGAGCTGTTGTGTTGTTTAAATATAGAGTTAGATAGTATTGTGCAAGCAGACTTTTTAGTTTTGTAGACATCAGAAGCAGAAGTTCGTAGATGATTTCACATACTGTGGGCTATAAGGTCAGATGGAGGTGATGCATGGATAGACGGTGAGCGTGATTTCACCAAGTACAACATGTTCCTGGATCAGCATCGTTGTTGATCCTGGAACAACATTCCAATCAACCAATCAGAATTGAGAGATAACTTTTCAGGAAATATATGTTTTAGGCTTACGATCAGGGTTAGGTGCTTCTGCACCCTGTTAATCAGCTATCATTTCCCACTGATTTTAGGAATAAATTATGGGTAGGGTTAGGTTTAGGGGTAGGGATTGGGTTAAGTCTATATTTTTGGACAGTAATGTTGATCCAGGAACATGGATGGATGGATGGATGGATGGATGGATAGACGGATGGATGGATAGATGGATGGATAGACGGATGGATGGATGGATGGATAGACGGATGGATGGATGGACGGATGGATGGATGGATGGATGGATGGATGGATAGACGGATGGATGGATGGACGGATGGATGGATGGATAGACGGATGGATGGATGGATGGATGGATGGATAGACGGATGGATGGATGGATGGATAGACGGATGGATGGATGGATGGATGGATGGATGGATGGATAGACGGATGGATAGACGGATGGATGGATGGATAGACGGATGGATGCATGGATGGATGGATGGATAGACGGATGGATGGATGGATGGATGGATGGATAGACGGATGGATGGATGAATGGATGGATGGATGGATGGATGGATGGATGGATGGATGGATAGACGGATGGATAGACGGATGGATGGATGGATAGACGGATGGATGGATGGATAGACGGATGGATGGATGGATGAATGGATGGATGGATGGATAGACGGATGGATGGATGGATGGATAGACGGATGGATAGACGGATGGATAGACGGATGGATGGATGGATGGATGGATGGATGGATGGATGGATGGATGGATGGATAGACGGATGGATGGATGGATGGATGGATGGATAGACGGATGGATAGACGGATGGATGGATGGATGGATGGATAGACGGATGGATGGATAGACGGAGGGATGGATGGATGGAAAGAGGATACACACAGATCACTGTGCTCATTATCATAATCAATATTACCCACAGTGCACTGCTCTGATGGTCAGTGTTGAATCAGCAGCTGAGAGAGAGATGCTGATCTCTGATCTGCTCCAGCTGTTCTCTCCAGATGTGGCCTGCTGCTTTCATTAGCTGACTTCACAGATAAAGTGATAATAAATAAATACATAAAAAATAAGCCGGCTATTCAATCTCCATCTTAAAGGCAATGTGACATCAGAAATAACCCTTTATGAAGATACATGTTTTATTATGCATGCAAAAGTCTCTGAAACAACTTTCTTTTCTAGTTAGCAGGTTCATTTTGGCCAATATTTTGGACAGCTTTCTGCAATCCTGACAACAATAACAATAATAATAATAATGATAATAATAATAATAATGATAATAATAATGCAGGCTGGAATGCATCAGGGTTCTCTCAACGGTTCACTCAACTTTACATCCAAAAACACATTATACAGAAAATGGGTTGAATGGTATTTTATATTCATACATGCTTGTGATGCAGTGTTTATATTATTATACAAATATGTATGTGATGACCTCACCTTTCAAATGTTTTTGGTATGTAAGAGTTTAGCCAACTTACTGACCTTCAACTTCTTCTTCTTCTGAGACTAAATTTTAAAATGTATCTCCTCCTGGAGTTTCCAAGCTACAACCACCAATGCTAATCAGGCTATTCATTATGATAAAAACATGCTAGCAACATGCTAACCATGCTATAAACATGCTAATCATGCTAACAACATACATGCTTATGCTTGAAACATGCTAACAATATACTAATCATGCTTGAAACCTGATAACAACATGATAATCATGTTAGAGACATGCTAGCAACATGCTAACCATGCTATACACATGCTAATCATGCTAACAACATACATTCTTATGCTTGAAACATGCTAACAATATACTAATCATGCTTGAAGCATGATAACAACATGATAATCATGTTAAAGACGTGCCAAGAACATGCTAATCACATTAAAACCATGCTAAAAACATACTAATCATGCTAACAACATACATGCTTATGCTAGAAACATGCTAACAATATACTAATCATGCTTGAAACCTGATAACAACATGATAATCATGTTAGAGACATGCTAGCAACATGCTAATCATGTTAAAACAATGCTAACAACATACTAATCATGCTAGAAACATGATAACAATGTGTTAATTATGATAAACAAAATGCTAGCAGCATGCTAACCATGCTATAAACATGCTAACAACATTATTATGCTAGAAACATGCTAACAATATACTAATCATGCTTGAAGCATGATAACAACATGATAATCATGTTAAAGACGTGCTAGGAACATGCTAATCACATTAAAACCATGCTAAAAACATACTAATCATACTAACAACATACATGCTTATGTTAGAGACATGCTAGCAACATGCTAATCATGTTAAAACAATGCTAACAACATACTAATCATGCTTGAAACATGATAACAACATGATAATCATGTTAGAGGCATGCTAGCAACATGCTAATCATGTTAAAACAATGCTAACAACATACTAATCATGCTTGAAACATGATAACAACATGATAATCATGTTAGAGGCATGCTAGCAACATGCTAATCATGTTAAAACAATGCTAACAACATACTAATCATGCTAGAAACATGAAACATGCTAGCAGCACGTTACATGTCAGCAAAATGCTAATCATGCTAGCAACATGCTAATCATAACAACATGTTAATCATGATTGAAAACATGTTAGCAACATGTTAATCATGCTAACTACATGCCAGTCATGCTAGAAACATGCTAACAACATGCTAATCATGTTAGAGACATGTTAACAACATGCTAATCATGTTAAAAACATGCTAGTAACATGCTAATCGTGCTAGAAACATGATAAGCAACATGCTAATAATGCTAAAACATACCAGCAGCATGCTAAAAATGCTAACTACATGCCAGTCATGCTAGAAACATGCTAACAACATGAAAATCATGTTAGAGACATGTTAGCAACATGCTAATCATGTTAAAAACATGCTAGTAACATGCTAATCATGCTAGAAACATGATAAGCAACATGCTAATAATGCTAAAACATACCAGCAGCAACGCTAAAAATGCTAACTACATGCCAGTCATGCTAGAAACATGCTAACAACATGCAAATCATGTTCGAGACATGTTAGCAACATGCTAATCATGTTAGAGACATGTTAACAACATGCTAATCATGTTAAAAACATGCTAGTAACATGCTAATCGTGCTAGAAACATAAGCAACATACTAATAATGCTAAAACATACCAGCAGCATGCTAAAAATGCTACCTACATGCCAGTCATGCTAGAAACATGCTAACAACATGCAAATCATGTTATAAACATGTTAACAACACGCTTATCATGCTAGAAACATGTTAACAACATGCTAATCGTGTTAAAAACATGTTAACAACACGCTTATCATGCTAGAAGAAACATGTTAACAACATGCTCCTCAAAAATATGCTTGCGACATGTTAAATCATGTTAGCAATGTGTTATATCATGCTATTAACATCTATTTAATCTATCCAAACTTTCAAACCCTGAGCTTCAGAATTTCAGACTTTAACTTCAAAGATTTTCACAAACTTTACTCATCTAGTTGTTAATTTTTGCTCACCAAGGCTGCATTATTTTGATCAAAAATGCAGAACACAGTGATATTATGAATTGTGTTACCATTTAAAATATCTAGAGTCCATGTGAATCCTAAGATGTAATTTATTGCTAACATGTCTCTAACATGATTTGCATGTTGTTAGCATGTTTCTAGCATGACTGGCATGTAGTTAGCATGATTAACATGTTACTAGCATGTTTTCAATCATGATCAACACATTGTTGCTTGCATCATTAGCATGTTGCTAACATGTTTTCACATGATTAGCATGTTGCTAGCATGATTAGCATTTTGCTGACATGTTTATAACACAATTAACCTGTTACTAGTACGTTGCTGGCTTATTTCTAGCATGATTAACGTGCTGCTAGCATGTTTCATGTTTCTAGCATGATTAGTATGTTGTTAGCATTGTTTTAACATTAGTAGCATGTTGCTAGCATGTCTCTAACATGATTATCATGTTGTTATCATGTTTCTAGCATGACTGGCATTAGATGTAATTTATCGCTGAGATCAAAGATGAATTTTCAGCATCATTACAGAAACATTTCTAATTATTATGAATGTCGAAAACAGTCGTGCTGCCCAATAAATTCAATATTAGTGCTCAATTTAAGCTTGTCGAATTTAAAGTTTGAACTTTTACTTAAAATTGTTTAAGTTTACAAAGATTGTTTATATCAAACTTATGATCACGTTGTTCCCATCATGCACTTGGGCATGAATGTTTACTAAGGTTACATTTTTCACTGTTTTTGAGTTTTATTTACACTGTTTTATGATTGTTGTTGTTGTTAGGTTTAGTAACTTGCTGTTTTGTGACATCTGGGGCCTGTACCATGAAGCCGGATTAGCTGGTTAGCCAGGTAAGTTTCAGTTTAGTTTGCATCAATCCTGGGTTTTAGGTACCATGAAAGTGGCTTGGCTTTTAGCTGCGTTCATTGCTATAGTAACTTACACTCCACGGCTAACCTGCTCCGGGGTTATGTTCTGAGTTAGAGATCTCAAACTGAAATTGGACCAATCAGATGTGAGTGACATGTCTGACACAAAAAAGTCACTCCCCCAGTTTCTCTTCCTACAAATTAAAGGTCACTATGAAGTACCTTTAAAAAAAAAAATTCCAACAAAATTGTCTGACTTTAATGATAATTACAATTTGCATATGATTTATATAATTATAATATGATTTATATTATTATTACTCCATTACACACAAGCAGTTTTAGTTTAACAATTAATATAAAGCATTTGTTTTAAATGAATATTAATATATACAGATCATATGTAATATAAATAAGTGGTAGAATCAATAGATAACACTTTAAAAATGGCTACATGTGACCTTACATGTTTGAGTCTCCATCACTATATATTATCAACTATATAAACTATCTTCACAAGTTTCACTTGTGACTGCACTGATAGAGCGAGAACATTTCCTTTATTTGTCCTCTTTCATGGACAAGTACTTCAGTGGAAATGTGTTTAAATTCCTCATATTCTTTAATCTCTTAACCTTTAACAAAAGAGTTTTGAATCTCGCTGGCTCTCTCGTGAGAAGTGAATCACACTTGCTCTGTGTTGTGATTGGCTGTTCGCCGCTGATGTCACACTTGCTCTGTGTTGTGATTGGCTGTTCGCCGCTGATGTCACACGTTCATGTGCACGCGCTCCATTAACTCAGGATCAAGCCTGAGTTGACAGAGAAAGTTGATGATCAGCTTCATGGTACCAACAAAGCCAGATTGGAGTGGTTTGGTTTTGTCAACTCAAAACTTATCCTATAACTCTGAATTTGTTAATCTACCATCATGGTACAGGTCCCTGGAGTTCATTCATACTCAAACACTTCACAGATTGTTATTGTCATTGTGTATTGTTGAGGTGTTCATTTGGTTAATAACTACATTGAGTAAGCATATTACTTTGAAAAGGATAACAAGCTGCCTACTTGCTTATGTACGTGAATCACATGCTTTAATAACATGTTTGTTTTTTGTTGTTTTCAGTGCTACATTGTTTGAGTAACGTTTACAAACTGTGACTGAATTAAATGTACTTGAGTATTGCAGAGTGAACTTAAAATAATTAAGTAGAAATTACTCATCAAACTCTAAGTGGCCACGTTACATTTACTAATTTCATTTGCTAATTTTACATTAGTTAAGTAGATTTAACTTAATTCTATACTTATACCCCCGGTTTCACAGACAAGGCTTAAGCCTAGACTAAAATGTAAGTCTGAGCTGTTTCAACTGAAAGAAACTGATTTTTAAATATATCAGTGCCTTTGTTTTGTCTCAAGACGAAACCAGTAATGTTTTTTAATAAGGCATGTTTATAAAAATTACTCAAATGTCCCAATTGAACTATGGCTTAATCCTGGCTTAGTCTAAGCCCTGTCTGTGAAACCAGGCCATATTTGACTTTAAAAATATGCCTGCAAAAACTTGCAAAGGAAAAATTAAGTACATTTTGGTTACACTTTACTTGAAGTGGTGTGCATAAGACTGACATGACACCTTCATAATCAAGACATGACACATGAATATGAAGGTTTTTTAAGCATGTTTATGAAAACTGTCATTAAGTGTCATTCGCTCAGTTATATATTTTTTAATGCAAAGATGACTGTATGAGATGTCTTTGTTATGGGCTAGGGGTAGGTTAGGGGTAGGGTAGGGTTAGGTCAAATAATGTCATCTTTGCATTAAAAATGACATAACTGAGCAAATGACACTTAATGACAGTTGTCATAAACATGCATAAAACCTCATTCATATTCATGACGTGTCGTGTCATGATTATGAAGGTGTCATGTCAGTCTTATGCACACCACTTCAAGTAAAGTGTTACCTAAATTTGACTATTTTTGTTATGAATGCGATGCAAAACTGCTATTTATATCCCGCGCTTGTGTCTGTATCTCTGATCAATGCTGGTTTCCAAACATAATATGAGGATGGCATCTGCAGAGCTCTGAAAACAGCACATCTGCTGTAATTGAATAAAAAGGCCGGTGTGACTCCTCGTAATTATGTTGGCATGTAAATAGCGGTGGTGTGGGTCTCCTGAGGCTGTGTGTGGTAATTAAAACAGTAGCTTGTTGTCTCTTTCTGGTTGCACCTTAGAAGGTGGGATGATGTTTTAACAGAAAAGCTACCTGGAAAGGGAACATGCTAACGGTGTGTTGAACACATCCAGCTCGCTGTGGATCCTCCGTGTTTCAAACGCATCCAAGTAGCTCGAGCTGAGCTCCTGCAGGAGTGGAGGGAAAGTTCAGCCCAGCTGTGTTTGAAGTCTTCTCTTCTGAAGCACTATATGCCAGAAATGTCCAGTCGTTGTGCCTGAACGAGGCGAAGCCTCTCGGTCTTTGATGTGAGAGGAGGCTCTTTGCAGGGAATGGTTTGATTCTGCTTCACGCACGCAGCAGGACTGATGTTCTACTGAAAGCACGCGCTTGATGATGTAATATTCTGATGCTGAGACCGGTGTTCACCGGCTCCCGTGTGTCCTTCTCTCCCCTCGAGGACAGAAGCGGTTCTGTTCTGGTCCAGCGGCGCTTGTGGAAAACACAATGATCCTTTGCATTACTAAAGAGTTTGATGAGGAGAGGGAAATGATGAGCTGAAGAAAGAAACACACTTGAATGACCAGACTGCTCTCTAGTGGACTTGCTGGATACAATCTGGCGTTGCTCCAATAGACACAATCTAATGAATTTGACAGCAGGGAGGGAACAACTAGCCCACTGTTTCTGGTCACCTACACATGACCACCTATCGTTACTCTTCCTGTCAGTCTTTCTCTCTCTTTAATGTACCTTCAGTTGTGCTGTCTCCATTTGAGAGGTTTTACAGCATGACTCTTTCGGACTATTTTTACATTGTGGCTGCTTTTCAGACTAGTCAATTAGGGATGCATGCATCGATGTATCGGTAGCACTTTATTTTACAGCCCTGTTCCTTGTGTTCATACTATGTACTTATTAAAGTAATCACTATACCTAGGTACTAACCCTGAACCTACCCCTAAACATAACCCTACCCCATGCAGTTGTCTTATATTACAGTACTTTCTTAGGTAAGTACATGTACTGTAAAATGAAGTGCAACCGATGTATCGGACAATAATCGGTATCGGCTGTTTAAAAACAGCTAAATATCAAAACCAGTTTTATCTTGTCAATCAAAAAGGGTGTCAGACAACTTCTCATGTGAAGAAAAAGTCTCTTGTGTAGAATTCAGGGTTGCCAAAGTTAACACAGAAATAAGGCATTAACAATCTCACTTTGACACAGTAAAAATAAATAAATAAATAGCGTCATTAATGCAGATTATATTTGACTCTATTTTATTTTAATTCTATTTGAATCAGCCAGGGTTGCCAGGTCAATGGTTTTTCCTTTAAACAAACACTATTTATAGCACGCCTCCCATGCATTGAATAATCACAAAGAGCTTGTGCTTTGTTACTTCTGATAAAAAACAAAGGCTCAGCTCTCCAATTCGGTCCATTTATCACACAATTCAAGCTGTAAATGGTGTTAACGCTCTTAAATGAGACGGTTCACGGTATAGTTTATAGCATTAGTTGGGAAGAAAACCATTGGTATTGGTGTTGGTATCAGAAGATTTCATTCTGAATAATCGGCAGAGACATGTATAGGCTATTGGTGCATCCCACCTATGAACGATATTAAACATTCATACTAATATGTGAATTGTGTAATGTAGATACCTAAATCAAGTCTAAACAGATAACATCATCTTTTGTTTCCAAAAGCTGCGGTATCTTTCTGGGCCTGTGAATATAAACCGCACATATCACTGCATGCATGCCCTACTGATGAAGCTCCAGTGACAGATTTCACTCACTATTATATCATATAAAGCACTGTTGTAACACAAATCAGTGTTTAGTTTTGCTTGTTTGTTTTTGTGCAATGGGATGTTTCTCAGAGAGAGAGAAAAAAAGGTAGCGCTGTCACTAGGGTGATATCCTAAAGCTAAAAGGTAAATCTTTGTCCGTTATTTACCCCTAAATTGTGAATATTAGTATCTTAAGGCTATACTAGTGTTTTGAAAGTGCATGTTAGTATAGCTTTTGTACCTTATACTGCCCCCAGTGACAGCATTGCACCTTTTTCTGAGAGTGTATTACTTATTTCTGTAATAAAAATACATATGTGATACATTTCAACTTAGAAGAACAATCATAAAAGCAAAATGACACAAGTTTTTCTTTTACTAATTTATATATACAAACCTCTTTCCCCTGCTGCATTAACTAATGGCAGAGGTAAGTATCACAGCACACTAAATAGGCTGCATTTTATAGAAGCTGTGTAACTGGAGAGTATGCATCAGTTCAGACATAACACTTTTTACTGATTCATGGAGAAAAGAGTCCAATATTTCATATTGCAGTCTGGCATAATGCAGTCAGAATCTCAAGAACTAAGGTGCTGCTTAAGTGCTCTGATTTTAGCCAGAATTCGGTTTTAACATTTCTGTTATTTGTTTATGTATTTATTAGTGTTTCTATGGGAGAAAAATTGAACTGTAGCAGATAAAAAGAAGTCTTGACAACTGTGTATTTTCTATTTTATGCTGTAATAGTCAAATATGGCCACTAGAGGTCTATGTTGCGCTTTTTTTAGTTATTGCCTGCGTCCCAATCTGCATACTATACATCCTCAATTCTATGTGATAGCAGTCATTTTCAATACTATTTAGGGCAGATAGGGTGGATAGTATGTGCATTGGGACGCAGGGATTGGTTCTGTAATTAACCACATCATGGCAGCTCTTTTACCTCACATTGATAGATAGATAGATAGATAGATAGATAGATAGATAGATAGATAGATAGATAGATAGATAGATAGATAGATAGATAGATAGATAGATAGATAGATAGATAGACAGACAGACAGATGATAGATAGATAGATAGATAGATAGATAGATAGATAGATAGATAGATAGATAGATAGATAGATAGATAGATAGATAGATAGATTCATTTCACAGAAGGTGCGTATATAACACAAGGACAAGTACAACTACAAACTTGTCACAATTAAAATAATAATAATAATTTATTCGAAAATATGTATGAAAATACGAAGATGCACATAAGCATTGTTGCTCTATATGATTTCACTGCATTCAAAATAATTTCTTATAATAAAAATTAATAAATAAACACAAATTTTTATTTTCGTCATAGAATAGTTTGTAGCATAATTTTTTGTGTCTTAAAGGCATAAACAAAACAGCAATTGATACAAAGATTTTATTATTATTGTTTTTTATTGTGTTTAAGCTTGATAAACTATAAGAAACATTTTCTCTACATAACTCTTCAGAATGGTAAAGTGTATTCACTGTTTTTAGTTCTACATGCTCCTCTGTCTTTGCTTTTGTTTAGAAAAATGACATATAGTCCCACTGATACCTCCTGTATTGTTAGATCATGCCTCTGTACCAGATAATTACAATCCCGCCAGATCCCATCAGAAAATATCTGTTTTGACTGGTACCAGAACAACTCGTCAGTCTAATACCCCAAACCTGTTAACAGTCTTCTGTCAGCCAAGAAGATGACTGAGGAAAGCAGGAGATGAAGTGATGACGATAAAAAGAAGCAGAGTTTATTGAATAGTCTTAGTTGCGTGTTTCAATGCTCAGACTTTGTCTGACCAGCACAAACTCAACATGTAGCTACTGTTATACCAAAACTGCTTCAAAACAACATCCCATAAACCTTGAGTTTCTGTAAACACTTATTCACGAAGACAAACAGCCCTTGAAACCACACAGTCAGAAAAATATAATATAATATAAATGACCAATCAATTCATGAATCAATGTATAATCAACTATAATAACTATTATATGAATACAAATGAATAAATGAAAATAAAAGAAAGAAAGTAAAACACAACACAAATGTATGGTTGCTCTCTTGAAGCAAAACACACACAGTTTGTATCTGAGCATCCTCCGATCCTTCATTATGTCAGATATAAGGTCACTAACCATTTGAGATGCATTGTTTACAGGTGAAAATAAGTCATGATCACTTCAGCATGCTATAATTCATGAGAAACGGCATGTTATCGGGAAATGTCCTCGTTCCTGAGATATGATATAAAACACACTGCATCTAACTAATTGTATGGATTAGGCAGTTCAGTCAAAGTCAGTGATATAGAGCATGTAAACTACAGGTCTATTCTTTGACAGTCATAATCAGCATCACTGAGCTCAATGCCTGTGAGAGAGGGTGTCAGTAAATTCTATTAAACTCTATTATAGCAAGAAAAGTGTATAATAGCATGATATGCACTGAGCTCTGCTAGCCTGCTCTGTTCCGGCACTTAACCTTTTATAACTATCATATTCAGCGACTGACATTTTAACACATTATATGAGGCGTGCTGAATCATTTGGCACTTATATAGAGTAGAAAACTTTTTTTTTTTAAAATTTAACTCTTCTAGATTAATAAAAAACACTGATTCTAAGTTTTTTTAGTTAAAAATAATGAAATTCAATTACTGTGTTATACATATTAATACGTTTTCAAAATTGTTTTCTTGCTTTACTTAGATTCACTACGGTACAATCTGTAAAAAATAGTGCCCAATGTGTATTAATATGAAGGAATTTTCATTGGGTTATGTTTTAGGGTTAATGGAAATGTCGGTAATATTAATATTAAAATGAATAATGCCCTTTTTCTGTTTTACAGTGTAAGCCTACGATTAAATACATAAATAAATAAATAACACGCTGAGCTGTCGGGTTGGATTTGGAGGGAAATGTCAATCCTAATTATTCATTCTTACGTGTCCACGTCATGTCCATAAACACGGGAACGAGGGTCCTGCTGAAACAGTCTATGACGCGCGCGCATGCTTTTGTACAGTAAACAGTGTGTCTGAGAAGTAGTCACAGGTTACAATTAAACAGCAACCCAGCGTCAAAATATTGAACTGTGGAGAATCTGAAATCATAAAGCAAAGCGTCAGAGCCCGTTATATATATGCAGCATGCCAGCAGGGCCGTTGCTAGTGGGGTGAAAGGTGGTGACAATTCTAGGGTCCCCCACCGCCCAGGGGGCCCCACAAAATCCAGGAATTATACTATATAGGCCCATGTTCTGTGTATAATTCTAATATTTTATTAGCTGTATAACTGAGATATTATGAAAACCACAAAAAAGCATGCAATGGTTCCATGCTTGTATATTGTACAGTATATGATATGTGTTTGGGGGGGCCCACATCAATATTTTTTCAGGGGGCCCCCAATCCTTTAGCTACGGCCCTGCATGCCAGATCTGCGCTGATATGGCTATACACGGTTACCATGGGGATTCCTCAAACCATCAGATGTAGGCTGTTCTGTAGAGATGATAACGTCACGTGCAATGCTATGTTCCAACACAGATGGCGATAGAGATGCAGAAGTTCCACAGTGCACCTTTGCTTAAATTCAAACAGAAAAACAGTAGTCTAGGCCTGACTGTTACTCTGCAGGGGGCAAGTTTAGATCAAATGATAGATTGTAATCTGACAAACGCATATTTCACATGACTTTGATTTTTCCCCATCAGTAGCTAATGCAGCAGTACAATAACAGTTGAGAAAATTAATAAAATCATTCATTTTTCCTCCTGTCATGATGCAGAAAAATAACAATAATGTATTTTTTGTGTGTTACAATTGTAAGCAATGTGTAGCCTAGTTTTTGCATCAGGAGGGGAAATAAATAGTTTCATTTACTTATTTGTTTATTTATTCATAACTACAATAGTCCATGGATGACATGGAATATTAACAAATAGTACATTATAAATTCTAACAGATTATAGCGAATGCTTTTGATAATAATATTATTATTACTGGCGTTTTTAGAATAAATGTACTCGCTTTGGGTTTTTTTCTGGACTTCCAGGTACAGTTTATCTTGGCAGTAAATATTAATAGATGATGTTTTGTGGGAGGAGTCAGGCAGGAGGCGGGGTCACAGCGGCTGCTGATTGGCTGCTGTCCGCGGTGCTGATGCGGGGGAGAGCGCGCTGCGTTCTGCTGCTCTCATGGATTTCCACTGGGTCTTTCCGCGCGGGATTATCGCGTTTGGCTTCGGAGTATGATTCACAGACAGCTGTCCCAGGTAGGTGTTTGAGCTGTATTGTCCGTGTGTGTGAGAGAGAGCGCTCTGCAAACGCGCGTCAGTCGTTTAGAGATGTTTGTTCTCTGTTCAATTCCAATGCGACTGCTGCCAGTGGATCTCTTTCTCTCTGTGTCATTGAGCTTTCCTCTGTGTCCTCCAATCACAAGGCGCGTGACAGAGTGACGCTGACATGCATCTGATGCTGTTTACACACTTCCACAAGACAACAGGAGTCACATCTGAACAACACATGGGCTATATACAGTACATTATTGTGCTATCGGTGCTGAGAACCATGAGACTCAACCAAAGAGAAATCTGATTTTATAATCACTAACACTATCAGATATGGCAATGCTTATTACATCAGAGTCGATGCTGATTTATTCATTAATATATTTAGCATTGTTCATTTTGATGACAAACATAGTTTTTTATCAAGCGGCTTGATGATGCATACATAATTATGACCAAGAATAACCAAATCATAAATGCTTTTGTCATATCATATGCACTTCAGAAATGCTGGATTGGTGAACTAATCCCATATTTCAATAATCAGGCCTAATGTTTATAAAGAGCGTGTTGTGAATGAATCTGGATGGCATGAACTACAGTATAATATAACGTGAGGACTTCATTATTATAGCTTTGCACCATCATAATTGTGCCTTTCAGTCAAAACAGAAGATCGGCTTCATAAGTTTTCTGTTTCTCTATGATGGATCTGATGCCACGCTGTTAATTATGAGAGTGATTAATGAGATTCCTGATGCAGTGCTTTATTGTATGTGAGGTTGGGATTGATGGTCAGGGTTGAGGTTCATCAAACAGACCCGAGACGCAGGCTGGTGTTTACTCTGGGCTCTCTGGGACAGCCGTGGCTTGATAAATGCTTTTACAGATGCACACTAACACACTGTATTTACCTTGCTATCTTAACGGGCACATATTTTTATAGAAAGCTAATTGTACTTATTAAACACTTAAAAGGTCAAAATCGAAGCAGAAATGGCATTAAATGTTGGATGCACCTAAACAGCCTTAAATCAAGATACATTTACCTGAGGTGCAAATGTGGAGAGCTGAAGTTTTTCTTTTCTGAGAAATTGAATGAAATGAAATGAGTTTATGCTTAAAACAAGGGAAAAAAAAGTCTGTCAGTGGGGTGTGAAAACGTGTTTTTCTTTTGAATTAAGTCGATTTTTTTAACCTCATTGGCAGATATTGATTTTGTTTTTATCACGGCGTTTTGATCACTCTGACAGAAAACAAGACTTCTTATGTAGCTTCTTGATTCAGGAATCTATGAAAGCTCGTTTCCGCCATTGAATAAAAAAGAAAAAAGGTTATTGCGACTTTTTATCTCACAATTCTGACTTTTTTTCTCAGAATTGCGTGATATATACTCACAATTGCAAATTAAAAAGTCATAATTCTGAGATATAAACTCGCAATTCTGAGAACATATCAGTCTTTTTCCCCCCTCAAAATTGGACTTTAACTCGCAATTGCAAAATTATATCTATATAATTAAAAAAAGTCGCAATTCTGACTTTATAACTCGCAATTGCAAGTTTATATCACACAATTCTGTGAAAAAAAGAAATTGTGAGATAAAAAGTCGCAATAACCTTTTTTTATTTTTTATTATCCATATCTTTAAACACTTGCTTGGGAAAACAATTCATCTTTTTTTGTAAAATCTGTTAAAAAGCAATGTAAAGTTGTTGCTAAACTGTTACTAATGCAACTCATATTCTGCTCTTCAGAAATGTACATTTAGAGCATAATGATGTATTGTGTTTCCTTCAATTTATTACTTTCTTTAATTGGTCTTAAAATGGTCTTTAAAAGTCTTAAATTTACCATATATGTATATAGAAGGAGATTGCAGACACTATCCTTAATCATCAATGTTAACTGCATGACTCTACATTCTTTTAAATGTTTTTTTCTGTCAGACTAAATCAGAAAAACAAAGCCACAGCGGCTCCTGAACTAATGAAGATACTCTGTCTTCTCTGAGAGCTGATGATGGCTGCTAATGTGAAATACAGAGCGCACCAGAGGGAGCGTATGATAACTTCATAAGCTCTGTGTATGAGCGGAGCTGACCTATATTTGCTGTGATCCTCACGTGTGTGAGCTCCGTCACGCTTCACTACGCTCTCCTGCGCTCAGGGCTCTCCTAACATACTTCACGTCATCATGACCCAATGCTCTCTTATCAGTCCTGTAACAGCCCATACACAAGATCACAAACACAGAGAGGCTTTGTTGTTGCTTGATGGAAAGAAATAGAGTAGAATATTAACAGTTCCTTTTGAATTATGAGGAGATCTTTGGTCTCTGGTGGATCGTCCATGTGTTTTCATTCATGTTCAGTTGATCTGCAGTTGTACAGATGGCTTAGAAATCACATCTTCGTCTTGCTTATTCACACAGATGCAGAGGTCACTGGAGGCTTGTGTAGATATACGTAATATAATAATATCTTCATTGTCTTTCTCTTGTCCTCTGTGGATCTTTGTTGTCAAAACCCTGGCGGATCGTCTCTGGTTTGCATGCAAATTTATATTCAGACTGCCGAGATGAAGATAGACTGAATTAGTGCTGTCAAACGATTAAATAAAAGTTTTTATTTACATAATATATCTGTGTGTTTATTATGTATATATAAATGCACACACATACAGTATATATTTTAAAAATATTTATATGTATTTACATGTATATATTTATATTCATATAATTTATATTATATATTTAATATATGAACGTAACATATTTTTCTTAAATATATACATGCATGGGTGTGTATTTATATATATACATAATAAATATACACAGTACACACATATATATCATGTAAACAAAACTTTTATTTTAATCATTTGACAGCATTAAACTGAATGTGTTTCAGAACTGTAAAAGAATACATGCTTTAACCTCTAAATATACATTTTATCTTCAATTCCACATGAAAGAGCTGCGAGGAGCTTCGAAGGACTAGTTACAGGAGTTAAACTCATGTTCTGTTCCAGAAGAACTCATTACTGGAGCAAGAACAGCACAGCAGCTCAAGACAATGTTTTATCTGATCATCTAAAATGTGCTTCCTGGTCCAAAATTAGTTCATTAAAATTACAATATTACTACGTGACATTAACCTAACTACATAGGATGCACTAGCGACAGTAATTTTTAAAGAAAAAAATGCTTAATTGCTTTTTAAGCTGCAGATGACAAACAAAACTTTCAGGTTTCATAACCAAAAATCTTTATTATGTTGATTTTCTGTTATATTTATTGTTATGTTGTTTCTTTAAATCCTATCTTATCAAGTAGATTTTGGAAGATGTATTATTATGATTATTATTTGCATCATTTGCATTGTAAGATTATTCTCATGCCATTTAAACAGATTTATTCCCCAGTTAACATTACTGTAATTTGAGAAAAAAGATTTCTCATTACGTTTATTAAAACAGAATAGTTTTATGCTTATAATTTTATACTTACCTATTACAGTAAAAATAAATCTTTTAGACACTTCTGGGAATTTTGGGGTATGTGCTTAATAATAATGACCATAATGTTGCAATGCATGAAATAACTGTCATATACAAAATTACAGCAATTACTTTCAGAAATCATTTTCTTTTGATTTTGGCTAGAAATATGACCATCAGAGAACATAACTCCTCAACCACTTCCAGAAACAGATGATTTTAGAGGGGGGGGGGGGGGTAATGATAAAAGCAGCTCATGCTCAACTCAGTAGCTACTGCAGTCCATTAAAGGGGACCTAACACACACAGTTTCACCCAATCTCATGTTAATCTTGAGTACCTATAGAGTAGTACTGCATCCTTCATATCTCCAAAAAGTCTTTAGTTTGATCATATTTCTAAAAGAAAGATACAGATTTACGATTCTCTCCGAAAAAAGCCGAGCTCCTGGAGGTGTGCCGTGTGGGCGGAGCTAAAGAGTGAAGGCGCGTCATGTGGGCGGAGCTAAAGAGTGAAGGTGTGTCGTGTGGGCGGAGCTAAAGAGTGAAGGTGTGTCGTGTGGGCAGAGCTAAAGAGTGAAGGTGTGTCGTGTGGGCGGCGCTAAAGAGTGAAGGTGTGTCATGTGGGCGGAGCTAAAGAGTGAAGGTGTGTCATGTGGGCGGAGCTAAAGAGTGAAGGTGTGTCGTGTGGGCGGAGCTAAATAGTGAAGGTGTGTCATTTGCGCGGAGCTAAAGAGTGAAGGCGTGTCGTGGGCGGAGCTAAAGAGTGAACACAGACATTTGATGCCGTTTCACTCACCGTCTGCAGTTCTGAATCATGACCGGGATCTTTTATAGCTGGGACCGCTCCATCTTTCAGTATTAAACGATGTGCAAATCCAGCGTCGAATTCGGCCTTGTTTATAAAACGTTCGTCAACAAAACACTTGAGAAACTCCATTGCTGCCCCGGAAAAACAAACTATATCCACTGTTCATGTAACGCTGGGTTGTTTTGGGAAGCTGAACAAGGTTATCTTTCCCTCACAACCAAAAACACACTTCTTTAGAGACGTTCTTCCCGAGCGAGTCCCGTGCAGCGCTGCCGATTGAAGCGTGTTGATTGGCTGCTCTCGCTCCGGTCGATGCTGCAGGGGCGTGTTCTTCCGGGAGAAATGCCCATATAAGGAGTTTCACCGTCATTTACGTCATCAAGAACAACGATCGAAAAAAACTCTCCGAAACTTGTACAAACCCGGAAGTGAGATTTTTGGCACAGAAATACTCTGTTATACGTCCAAATTTGTTTTGTTTTTTTAAACTTTGTCCATGCTTAGCATGAGAATCCCACTCTTTAACAGTGTAAACAACTCTGAATGCATGAAACAGCATTGTACCGCCCCTTTAAGTGAATTACTAACCTACCGGACCTGCACATAGCATTGAACACATACTTGCTGGTAAAAGTTGGCTTTTAAAGAAACCTACTCTATTTAAGGATGTATGAATGTCAACAGTGGAAATGATTGCTGTCATTATGAGCAGTTTCTTGTGGATTAGTCCTCATGTAGTGAATGTGGAGAGTAACAGCGGCGTGAAGGTCAGATTACAGGCTTTAATTACACCATCATCACTACTTCTGTCCTCACAGTAATAGATTGTGAAACTGAAAGGTTCTTCAGATGTTAAAGATTCTTTATGGAACCATTCAGACACAAAGGTTCTTCTATGTCATCGTGAAGCAGCTTTATTATTAAGAGAGTCAAAGCAGTTTTTCTGAATTCTGATGCTGACATCCAAAGGCACAAAAATATTTTTTTCTTCTTATTCCATGGATTTGACCCGTTTCTCTCCACTTGATACCAGTGTTTTTAACTGTGAGGCCTGCTCCAAATTGGTCTATAGCGCAACTCAACAGACATTTCAAGTCAGAAGTGAGGTGACGTATAAAACCAACGTCATATAAAAGGTTTTATAACCCATATATAACATACCATACATGTTCTTCTGTTCCAAACACTCTTTTAGTGCCACCCAGTGGACATTTCACATCGAATATGTCACGAAACACACATGGCGCTATGTATTTCGCATCTTGCGTAAAAGTTCCCACAGGTACGTTTTCATCATGAGATCAGGGGCCTGTTTCATAAAACAGGTTTACCAAATAAGCCAGGTTTATTTCAGTTAGTCTGACTTATTGTCAGTTGATTTGGTTCAAAATAAGTCAGACTAACTGAAATAAGCCTGGATTGTTGGGTAAACTTGTTTTATGAAACAGCCCCCTGATTGAATATTTTGTAGGCGGTCAGTTATAAATGTAACAAGGTGGGATAAAAAATATATAGCCTGGGGGGAATTTGTTGTGATGATATTAACAATTTGATCATATTAACTAGTATTTTCTCAAAAAAGAAAATGTTTTCTTGGTCAAAATGACTGAAACACAACATGAGGGTTAAAGTAAACAATAATATTATCTTAATTTTTGAAAAGATTTTCTCTTATTTGTTGCTCAGCTCAAAACACTGGTGTGTTTCTGGACCGCCTGATGCTCTAAAACGTTCTGTATTTTTTCAGTATAAACGTATGTTTGCTATTTGTCATGTAGGTATGATGCTGTGGACGTGTAACCAGTATTTCTCATCAAACAGCATCAAACAGCATGTGTTTTCATCATCTGTGCTGCTATCTGATTCTAGAAGAACATTAGAGCTGCTGGCATCTAATCATCTCTTTCTTGCTGCTATGAGTGTTTTTTCAGGCAGATCAATGCTGATGAAAGTAACCCGTCCACAGCATTAAAGCATGGAAATACATCAGCTGTGAATCTCAGATGGGGCGTAATTCACTTAAGTCATGTAGAGAATGTTTTTGTTTGCTATAAGAATATGTAACGTTTACATTGAGAGTGTTTGGCTTGTTTCACACGATATTGAAATCTAATTTATGCCATTTTTCATTGTTTGGTGATCAATGCTTCCTTGGTAAATCATTTAATGTGTTCTGCAGTAAGTCCTGAGATTGAGGGATGCCAGTGTAAGTGAAGTGCTGGATTATAAAACATGATAATTATTGAGCTCATTAACATCCATCATAGTGGCAGTAGTTCATGTCATGTTACTGTCATGTCTCGAAGGGATATATGTGTTAGAAATAATCCATTTTATTGAAATTGTTGATTTTATTAGCATCTTCAAACAAAGAGCAATGACAAATTCTACTTAAGCCTCCTATAATGTGCTGAAATAAATGCATGATGTGACTGTTGTTTAACTTCATTACCTTAGAAGTGTTGCATAAAGAATATTCAAAGTTAAACACACATTAAGGAATAAATGTTCAAAATGTATCACATATTATTACAACTGTAGAAAATAATCATAAAAACAAAATGATCCTAAAATGTCAGAGTGAGTTTCTGTTTTAACTTTCTGAATGTGTTTCATGGAAATACACTACTGTTCAGAAGTGTTTTGCTTTTATTATTATTATTCAGCAAGGTGGCATATACATAATGCAATATAATGTTACAAAAATCTATTTCAAATAAATGCTGTTTTTTTAAACAAACAAAAAAATGTAAAACCATTTTCACAGTGATAATATTTTACAATTTTACTTTTTTCTCTCCATTTCTGATCAAATTAATGCAGCCTTGGTGAGCAGAAGAAACTTCTTTCAAAAACATTAAACAATCTCACTGACCCCAAACTTTTGAACAGTAGTGTAAATCCTAATAACCAGGTAATGTTTGCATCATATCCAAAAGGACACCAGAATTCACTTTTTATCCGGTTATAATCTCCCCATAGACCTTCTGTCACGGTGCACACACGAGGGAGGAACAGGAACACGCAGACGAGGACTTAAACTCAAATAATAGTCTTTAATCCAGACAAGGCAAGACAGGAAACACCGGGAAGTAACGAGTAGACCAGACCAAATCAAACTCAAAAGACAGGACTAATATACACAGGGTAATTAACACATAATCACATGCACACAGCTAGACACAAATTAACTCATAACGACATGAAACAAGGACAGGAAACAAACCAAATATGGACACAAGAGGCAGGAACACATGACACACACGACAGAGGACTGACATAACTCCCCCCTCCCGGAAGGCGTGTCCCACGCCATAACAGTTCCACCGGGGAGGGGGGGGGGGGCGCTCTGGAGGCCCCTCGGACAGGAACACAGGACGGGGACCTCCAGAGCAGAACAGATGACGGAGGCCATGGCGGAGCTGGGAGCTTAGGAGGCCATGGCGGAGCTGGGAGCTCAGGAGGCCATGGCGGAGCTGGGAGCTTAGGAGGCCATGGCAGATGGTCTTCGGGTGCCTTGGCCTCGGTCCCCTCGGCCCGGCCCCTACAGCCGGAACCCTTCTATCCCCCCAAAAAAATTTCCTGGGGAAGTCAGGGGGTATCAGGAGCCCTCCGGGGCTAGACACACAGAACATGACAAGACTCCAGGGCCAGACAAACAGGACAGGACATCCCACAGGAACCAGAAGCCCTCCTGGGCTGGCTTGGAAGCTGAGGCTTCCTCTGGGCATGACGAAGAGTCAGAGGCCCTCACAGGGTCCCTCAGCAACCGCTTCCATTTCCACGACAAGGGGGCAGGCGGCTAGAATGGCCTCCATGGCCACAACAAGAGGAGCCGCCTGCCCCAGACGAGTCTCCGTGGACAAGACAAGACACGGTTCTTTAAAATGTTCCTGTGGGCACAACAAGACAGACACACGGCACTCCTGGCCGTGACATGTGGACTTGATCCACGGGTCTAGGGATAGCGGCGGCCAGCGGGCATGAATCAGCGCCAATCCGGTGGCGTGATCTCCCGCGAACGGCACGCCTGGGAGAGCGGCAACCCGGGAACCAGCCAGCGGGCTTGGGAGAGCCACCGCCGGCGGCGGATATCACCCGCAATCGGCGGGCATGAGGGCATCGCGGCCATTGGACTCGCGGCGATCCCACCGAACTCCCACGCCCTCTTGCAGTGGGCTATGGCGGGATTACGAGCGGCGACTTCCTTGCCGCGGGACAGACACAAACAGAACAAAATAAAAACTTTCAAAAACGAAAACAAAACGAGGTGAAGGGGCACCGCTTACTGTTGAGGTCTGGTCTTCTGTCACGGTGCACACACGAGGGAGGAACAGGAACACGCAGACGAGGACTTAAACTCAAATAATAGTCTTTAATCAAGACAGGGCAGGACAAGGCAGACAGGAAACACCGGGAAGTAACGAGTAGACCAGACAAAATCAAACTCAAAAGACAGGACTAATATACACAGGGTAATTAACACATAATCACATACACACAGCTGGACACAAATTAACTCATAACGACATGAAACAAGGACAGGAAACAAACCAAATATGGACACAAGAGGCGGGAACACATGACACACACGACAGAACCCTGAACACCTTCACTGTTAGTGCAGTACATTGGGTGTTTATTGTTGTGTTTGTGAATTGATGTATTTTCACTGTTTGTTTCTGATTCTGATTTACTTTCTTGTTTGACGATGCTGCTTTGATTTTGATTGCATTCCTGCATTTGACACATTAATATCACTGTGAATATGTTACATGATTTCACAATATTTTATCTTGAGCTGAGGGTTCAGCTTTGTAGCTCAAACACACACACACACACACTCACTCACACACTCACACACACACACACACACACACACACTGTCGGTCTGATTGGTGTTCAGAGGGTTTGTTTTATGCCGTTTCAGTAACTCCTGACCTTCTCCTCAGGATCTGATGTGCTTTGAGTCACTGAATCATAATGCTGCTACACCTGTGTAGTGTAAAGGTCAGTGCTCTTCTTCATTCGCTCAGCATGTGATCCTCCTTCATCATCACCATCATCATCTTCACCACCGTTTACTCTTCATCACCACCGAAGCTCTAAAGCACTCGTGTAAACCTGTGAACTGTTACACCATGGATTTAGTGTAGTACTTCAGTTTAAAACTACTGACAGACACCTTATAGATCATTACTAACTTTAATGGATCATTTCTGCGTGGATGGTTTGAGATGAAGGTGAAAAAATGATTTTAATACTGGTTTAAGTTGGTTTATTCTTACCAAGTCTTAATAAACCAGTTCAGCGAATCAAGTTCAGTTAACCCTCATAATGCATTGAGAATCTGAATGCTATTTTCTCATTCTGGGTCTGTTTGGACCTGAAGCATCGTTATGTTATAAAACAGTCATAACTTCATATTTTTCAACTAAAGCCATATTGTGTTTGATTAGCAACTTCTCATTAATGAGTAAATGTGAAAAAAAGAATGTTATTACCATGTTATTACCTCTTTTTTATTAATTACAATTAAAATTTGAGAAATTCTTAGAAATTTGAAATTACACATGAACCACACAGCATAAAAAAATAATAATAATAATAATAAACATGATACAATGTGTATGCTGCAGTGGCTGGTTAATAGGTGCACATATTCATGTTTAGCAACAAAATTCAGTCCCAGATGTTTGTGAAATATGGGGAAAAGGAAAAAAAAATATTTTTGATAGTGCTCCAGAGGAGATACAGTAAGTGTTGTGTTATTTTGGGCTTGTTTTTGAGTCCTCTTGCTTTCTCTGACACTTTCTATCTCCGTTTACTGTGGAGCAGTGTGTGTGTGTGTGTGTGTGTGTGTGTGTGTGTGTGTGTGTGTGTGGTGTGAGTGTGTGTGTGTGTGTGTGTGTGTGTGTGAGTGTGTGTGAGTGTGTGTGTGTGTGTGTGTGTGTGTGTGTGTGTGGTGTGAGTGCGTGTGTGTGTGTGTGTGTGTGTGTGAGTGTGTGTGTGTGTGTGTGTGTGTGTGTGTGTGTGTGTGTGTGTGTGTGTGAGTGTGTGTGTGTGTGTGTGTGTGTGTGTGTGTGTGTGTGTGTGTGTGTGTGTGTGTGTGTGTGTGTGTGTGTGTGTGTGTGTGTGTGTGAGAGAGTGTGTGTGTGTGTGTGTGTGTGTGTGTGTGTGTGTGTGTGAACTCCTGGCTCTTGACTGTTTTGTTGTATTTCATCACATCTTGCTGATAATGGCGAATCCTTTAGGGCACAATGAATCTAGTGAATATGATGATCTCAGTCTGCAGGTACAGATGCTGTCGAAGGCTCTGTCACAGACTAAACTGATCATATCAGAGTGATGTTGTGCTTGTATGTCGAAGTCAAGAGCGTGGCGTTCATCTTACTTCAGCCCTTATGTGTTCAATGGTTGATGGCTTGTGCATAAAACTGTAAACAGGGTTTCTTCAGGTCTTAAAATGTCTTAATTCCACAAATTAAGACGTAAAAGCTCAGAGCAGAAAGTCTTAAATTCATAAAATCATAGCATTAAATGTTGCATGCTCTAAAATGAATATCTTCCTCACTTTCTTTGTCTTGTTTTCAGTACAAATATCTAAACATCCCTAAATAAAGATACATTTACTTCATTAAGATGCAAATTGAGTATGTGAAGTCTTGTTTTCTAAGACATTGAACACAATTAAGTGAGTTTATGCTTAAAATAAGAACAAATATCTGTCAATGAGGAATGAAAACTTGTTCTCCATTTAAATTAAGTTGATATTTTGAGCCCATTGACAGATATTTGTTCTTGTTTTAATCACAAACTCACTCAGAAAATGCTCAGACTTCTTATTTTGTCATTTTGTTTCTCAAGTAAATGTATCTTGATTTAATAAGAAGTCTTTGGACATTTGCTGGAAAACAAAACATAAATACTAAGAAAAAGCATCAGTTTGTTGCAGTGTGATCAGAAGCAACAGTAAATGTTATTTTTTGTTTTGGTAAAATTAATGAAAACACAATGGAGATCTGTTGGACGTTGTATTTTTAAACAAGACATTTGCATTTAGAGACCATACCAACATTTTAATTTATTACTTAATTGTTCTTTAACTGATGTCTTAAAAAGCCTTACTTCACCCTGTGTAAAGGAATTATGTTAATGCCTCATTATTGTGCATAAAAATTGATTTTAAAGCTTTTCTGTATGTTTATTTATACCCTGACTGGATAATAAACCATTCATGTCATAAAAGAGCCATATACCATCTACTGTGCATTCCAGTTAATGAGTAGTAATGAGATGCTAATTGATTTAGATGTTGCATGTTCCTCTCCATTCACAGCTCTCTGTATGATGTTTTCACTTGCATCTTCTGGAAAGTGCTGTATTTCATAACTAACACTTATACATCTTTGTCACACGTCCACAAACAATGCAAAGAAGATTTGAGTCATTGCACCATTGTGCAAGGGAATATTTTCAGTAAATAAAAATGTACATTTCAGTCTGTTTCTTACACCAAGATATCATAAATCATGTGTAATAATTTAAGGTGTGCTCACATTTCTGTTCTAAAAAGATCCAGTGCTTCAATAATTAAAGTAATTCAAAATTGCAACAGTAATCCACACGATTGGGTATTTTGCATCCGGGTGAAAGATTGTCACATGCAGATTTTGCCAAAATGTTGTTGAAATTTAACTATTGTGATTGCACCTTCAAAATAAAGATTATTTAATCAATTACATTAAAATTCAGTGAAATTACATTTATTTGCAGATATTGCATGCATTTCAAAATGGGTTTAGGCCTTGAATAAATATTTGTAGTGACATTTTACAATGTAAATCAATAAATATATGTAGTGACAATGTTTCAAATGTTTTATTTAGTTTCTTAATACATATATATGTATATCTATATATCTAACTATATATCTATCTAAGCGCTTTGCTAAGATTGTATCATAAAAAGCGCTATACAAATAAACTTGAATTGAATTGAATCTATCTATCTATCTATCTATATGTATCTATCTATTATCTATCTACCTATATATATATACAGTATGTATCTATCTATCTATCCATCTCTCTCTCTCTATATATATATGTATATATATGTATTGTTTTACAATAGAAATTAAGCTATAAAACATTTGGAGATAAAGTTACACACTGTAAAAAAAAAATGCATGTTTTTGCATTATTTTAAGTCATCAAAATAAGTTGAGCAATTTCTTTTAAGTCATATGAAATTCAACTTTTTAAGTCGGTTTAATGTAATTTAATTAGAAACGACTTGTACAAGCTTAAAAATCTAAAGCAGCAACTGACCTTTTTTTTTTTTTTTTTAGAGATAGAGATATTAAGTTGTCCAAAAAAGACAAACTTTGACATTCTTTGGTCAGTTTTCCATGTGTTTTTCTGCTAATGCCACTTTAAAATAAGTATTTAACATGATCGGATCAACTGTTCTCATGAAAAACTGTGATAAACAATGAAGCCACCGAGTCAAATAACACCTTCCGTTTCCATCAACATGTTAAAGTGTCATGACTTTCTCTGCAGAACCTGTACCAGAGCAGGTTTCTGGGCCTGGCGGCCATGGCCTCTCCGTCTCGCCGGCGGTGTAAGACCGGGACACGCTTCAGCTCGGCTCTGCCCCGATCCACCAGCGACACGGACCTGGTGTCCTTACAGAGCCGCTCCACGCTGAACACCAGCACCTCGCTGTACTGCATCGGACAATCAGACGAGCTCGTCATCTGCTGGGACATCACAGAGGAGGTGGACGCTGGAGACTGGATCGGCATGTACCTCATCGGTCAGAAGATGTCCTTTGATATACTCTCTACCTGGCAAACGTTTGGAAGCATTCATACAGCGCTGGCCAAAATTATTACAACACTAGTATTATCAGCAGCTAAAAATAGTGTTAAGTCAGTTATTTCTATCTTTTGCTGTAGTGTGTCAGTAGAAAATATCAGTTTACATTTCCAAACATTCATTTAGCCAGTAATTGTAATAATCCAGTGAGATTTTTGTCTGATCTGATCATCATCAGTCTGTCTGGAGTCACATGAAGAAACAGAACAAACTGAGACTAAATCCAGAAGAACTGTGTCTCAAGATGCTTCAAGAAACCTCCTGCAAAGCTACAGAACTGTTAACAGTTTTAGGCACTGAGGATGCTGTCAAAAATAGATTTTCTTGATCAATTAACTTCTATTAGCTAAATGAAATCAGCATTTGGTGTGAGCATCTTTGTGTTTAAAGCAGGTTTTGTCCTCGGTGCACTTGAGCAGAGTTTCTCAGGAGCTTTCTTGAAGCGTCTTGAGACACAGTTCTTCTGGATTTAGTCTCAGTTTGTTCTGTTTCTTCATGTGACTCCAGACAGACTGACGATGATCAGATCAGACAAAAATCTCACTGGATTATTACAATTAATGGCTAAATGAATGTTTGGAAATGTAAACTGATATTTCCTACTGACACACTACAGCAAAAGATAGAAATAACTGACTTAAAACCATTTTTAGCTGCTGATAATACTAGAGTTGTAATCATTTTGGCCACTACTGTATTTTCAAATGTTTCTGAAAGAAGTCTCTTGTAACTCAGCAAGGCTGTATTTATTTGATCTAAAAAAATACAGTAAAAATGTGAAATATTATTACAGTTTAAAACAGCTGTTTTCTATGTGAATATCTGTTAAACTGTAATTTATTGCTGTGATCAAAGCTGTATTTTCAGCTTCATTACTCCAGTCTTCAGTGTCACATGATCTTCAGAAATCATAATAATATGCTGATTTGCTGCTCAAGAAACATTTCTGATTATTATCAATGTTGAAAACAGTTGTGCTGCACAATATTTTTGTGCAAACTGTGATACATTGCAAAAGATTGGGGTTAAGTGAGATTAAAAATATAAAAAATAATAAAAACGAAATTAACACTTTTAGTCAGAACAGTTGCATTAAATTGATCAAAAGTGACAGTAAAGACATTCATAATGTTACAGAAGATTTCAATATCAAATAAACGCTTTGAACGTTCTATTCATCAAAGAGTCAATTATTAATAATTAAGCACCAATCATACTTTAAATTAAATTGAGCAGCAAATCAGCATCAGCTTTTCATCACAGGAATACTTTATATTAAAACAGAAAACATTTTATTTTAAATTATAATAATATTTCACTATATTAGTTGTATATATATTTAATATGAATATATTATTTTTAATATTATTACACTTCTTTTTCCAATAAATGTTGCCCCAAGATCACATTAATATGCAAATTAGATTGAATGTGATAGAATGGGAATGTTTACACACATATTGTATAAAATAGTATATCAAATCATTCTGTAATATCTTTCATAACATAGTTGAGAGTATCTTTATACAAAGTTTTGTTGCCCTGGAACCTAAACAATTATAGTGTCTTTTAATGTCATTAATAAATGAGTCCTGATGTCCTCTACAGAGGATGTAATATATCTTATTAAAATAAATCCCATTTGTGTCTCATGCTCTTAGCAATGTAATGACATACAATAGTTTTATAGCAACCGTAGCATATTATCTGCACTTGATATGGAGGCAGAACAACCTTCTGCTGTTATTGACTACCTTCTCTTTCTCTTTCTTTCATAGATGAGGTTCTGTCAGAAAACTTTCTGGACTATAAGAGTCGTGGCGTGAGCGGCTCTCACGAAGGCCAGATCGTGTGGAGGATCGATGCCAGCTTGTACTTCATGGAGGGTCAGTATTCCTCTTCCATTAATGCACTTTTACACAGTCGCCTCAGGGTTTGGATTTTGC
>CM041807.1:15137893-15157893 GCA_023376895.1 Aspiorhynchus laticeps
CCACCGATTCTACATCACTGCCTGTTTAGCCCTGCCCACCGATTCTACATCGCTATCTGTTTAGCCCCGCCCACCGATTCTCCATCACTGCCTGTTTAGCCCCGCCCACCGATTCTACATCGCTGCCTGTTTAGCCCCGCCCACCGATTCTACATCACTATCTGTTTAGCCCCGCCCACCGATTCTCCATCACTGCCTGTTTAGCCCAGCCCACCGATTCTACATCGCTATCTGTTTAGCCCCGCCCACCGATTCTACATCACTGCCTGTTTAGCCCTGCCCACCGATTCTACATCGCTATCTGTTTAGCCCCGCCCACCGATTCTCCATCACTGCCTGTTTAGCCCAGCCCACCGATTCTACATCGCTGCCTGTTTAGCCCCGCCCACCGATTCTACATCACTATCTGTTTAGCCCTGCCCACCGATTCTACATCGCTATCTGTTTAGCCCCGCCCACCGATTCTCCATCACTGCCTGTTTAGCCCAGCCCACCGATTCTACATCGCTGCCTGTTTAGCCCCGCCCACCGATTCTACATCGCTGCCTGTTTAGCCCCGCCCACCGATTCTACATCGCTATCTGTTTAGCCCCGCCCACCGATTCTACATCGCTATCTGTTTAGCCCCGCCCACCGATTCTACATCACTGCCTGTTTAGCTTCGCCCACCGATTCTACATCACTGCCCGTTTAGCCCTGCCCACCGATTCTACATCGCTATCTGTTTAGCCCCGCCCACCGATTCTACATCACTGCCTGTTTAGCCCTGCCCACCGATTCTACATCACTGCCTGTTTAGCCCCGCCCACTGATTCTACGTCGCTATCTGTTTAGCCCCGCCCACCGATTCTACATCACTGCCTGTTTAGCCCTGCCCACCGATTCTACATCACTGCCTGTTTAGCCCTGCCCACCGATTCTACATCGCTATCTGTTTAGCCCCGCCAACCGATTCTACATCACTGCCTGTTTAGCCCTGCCCACCGATTCTACATCACTGCCTGTTTAGCCCCACCCACTGATTCTACATCACTGCCCGTTTAGCCCTGCCCACCGATTCTACATCACTGCCTGTTTAGCCCCGCCCACCGATTCTACATCGCTATCTGTTTAGCCCCGCCCACCGATTCTACATCGCTGCCCATTTAGCCCCGCCCCCCTATTCTACATAGCTGCCTGTTTAGCCCCGCCCACAAAAGCAAGCATTTACCCCAGTTTTTTCCTCTTTTTTGCAGTATAATTAGTCACATGGCATTTACAGCTCAGCTGTTGGTTTAAAGGGATAGTTCACTTTGAAATTAAAATTTGGTATCTATCAGCTTACCCCAAGGGCATCCAAGATGTAGGTGTCTTTTTTTCTTCAGTAGATCCAATTTTGATGTTTTTAGGTCAAACCGTTCTAGTCTGTCAGTCATATAATGGCAGGTATAGGTCACTGTCTCTATAAGGGGCTGTTCACATGTCGCGCCTAAAAACGCGTGGAAAACGCTAGACGCGTCGCTTTCTCCTTCTTTTCAAAGCGCTCTGTAGCTTGCGTTCCCCTGGCATCTGCCATTGCTAAGCAACCATGAACTGCGCTCTCCTTGAAGACGTGGAAGTTTCAGCAAAGATAAAATGGATTTCCAGCACTAAAAATCGATTGCAGTAGCTCTGCTACTATATTTATTTAAAAATGACTATCCACGTACAGCTATGATCAGCTGTTCCTTCATCTTGGCTGAGCTTTCAATGTTGTTACGTGAAAGGATGAAGCTGATTGGTTTGTTCTTGTCACATGACCTGCTGTGCGCTTGTGGCATTCTGAAAAGTTGAGATGTTTTTATCTCGATGCGGCGCGGACGCGCCTGGAAAAAACGAGCGCGTCGCACCGCGACCGCGTCGCTTCCATTATGAGCGCGCATACCGCGCGTCTACATTTGAAATAACGAACTTGAGCGCGCAAAAGACACGATATGTGAACGGCCCCTAAGAGGGAAAAAGAACATGCACAGAGAAATCAAAATTAAACAATTCCCCATCGTAACTACACATTGATGGCCTAAGACACGAAACGAGCAGTTTGTGTGAGAAAACGAACAGTATTTATATCGTTTTTTACCTCTTGTACACAACCATGTCCAAGTGATCTGAGTGCACACACACATCCGGTGTGTGACGTGTGTGTGCGCGCGCTCTGGCTCACGCTGCATTCACACGGGGCGTCGGCGTCAATGCTTGACGGAGGGCTTGTCTGAAGTGTGGTGCTGACGCGCTGTCATAGTTACAACAACCAATCACATACTTCTCTGGTGTTGCATGAACGGGATTGGGTATTTGCATGAGGCGATCTGATTGGCTGACGCCTCCGTTGACGCTTGAAAAGTTGCATCAGCACCACGCTTCAGACACGCCCTCCGTCAAGCGTTGACGCCGACGCCCCGTGTGAATGCAGCGTGAGCCAGAGCGCACACACATGTCACAAACCGCTCGTTTTGTGTCTTAGGCCATCAATGTGTAGTTACGATGGGGAATTGTTTAATTTGGATTTCTCTGTGCATGTTCTTTTTCCCTCTTATAGAGACAGTGACCTATACCTGCCATTATATGAATGACAGACTAGAACGGTTTGACCTAAAAACATCAAAATTGGATCTACTGAAGAAAAAAAGACACCTACATCTTGGATGCCCTTGGGGTAAGCTGATAGATACCACATTTTAATTTCAAAGTGAACTATCCCTTTAAGAAGTTATGAAGCTACAAACATACACAGCATATCTGAGAAATAGCACATGTTCACGTTTTAAAGTGTATGTTAAGAAAATGTAATTATTGGATGATAATAAGTGCTTTAGTAGCTCTTACCCTGCCGTTCATAGCCAAGTAAAACGGTTTGCCCTTCTCTCAGCATTCATAAATTAGATTAAAATGTTGAATGGATTAAAGGTCATCCCCCTTAAGTACAAAAGACAATCATTAGGCAATAAGCTCTTTGTATTTGATCAAATACCTCTGTGACCTTACACCGTGTGGATGGATCGATGAGACACAGATGTGATCCCATCTGAAGATCAGCTGCTAATAATCACGACTTTCAGCATAAGCACCCCTAAATAACTCTTTGTTAGCACTAAGCCAAATCCAGAGATTGTGTTTCCGCAGCCCTGCTGCCTTTGTGCTGGCGTGGTCCACAGAAATGCTGAGAGCCAGAAAACTTGATCTCAACACCAGTGCCCTTTCTCGGGCGAGCTGGTTAAAAATAACCTCGGCGGAAGCAGAGGCGGAAAAGCCTGGGGTCAGGTGCGGCGGATGGGTTTCGGAGGATAGCAAGGAAGAGCTCTGGACACACTGATGGATGGCAAAGCGAGGCTGACTGGTGTTTATGGACGCGCTCCGTTAGCCAGGGCTCTGATTGTGAATTATCACCCGGGGCTGATGTCTCCCGGCCGGACCGCGAGGAGGAAGAGAGAGGACGCTCTCACCTGGATACCTGGCTGGGTGAAGGTAGCTGCCATGCTTGCTTCTGCTTTGAGCTCTTAGGAAACTTCTAGAGCTGCGTATAAGGCCAAATGCCAAGAGTTATTTTGCTGTGATTGTTCTGCTTGACATTGCTGGAAACACTTGAGATGATTATAAGTGAGGTTTCTGGCTGCTGCAGTCTGCGTGTTTACTCGGACTCGTTTCTGCATATATTCAGCAGTTTTATCCATGAATGCTTTTAATTGGTCAGCACTTCAATCTAGACCTCTTAACACACCTGCAGCCATTTGCAGCAAACTCTGTGATACAAACGTAATATTAAAGCTTTCTGTGACTTAAGGGTTTGTTGTACACTGTAAAAAAAAAGATTATTGTAGTATGTTGTACATTAACGTACTATTTTAGGCTTTAAAATGTCACTTTTAATTCAATGTGTTACTTGTCTTTGGAATTAAGTGTGAAATTGTCTAATTTCTGAGTGAAAATTGCTGTACAGCATTTTTATTATTATTATTATTATTAGTGTAATCGGGCCTTGATCCTCAAAATAAACATCTCAAATATAAAATAAAATGTTTTCACTTTTAACATTAAATGTTTAAAATGTAAAAGAACATCAGCAAAAGTTATTAATTATTTTTTTTTTTTTAGATATTTATTTTTAAGTTATTTAACAATTATGTAAGCAGTCTTAAAGCATTTTTCTCAGAAATAATGGCAAGAAAACATTAAGTCTTTATTAAGTGTTGAGCTGCACACAATAACAGAGCGTGACCAGTGTGATTCACAAACAAATGTCTCTTAAAGCTGGTCCTTTTAATTGTTTTAAAAACACCCACAAACTTGTGAGTTAGCGTTTGAATCCGTCTGATCAATCTGTTCTCGATATCGAAGTGTTTTTAAAAAAGTATCACCAGAAAGTATATTAACATTTTTGCTGCTGCTGACATGGCATTAAAAAAGCACTAAAGTAAATACAAACGAACTGAAGATAAAGTTATTATTACTTCCAGTGGTAGAGTATTTAAATATATTATAAATATAAATTATATATTTTAAAGTGCCCCTATTATGCCATTTTTAAGGCTCTTAATAGTGTTTTGGGAGTCTCCTACAATAGGTTTACATGCATGCAAGGTGAAAAAAATGCTTTTGTTTTCTCAAAATATGCGTTTAATATCATCTCATTTCCCAGCGATTCTCAAACGACTTGTTCAAAGCAATTCTAAGATTTAGGGTGAATCCCATTTCTCTGACTTACCCCTTCCCCTTAATTTTGCGAGTTCACGTGAGAGTAAGGGCTGTCCCAATTCTCGTTTTGATCGAGGGGTAGGGCTAAGGGGAAGTGCATCTCAGTGCATCTCACTGCACTGGCTACCAGTGGCAGCTCGCATCAAGTTCAAGACACTGATGCTTGCATACAGAACGACCACAGGCTCAGCACTACTTCCACTCACTATTACGAATCTACATCCCCTCCAGAAGTCTGAGATCTGCTAGTGAGCGACGCCTTGTGGTACCATCACAGAGAGGCTCAAAATCACTCTCCAGAACATTCTCATTCACCGTTCCTGGATGGTGGAATAATCTTCCCACCCCTATCCGGAATGCTGGATCCCTGTCAATCTTCAAGCAACAACTGAAGACTCATCTCTTTCGGCACTACTTGACTTCATCCTAAACTTGTTCTAAAAAAAAAAAAACCCTTTCCCTTTATCTTTCTCTCCTTCCCTTGCTAGCTTGTACTTATTTGAACAATGACTGAGACTTGGTGTTACGAGCACTTCCTCTGTCTGATTGCCTCTTCAAGATGAATCGCTTTATGTATTCCCCAACTGTAAGTCGCTTTGGATAAAAGCGTCTGCCAAATGACTAAATGTAAATGTAAATGTAAATGTAAATGTAAGTGGAAGATACCCCTTAAAACCAAGCATTTTCGCACGCAACCGGCAACAAGATCATCCAGAGAGTCCCATTTTCGGCTTAAATAATTGATTTAAAAATTACGACAGTCTTGTTTTGTGCTCTACACAGTCCTGTACATATATATTTGCAACCATGTTCTTAATTGAAACGTTTAAAAAAAACGCTAGTTTGCTACGCTAACGTTACATCGCTGATTTGCACAACAATCGCAAAAACATCACTAATAAAACCCACGCAATCGACATACACACACTTACACATCTTGGAAGTTTGTGATCAGCACTTGACGTAGCAGCCAGCTAGCGACGATGTACGATGACGTAACCGTAACCAAGTGGTGTCTCATTTCATAGGGGTATGTTTTCACCCCTAGCGCTTACCACTCGGTTTCGAGGGACAAGGGCTAGGGGTAAGACGAAGGGGTAAGACAGAGAAATGGGATTCACCCTTAGTGTCTCTAAACCCCTTCTTTCCGTGAGCCTACTCTGCTCTGATTGGTCAGATGGCCCAGTCTGTTGTGATTGGTCTACCAGATACAGCACGTCGGAAACGATAGGTCCATTGCCATAGTCCTGTATTTTGAACGTTCGATAAAAAATATAAGCATCTATTATTTATCATACTTACAAGTTGTGATTCGGTGGAGCCGCTGGTCCAAGTAAACTGGGTACTGAACCAGCGTTTTGTGTATCCCGCGCTGAACTCCCCGAGATTAGAGAAGCAGTCATCAGTAAAATAACGTGTTTGTGGCCGGCCAACGTAGAACATAGGCAGGAATTATGCAAATGTGTTACCCGGAAATGGGATTCGAATTACTAACGATTTGTTTAGGCTGTATAGAGTCGATTCTTTATTTTGGGAGACAATAACTTGATTTATCGTGCTCTTTTGGATTTACAACTTTGCAGATCATTTGCATTCACATACAGCTACATTACACACTGCATGAAAGGCAATATTGGAAATGGCATAATAGGGGCACTTTAATATTATTATATATTCATATAAACTCAAAGCTATGGAAGCCCGTTTCTGCCACGGAATAAAAAATTAAAAAGGTAATTGTGACTTTTTATCTCACAGTTCTGACTTTTTTCTCATAATTGCATGATATAAACTCACAATTCTGAGAACATATCAGTCCCCCCCCCCCTCAAAACTGGACTTTAACTCTCAATTGCGAGTGTATATCATGCAATTCTGACTTTATAACTCGCAATTGCGAGTTTATATCACACAAGTCAAAATTGTGAGATAAAAAGTTGTTTTTTATTCAGTGGCAGAAACAGGCTTCCATATAATACAGAGTATATATTAAACAGTGTTTTTTTTCTATGTAAGTTTGAAGGATCCCTGTATGATTTACAGCAATAACTGTGAGCGAATCTCAAAATGGACATAACTGAACCACTCAAATGAATTAGAATCATTTGACAAACTAGGCCTACTTATATATTCTAAGGATGGAAGTCTAAAGTCATTGTAAAGATTTAGTGTGTTTGCTCTGTGACATGATGTTTCACAGCCTCAGCATCCCTAAAGCCGGGCTCACACTGTGCCATTTTTTACAAGTCCTTTAGGATTGTACTTGTCAGACTGTACGAACATGATGATCATGTCACACTGTGGGATCTCAGTTGTCATTAATGTCAGACTGTACGACAGTCAAGACGAGTTAAAAACAGGTGCACGCAAGAAAACTTTTACATTATCAACCCATACATGTCCAGTGACTGTGAACTGCATTGCACGCGGGACCGAAATGTTGGCTGTCATTGAAAAGTATATGAACGGCGGCAATAATAGTGTATGCAGCTCTACACACCCACATGAAAACAGCGGCGCAACCAGTGTTTATATAGAAAAGGCAACATATCAGATGAATTCGCCGGAGTTTATGGCTGATAGAATAATTTTCCAGCATTAATTCTGCTCATAGCTTGTCTTGAAAAACAGAGACAGTTTGACATTCATCGCAACAGCCATTAATCGGCTGTCGGTGAACATGTCAAACCAGCGATCAAAGACTACAGATTTTAGCCTAGGATTATAGGAATCTTTTAGGATTTTCAAAATTTGTCTCAGACGGCCAAATCGTGGCCAAAATCACAGTGTGAGCCGGGCTTTAGTCGTCCAGACAGACTCCAGTCAGTGTTTCTGCAGCTCTGCTGGGATTGTGGGCAGTTTGGGAGCAATGCAGACGTGTAGCTTTATGATTCTGAAGGTTATCGGCTCACTGGGCTTTTAACAGTCAGAGAGACCTTTTGAAGTAAGCATGTCTTCTCTGCGTTTGGTCGCTTGTCATTGGGTCTCCTGAGCTGGATCGGGACGGGCAGCAGATCTCTGCGCTATTGTTCACTTTGTCCTTTAGTATCAAATGACTCTGTTGATGTAGTCAGCAGAACGAGGCTGTCACGTCAAACTGATGCAGATGAAAGACAGCTTTGAGTTTATGTTCGGATGTTAAAGAGAACAGTGACGTGATGGATGGTCGAGCACTTTCTAAATAGTTTGTTTTGTGCATACTGTGTAATTTCAGAATAATGCAATATGCATGAGTCATGAAAAGAACTCATTTGGGAGTCGGAATAAAAATAGCATTCGTGGGCATCTTTATTTTTTGTTGATTCTGTGAAGTATTTTGCCTTTGTTTTCTAAGAGCTGTTGTGTAAGTGAATGTGTGTGTAGTTGTAGGTGTGGTAGGTGATGTCATTTTATTAGCTATAACTTTATATGAATATTTTATATGCCTTAAGTTGTAATATTTCATGCAAAAATTAAAGCATAAAAATATGACAAAAGTCTGAACATTAGCACAAATCTTAATTATTTAAATTTACATGCACTAATATAAAAATGCATAGTAATGAGCATCAATATTTTTAGCATTTATGCACAAATATCTTACAAGAACATTTTAATACGCACTGTAAAAATGATTGTAATTTTAAAATGCTGCAGTAAAAAGCTGTTAAATTAAATAACGGTAAGTAAACTACGGTAAACTGTAAAATTTACAGGTTGTTTTGTACATATGTTTACATTTTTGCAGAATTTTACTGAATTTTATTTTCTGTAATAGTGACAGAATTTATTTTACAGTGTATTTTTATATATTAAATATATGTTAATGTATTGGATATTATGTTTACACAGTCTTCAGGAAACTTAAATGACCAAAGAAGAACCATATTAAAACCAACATTGTGGCTTAATTTTACATCGCCAGCAAACATTTGCAAGCATTGAATGGATATTTGATATTTCGTTCAGCACTAATAAGGAAACCACACACTGAGGTTGTTTTTTTGTGAAATTGAAGGTTTTCTTGATAATACTAAGCTGTGATTTGTCCTGTTTAGTGTGTTTGCACTGCTAGTATATATAGTATGAATCCACCTTATTCATTAGCCATAAATAACTAGAATAATAATAAAGTGTAAACAGTAAAACTGTTGGCGCTACAAACCAGTGTGTTTATTTTTACAACAATACATTAAAATAATATAAGAAATTCCAGTTTGCAATATCAAGCAGCTAAAATAACTAGAAGTGCATGAAAGCGGAAGCCTCGCAGATTGTTATTAACGTCAGCGCTGCTCTTATGTTATAAATCAGGTGTAAATGTGTGTTTTGCTGCGCTGACTCACTGCTCTCCTCTCACACATCACACACACATTAGTATGCATCCTCTCTCTCTCTCTCTCTCTCTCTCTCTCTCTCTCTCTCTCTCTCTCTATCTCTGTCTCTCTCTCAGCTGTTTTCCTGTTCATTGGCTGCTTATAGCCTCAGTGTCACTCTCACTTGCAGCTCACACACACACACACACACACTCTCTCCACACACACACACACACACACACACACACTCTCTCTCTCTCTCTCGCTCGCTCTCTCTCTCTCTCTCTCACACACACACACACACACACACACACACACTCTCTCTCTCTCACACACACACATACACACTCACACACACTCTCGCTCTCTCTCTCTGTCTCTCTCAGACACACACACACACACACTCTCTCTCACACACACACACACACACACTCTCTCTCTCTCTCTCTCTCACACACACACTCTCTCTCTCACACACACACATACACACTCACACACACTCTCGCTCTCTCTCTCTGTCTCTCTCACACACACACACACACACACACACTCTCTCTCACACACACACACTCTCTCTCTCTCTCTCTCACACACACACACTCTCTCTCTCTCACACACACACACACACACACACACACACTCTCTCTCTCTGTCTCTCTCTCTCTCTCACACACACACACACACACACTATCTCTCTCTCTCACACACACACACTCACACACACTCTCTCTCTCTCTCTCTCTCTCTCTCTCTCTCACACACACACACTATCTCTCTCTCTCACACACACACACACTCACACACTCTCTCTCTCTCTCTCTCTCTCTCTCTCTCACACACACACAATATCTCTCTCACACACACATGCAAAAAAACACACACATGATAACATCTAAATTAACAGGTTTTATTAAGTCAAAAGTATTATTTAATATTGATAAATACAGAAAATTGTACAGAGAAAAACAATTATCAGGTAGAAACAGCTCTTACCACATTTTACAGTGGTACTACGGACATCTAAATACATTTTAACATGTGAAACGTAGGTTTGAATTTGTTTTAAGTTAATTTCCATTTTTGTATTTTTTTTATTTTATTTTATTTTACTTTATTTTAGGGCTGCAAAAGTTAATGTGCATCATTTAAAATATTTATTAGCATTACTTTTCTCAGTACGGTCTTGTGCTATCTGGTGAAAAATGTGAATGCAACTTTTATAGTAGGCTATACCATCCCATGTATCAAATACTAAAACTAAAATTAATTTGTGGCTTATTTTGTTTTATTTTACTTTTTGAGGTATGAAAATATGTTAGCTTTTCCTGGGTTATGTTTGTGTGTTCATATATATATATATGTATATGATATATATATATATTTGCATTTGGCTGTATGATATTTTGTGGAAGGTTTTTTTTTTTATGACAAAAGTGTCCATAGTGACTATAACTCATTTATATCTTCTGGAGATTAAACAGAGATTTATTAATCTGTATCTAGAGACTCTTTTGACTTCGCAACCACCCAGAAGCCCCTAGCAACACATTCAAAACAACTCAGATTACCTTAGCAACTACTAAGATACCCTGGCAACACCCTCGAACATTGTCTTCGGAAAATAAAAATCTAATAATTACTAAAAGCAAACAGCATCACCACAAAACTGCAACAAACAGCTTGATTTGAGAGGCTGAAGAAGGATCTGTGTGTTTGTGTAATAACCCGGTCTGGATCCCAGAGTCTCCCACAGATCCGTTTAATGAGAGTAATCTGGGTGAAGCAGCGGCGCTCACGAGGACAGGGTTTGCATCTCATTTGTGTGTGAAGCGTCCAAACACCTGCTCTGCTTTTCTCTCGGTCTGCTGCTTGTCTCAGTGCACTCTGAAGGAGGTTTGGACTCATTTATAAGCAGTTTTCTGGAAGGTCTGCATGTGTACGTACATCACAAAGATCAGAAAGTAGGAGTTTACAGTAATGTGTTTGTTTTGTGCACCGTAAATCCCTTTGAATGTCATTCTGTGCACGTCGTCCTGTCGAAAGAGATGAAAGTGTTTGGCATAAAAACAATCCTCGTCTCATTAATGAATGGACTGTTGATCTTCTAAAGAGCTAAACAGACTAGACACAATCATGAAGAACGAGGACGTCTGGTGCAGTAAGTGCCAGTACGGGTTATTATTAGTTTGCTTTGGGTCATTTATTTTATATAAATAATATTTTCAGTTTCTGTTCTGTTTAGACACAGTGTCTAGCAGTGTTGTTTTGATAGTCACCCTGAACCCCAAGGCCATAAATCTCAAATTATGTATTTTAGATATTTTTATAGATTTCCAGTTAGTAATTTTTGTGTTAACATTTCTAATTTAATTTAATTTAATTTAATTTAATTTTTTTTATTTTATTTTATTATTATGTTTTTTTATTTTTTTTATTTTTTATTTTATTTTTATTTTATTATTTTTTTTATTATTTCACCAAACATACAATATTTTAATAGTTTTAGTCATAGTTAATGATAGTCACGCTGCACCCCAAGGCCATTTTTCTATCTCAAATTATGTATTAGATATGTTTTATAGATTTCCAGTTAGTAGTTTTACTGTGTTAACATTTCTAATTTAATTTAATTAAATTTTATTTTTTATTTCAACAAACAAAAAAATATTTTAATAGTTTTAGTCATAGTTAATGATAGTCACCCTTGACCCCAAGGCCATTTTACTATCTCAAATGATGTATTTTAGATATTTTTTATAGATTTCCAGTTAGTAATTTTAGTGCGTTAATATTTCTAATTATTATTATTACATCATCACACATGTATTGCCATCTGCAGGTGGGATTTCTTACTGCACACACTCTCAGATAATTCTGCTGTCATCTAAAGATAGGTGATTATTTTTTTCAATAGCACTTTGTGTTTTGTTCCACTTTTATGATGCAGTTGTTTTTTTTCTTCAGATTACAAATGATTTTACATCTCTTACTTTAGTCTTATAGCTCTAGTTTACAGTAATAACCCTGGAGTCAGTGCTCTCCATCAGCTTGAGTTTGTGCTCTTCTGAGAAGCGGCGTCCCATGAGCCTCTCCTCCTTCCTCTTCCTGGCTGCTGCATCAATGCAGTCCTAATGAATGCGCTCTATTGATTGGAGCCATGAGCCGGGCGTCTGTAATGGGCTTTAAGCACAGTATATCAGGCCATACGCACTGAACGAACAGACGAGGAAAGAAAGAAAGGCGCGTGGCCTGTGTAGAGATACTTCCTGTTCTCAGTCACGTGATCAGCTGACCGCTGTGCTTCTCTCTGATAGGCTCTGAAGCCTGTCATCAGTCAGGAGCGTCCTCAGACTCTGGGCAGCAGGAGACTCATCAGCTTCTCTCTGTCAGGTAAGGCAGTGCTGGCAATGCATGTATTTATCTATTCATTTATTTATATATAAAAAATAATCCCATTAGAAACAAGTGTTTATAAAGTTCAATCAGATAAGAATAAAGGTTCACTATTGTTTCTATATGGTAAACATCTTGAATGGATATTATGCCAAATAAATAAAAAATGTAATGAGATAATGCAAAGAAAAATGTGTAAGTTATGTTAGTGATGAAATGGTTTCATAATGGTTTTTAAGCAGTTTACATATTAAGTCCTTTTTATTTGCACATGCAATCAATCTCTCAATAAATTAATAAATCAATCCACTGCAATTCAAAGGTTTGGGGTCAGTAAGGTTTTGAAAGAAAGACATTAGTACTTTTATTCATCAAGGATGCATTAAATTAATCAAAAGTGACATATATTTTTAATAAAGTTCTAAAATATCTAATATATAGTCTATAATACAATATATAGCATTGAATTGATCAATTGTAAAGGCATTTATTATGTTACAAAATATTTATATTTCACATAAATGCTGTTCTTTTGAACTTTCTGTTCATCTGTGAATCCTGAAAAATAAAATGCATCACAGTTTCCACAAAAATATTGTAAATAAACTGTTTTCAACATTGATAATAATCAGAAATGTTTCTTGAGCAGCATATTATTATGATTTCTGAAGATCATGTGACACTGAAGACTGCAGTAATGATGCTGAAAATACAGCTTTGATCACAGAAATAAATTACAGTTTAACACATATTCACATAGAAAACAGCTGTTTCAAATTGTAAAAATATTTCACAATTTGTACAGTATTTTAGATTAAATAAATGCACCTTTGATGAGCAGAAGAGACTTTTTCAGAAACATTAACAAATTTTGACAAACTTTTGAACAGCGGTGTAAATTAAGAAGTTTAATTTGCCAATGTTTACTTGTATTACTTTTTAAAATACATTTTGCATGACAATATTTAGGATCCTCAAGAGAACATTTATTGGTTGAGAGAAGCATCTGAACACTTTTCATCTTCATAACCTCAGAATCATCTCTTCCTCACTGAACTCTCATAAAACCTTTATAACCCTTCTCTGTTGTGTTTCTCTGTTGCACTGAGGAACAGTTTCCATGAATCCTCTCGTGTGTCACACTCACTGCGTTCAGCCCTTTCAGTGAAACCTGCAGAAATAACAAGGTCTTTGAAATATGATATATTATCTTTAACTTCTGAATTAAACTGTATAAATCCAATGTCACAACCCGAATCATTTAGTGCTGTCAAACAATTAATCGCATACAAAATAAAAGTTTTTGTTTACATAATATATGTGTGTGTACTGTGTATATTTATTATGTATATATAAATACATACACATACAGTATATATTTTGAAAATATTTACATGTATATATTTATAAACATATCATTTATTTATTTATTTAGAGATGCAGATGCTTTTGTCCAAAGCGACTTACAAATGAGGGCAATAGAAGCAAGATAATTTATATTATATATAAATATATTTAATATATAAACATAATATATTTTTTCTGAAATGTACACATGCATGTGTGTGTATTTATATATACATAATAAATAAACACAGTGCACATATACATATATTATGTAAACAAAAACTTTTATTTTGTACGTGATTAATCATTTGACAGCACTAGAATCATTATAAAATGATGAATATTGTCTCTCTTTCCTCATGTTTTGTCTTTCTTCTCAATTGTATCTGAAGTTGCGATGGCCAAACTATGGTCTGTACTCTTCAGCGCTGTATATTTTATTCATAACACACATCTCCTGCCGTGAGCTGACATCTGTCTGAACATGCTGCTGCAAACACATGCACATTAACAGCTAAGCTCCAGCTGCCAGAGAATCTCTTCTGTGAGCCAAAAAACCCTCGGGAGCTGGAAAACACCACTCATTTTAGTCCAAAGTGATGCCTTGTGGACAGACGACCTGCAAAAACCTGAAACCAAGCAAACATCCTCTTGTTGTATAAGACTGTTTGAGAAGAAACCTGATAGAAATCCATTGGGTCTTCTTCTTATCTGTGGGGTGCATGTCCTTCGTCTCCAACTTCTCCTGTTTGCTGTGTCCTCTACTCTGATGCCCAAAGCCTTCATGTCCTCGTTCACACAATCTTCAAGTCTCCTTTTTGGCCGTCCTTTCTTTCTTGTACCGAAGTGCATTTTTCTGACTTTCTTTCCATCATCTCTTCTCGTGACCGTGCCATCTTAGTCTGTTCACTCTCAGCTGATTACTTAATGCGTCCACTTGCAGCTGTTTTCTCATATTGTCATTTGTCTCTCGATCATATTTTGTTAGTCCTAAGGAGAATCGCAGCATCTTCATTTCTGCTACTTCCATCTGTCGTTCTTGTGCTTTTGTTACTGCCACTGCTGTATGGATAGAAATCCATTGGGTAACACCAGTGAAAGTCATTTTAACAAGTAGGTCCTAAAAATAAACGTGCAATAATTTCACATCGTTTGAGTGAATCAGAGTGAACTGTGGCTCTGAATGGCATCTCACACTCATAGTGTTAAAAGACATTAAGCTGATCGTCAGTAGATTATGGCAGTGCAATAATACGACTGGATCCTGGAGCAGATAATGAGCTCCTGTGGGATTCTGAGGCGTCCTGCTTTTCTCTTCATATTCCCAGACGCAGACTTTACAGCTTTAGCCTTTAAGCCTCTCGCGTCCGCTGTTTCTCTATGAATTATGGTTTAATATTGCAAGGACACCAGGAAACACAAAAATGAGAGAATATGCAGTTGAATATTAATGGAGAGCAAACGGGGACTTTCTTTTATTATTACAGAAATATTATTATTATTATTATCAGTAGTAGAATTAAATAAATGTTTAATTTAATTCATTATTATTAAAATTCAAATTACACACACACATGCACACACTCACAAAACATATATATTTGATTTATTTATATATGTGTAATATCATTATTATCATGATCATTATTAAACAGCATATATATATATATATATATAAAACAATTAAAATTATTACATTTAATAGAATACATTTAATATAATTGCATATTTATTTTTATATGTAATATAATAGTTAATATAATATGTGTGTGTTTAAATTTTTTAATAATTATATATTTAATTTGTATTAATATTAATGAACTAATTAATTTTATTATTAATAGTAGTAAACATGTTTAATAAATTTGTAATTTATATTCATAATGTAATCTAGCTATCTACTGTATATATATATATATATATATATATATATATATATATATATACAGTATATATACACATATTAAAAAAACAATTAAAATTATTACATTAATACAATACATTTAATATAATTGCATATTTATTTTATTTTATGTAATAAATAGTTAATATAATAATAATATGTGTGTGTGTTTAAATTTTTTAATAATTATATATTTAATTTGTATTAATATTAATTAATTAATTAATTTTATTATTAATTGTAGTAAACATGTTTAATAAATTTGTAATTTATATTCATAATGTAATCTATCTATCTACCTATCTATATGTCTACTGTATATATACAGTATATATATTACATTATAATTGAGAAATTAATAATAATATAATAATTTTTAATAATATTATTATGTTAATAATTGTACTCCATATGTTAGTTGTGGTTTCACCATAAACTCTTCCTTTGCTCTGCTGTGTTTCAGCCATTCAGGCAGTGAGTCTGAAGAAGGGAATGTTCTTCAATCCCGACCCGTATCTGAAGATCTCCATCCAGCCTGGAAAGCACAGCATCTTCCCTGCGCTGCCTCACCACGGTCAGGAGAAACGCTCAGGGATCATCTGCAACACGGTCAGCCCCGTCTGGAAGAGAGAGGTGAGCTGCTCCGATCGTTTAGAGACATTCTGACCTCTGAGTTTGAGTCTGGAGATGTGCTTCTGATATTTCACATCACGGCTAGTGTTTGATTGTGCTCAGCTTTGAGCCGAATGAAAGCAGATTCCCTCAGGTGCTGGAGCTTTGACTCGCTGATGCTGCTCCTGCCAGCGGCGCTGGAAACAAACGCATATGGAAATGAAGCTCTCTGATAACTTTAGGACTTGAAGTCCTGATTCACACCCAAACTGTGAGGGATTTTATCACAGCACATTTGGGAGAAACATAACCGCACAAACAGAGCTGGCATCACCTCTACAGTCAATGCAGCGAAGCTTTTGATATTTGATACTATGGCAAATATTTACAAGATTCGTGGATATCAACGGCACTCAAGGCACTCAGACAAGCACTTTGCAACATTTTTATTAATAATGCTTCACGCTCACTCACAGTGTTGTATTGTAAACATTATAACTAAAGATATAACCATAATCAACCATTTCAACGTATAATGAAATCAGTTATGCAATCAGAAAAAAAATTATCTACATTTACATTTAGCAGATGCTTTTATCCAAAGTGACTTAAAAATGAGGACAATAGAAGCAATCAGAATCAACAAAAGAGCAATGATATGAAAGTGCTGTGACAAGTACACAAGGTTTTTTTTATATAATAAATAAAAAGAAAACAAGTAGATTGAATAGAAAAAAGAATAGGGAACTCTAGTGTTAGAGAGTATTTTCTTAAATAATAATTAAATCTATAAAAAATGAAATACATAAATCACACAATAACTGTATTTTTACTATGTTGTTAAAGGATAGTTTACCTAAAAATGGAAATTCTGTCATTTACTTGCCCTCATGTCATTTCAAACCTGTCTGAGTTTGTTTGTTCTGTTTATCACAAAATAAGATAATTTGAAGAATGTTAGGAACTAAACAGTTGACGGTACCCATTGACTTCCATAGTAGGGAAAAAAATCCTATGGAAGTCAATGGGTACCGTCAGTTGTTGCCAACATTCTTCAAAATATCTTATTTTTTTCTTCTTTTCAATTGAAGAAAGACACTTTGAAGGTACGAAGGTATTTTTTTACTCATAAAGGAATCTGTTAATTTTGCTTGGTGGTTTTAAAATTTAAAGCTATAAATATAGGTTTGGGGGAATATATATATATATTAGTGCTGTCAATCGATTAAAAAAAATAACTAATTAATCGCACATTTTTCTAAAAGTTTTTAAATATACTTTTATATTGCATTAATTTCACATTCAATCTTCAAATGTACAAACAACATAAAGACAGTATATTTTTTATATTTCTTTAATGGCATCTTTTTTATGATTGAAGGCCAGTATCACTGATATCAATATGTCTCTATAAAATTGTTTAACCAATGCCATTCAGCATTACAGTATAATTGACAGCTATCAATTTTAACATTTATTAGACTTAACTTCTAATTTAAGTGAACTTAAAACAATCTTCACACGAACCCATTATAATAAATGACATATTTATCTACCTGTGCCCTTCAGCAGAAATATACAGAAAATGTTACCAAACACTAAATTCTAAATTAAATATAGATGAAGCCCTTAAAGCTATAAAAGTTATTGATTTCCTCTTTTTTTCTTTTGTTCTTGGATTAATAGACATCACAGCAGCTGGTTATTATTATTTGGCTGCTATTGCTTTAAAAGCTGCTGCTGCTTTCTGACCCACTTCAGGTCTGAGTCTCTTCTAATGAACTGACGAGTTGAATCGGGTGTGTTAGATGAGGGAGACCGTGCTGGGGTGCCTCAGGAAAGTTTTGAAAACCATTTCGGAGACATGTTCTTAAATATGACACATATATAACATATTGCATGCATGCACACAGTTGGCAGCTTTAATTGCCTTTTTGGTAACTTCATGCCTTAACTGACGGCATAACTAGGACATTGCATGCACGTAGTTTCTTTCGCTGTTTGATATGAAATGATACAGGCTACAGCACGCGCCGGCACCTTTGTTTGTGTATTTAAAAGAGACGGAGGCAGCAGTTGTGAATGGGGTGGCCAACACTAGCCCCAATATTTTTAACGCGTTAATCTGAAAAAAAATAATCTCCCGCGTTAACGCGCTAATTTTGACACCACTAATATATATATATATATGCATTTAAAAAAACATAGTAAGCAGTACTTAGTATGTATTATGCAGTGTGCTAATATTCTGCAGATATCCGTAGCCTGACTCAGACGAGTGTATTGTGAGTGAATGAACAGGCTTGTGTTTGTTATCTTCTGCTGGTTCTCTCAGTCTGTAGTGTGTGTGAATGTAAGTCAGCGGGTGAAATATGGGCTGGTTTCTCTTCACACGCTTGGCTGAGCTGGCAGAAATCCAGTAGAGAGCAAACGTGAGCCACAGAAGGGTTTCAGCATCTCTTTAGGGGTTAATGGCACCATTTACTGTCTGCTAGATGAAGCGTGACCTGCTGAGTTTCCCATAGTGCTTTGCTGCCAGTTTACTGCCAGAGTCGCATAATGTCCAGAATATCCCTTTGATTCTTACGTTGTTTTGTTTTTTTGATATTGATGTTTTAATCCCAATGATTGCATGTTTTAATATTTTGTTTCCTTGGAAAATGGGTTATGAATAACTACACTGAATATAATGCACTAATGGAAAAGCCATAAATTGTATTTTCTCTTCCTTTTAAGGAACTTGTCAATCTTTTTCAGCTGTCTTCTAGGACTAGGTGATATGGCTAAAATAACATCTGTATTTATCAATTTTTTAACTATTGACTGATATTGATTTTGATTTTTTTATGTTTAACTAGTCAACTACAACCTGATACAAGTAACAGTCTCTTTATTAACTCTTTCCCTGCCAGTGATTTTAAAAAAAAGTTGCCAATTGCAAGTTTTGTTTTAGCTTCATGCATTATTTATTTTTTTATCAACACTTGAATGTGGGTAGGTTTTAGGGCTGGTCCGAATACCTTTTTTTTTACTTCGAAGCTTCGATAGTAATCAACACTGAATATTCGAAGCTTTGCAGGGAGGGGCTGAACATATTCTTCTCTCTAATAACGGCAAGAATCTGTCTGTCTGTTTGCATTTGCATTATGTCGAGAACCGTTCATCCAATCGACTTCACGTGTGGCGGGTGTGTTGCTGCCGACCCAAAGGAGTGCAGTGTCACATTTTGTTGCAATATGGACACGTGACACGTTTAGAATTAATAAACTTTTAATAAAGTACAGAACAGCGTGAGCCGGAAGCGGCGGGCAGGGCTTATATGCTCCGAGAACGGACACTGCACTAGTGATACAAAACACACAGCTCTGTTAACAGCAATACTTTTAATAAGGTAGCCTAACATTTTTCTAGCAAACAAAGCACTCCCAAATCAGAAATTAGTAGCACAGTAATTACTGACACCGTAAAGGATAGGCTATTTAAATAAAAGTAGAAGAAAAATAAATGAACTGTAATAAATAAAGCACACGGTAGCATAGCCTACTTTCAATAAGAGCATCACACATTTTAATTAACGAACACACTTTGGAAATACAAAGCATCAAGCATCCGTCAGCCTAAGGTTACCTTGTTTTATTTAGCCTATTACAGTTTGTTTTATTCTATATAGACAGCTCACATTTCAATAAACAAACTATTTCTTTACAAAGTCAAACTTTCAAATAAATCACAATCAGGCT
>CM041807.1:15162893-15170393 GCA_023376895.1 Aspiorhynchus laticeps
GTGTACAACAGCTTGACATATTTGTAACCTAAAGCGTGCATATTAGTACCTTGCAGTAGTGATATTTACCCTTAAGGTAATAATATGTACTCTTGTGGTACTATCATGAACCCTTTAGGGGTAAAGATGTTATTTTGAGAGTACTGCCCCACTGAAAAGCTGTTGTACCCCTAAAAGTACATTTTTTTCTGACAGTGTAGAGTAATTCTAGCTGTATTGCAGGAACCATCCCCAATGCTTAATATTTCCAATATTATTGCAGGAGTAAAATACAGGATTAGTTCACTCAGCAATAAAAACTCTCATCATTTACTCACCATAATGTCGTTCCAAAGTATCATGAACGTTGCCCATGTGACTTGGGTGTTAAACACGCTGTTGGGATTTGAGAGCTGTGTCAGAAAGAAAGCATTTGTTGCTTCAGATGACTTGTATGCAGTGCTTTAGTTTACTTTGTTGTCCTCTTTGGAGACTGACAATCTCTGGTAACTCTGGTCACTCCCTGACCAATCCCTGGTGCTTTCGTATGGGAAAGAGTGGTGTGAATATTCTTTAGAATGTGTCCTTTTGTGTTCCATGGAAGAAATAAAGTCATTTGGGTTTGGAACGACGTGAATAAATGATGACAGATGACAGAGCAATTTCCTTAAAACAGAAAATCTTCTGGCCATTTAAGTATTTTGCATTTTGCTGATTTGGTTGCTAGTTTATATGAACTTTCAGTAACACTTTAGATTAGGGGACTCATATTCACTAAGAGTTTTCCCTAAGTAAACTCCTAATTTGCTGCTTATTGATAGTAAGGTAATTGTTTGTAGTAGTTATGTTTAGGTATGGGGTCGGGTAGAAAATGGTCATGCAGAATAAGGCATTAATATGTGCTTTATAAGTACTAATAAAAAGCCAATATGCTAGTAATATGCATGCTAATAAGCAACTAGTTAATAGTGAATAGTGTTCCCTAATCTAAAGTGCTACTGAGTTTTCATTTGTAGGGGTGGACCTTCATGTTTACTACTTTTCTAAATATTGTATGTTTTTGTACAAATTCATACACCTCTTAACTCTTTCCCCGCCAGCGTTTTTTTTTTTTTTTTTTTTTTTTTTAAAGTTGCAAGCCACCAGCGTTTTTGCTGATTTTCACAAAAATGTCATGGCCCCCAAAATATGTTGTTGTATGAATATATGAACATGCAGTACATCCAAAATAAAGATCAGACCCTCTACTTTCAAAAAAAAACAAAAAAAAACATCAGATTTATTCTAGCTTCGAACATTGTTTTTTTTTTTATCAACACTTGAATGTAGGGTTTAATAAAAAAAGCAACATTTTGAGCAAAAAGCTGAGAAAATCGCATTTTTATCAAATACTATATCTGGATCATATTCAATAATATTATCAAAGCAAATATGCAGTAGATGGCTTCCATCAGTTTCCCAAAGCTTGCACAGGCCTTTACCTCTTCCTGGATCGACATATCACTCTGTAACATTAGGCAGTTTTCATTTATATGCGGCTAGTGTTGATGATCACATTATTTTTCATATGCATATATGCTTACATATAAGATCGCTCGTTTCTGGGTCTTCCTGGTCTGTGTTTTTGATCGGCACTTTCTAGACTCATTCAGGAGATGCGTAATAGTGCCCCCTAGCTTATAATAGTGAAAACACATAAACCCGGAAAATTCCGTGTTTGGTGGGGAAAGAGTTAAGAAATAGTTACATTTTCCAGTAAGATTGGTTTGGAATTTCTAGACTGTTTATTGCTAAAGGTATATTGTGTTATTTAATAGCTGATCTGTTTAACCATATTGACAGATTTGCTTATTCTCTCCGGTAGATGATGATGAGGTGTCCCTCAATGCAATGCCAGTCTTTGATACGACACCTGACCCGCAGCCTGAGCAGGAGCCCAATGAGGACCTACCACCAGCTTCTGATCTGCCTGTGGAGGATGCATTGAGTTTGGGACCTGACATTCTGGAGCCGCCTAACGAAAGTCCTCCAGAGGTAGAGACCCAGGATGCTGTGCTGCTCACCTCTCTAGATGAGCCCAGTAAGGATACCCAACCAGAAGCAGAAGGATCAGCTGATGAGCTTGTAACAGCTCGAGCAGAGATACTATTGAGTGATGCCACTCAAGGAGAAACTGCAGAGCAAGACCCTGGAAAAACAGAGTCTGAGGAGATGCAGGAGGAAACTGTGGCTGAGACTCTTTTGGAGGTTCTGGAGAACCATGAAGCTGAAGACACGGGTGGACCAACTGGAATGGGACCTACTGGAGAGCATGCAGAGGTTGAGGGAGGCACAAGCTCAGAGCAGTTGGAAGTAGATGGGAATGAGGAAGAACCCTGTTCGCCAAGGATGCGGAGTGCCTTGAAGCGCAAGAGCCGACCCTGTTCACTTCCGGTGTCCGAGTTAGAGACGGTCATCGCCTCGGCCTGTGAGGAACCAGAGACGCCACGTTCTCACTACATCCGCATTCATCAACTCCTGCACAGCTTGCCGTCAGCTCAGTGCCACCATGACAGCCAAGATGAAGACGAGGTACTTGACCCGGAATCTTCTGAGGAAGTCACTGTGAAACCCCAAGTGGACAAAGAGGAAGAGCCAGATGAAGACGAGGTGTCAGAAGCCCAGTCTCCATCCATCGTGCCCGAGTGTCCTAAACCTTGTTGCAGGCGTACTCTACCACGTAGCCTCTCCATCGAGCGCCTTTCTGAACTCAACCAACTTTTGGAAGGCGAACGACCCTCACCTTCCACCCTCCGACTGGAAAGCGAACACATGGAAGTGGGTGGTGGATTCGGAAGCAGAAGGGAACCTCGAGAGAGTGAGTGCGAACTGTGTGACAATTCCTGCTACAGCACTTCCTGTTACAGCACGTCCTGTTACAGCACTTCCTGTTACAGTAACTCAGGTTACGAGGGGCGTAACCACCTTTGCAGCCATACGCGCCTCTCTTCAGTTGACAGCACCCGTCTGTCGGAGAGCACCGTTTTCTCCTCGCAGGAGGAAGAGGAGGAGGAGAACAGTGCTTTTGAGTCCATCTCGGACTCGTTGCAGAGTCCGGATATAAGGGAGCCAGGAGACGGGTTGGTTCATTGGAGGGAGTCATCATCGGAAGAAAGTCCCCAGAGAGAAGGGGAGGTGGAGATATCACCGATACCTGGGCCTAGTGTAAGGTCAACAGGTGAGGAGCCTTGTCCAAATTACGCATTGCGGAAAGGTCTTGGATGTTTGCTAAAATCTGTTGCTTGGAGCAGTTGCTCAAATGTGCAGGAATTTTTGATGTTTCATTGTCAAAGAAGATCAGTATTTGATTCATTTTATCTCATGTTAGCATCCCTCTAGTCCAAGGCTACGTTCACACTGCAGGCAAATGTGGCCCAAATTAGATTTTTTTTCACATGCTTACATGTGACTCAGATCTGTTTTTGTCATGACAGTGTGAACAGCACAAACCACATGGAATCTGATCTTTTCAATTGCGATTTGTGCCACTTCCATATGTAGTACTAAATCCGATACAGAAGTTTTGCAATGCGACCGCATTGTGAACAGTCATGTCGGAATTTATGCGACTTGTACATCACTCTAGATCAGGGGTGTCAAACTCAGTTCTTAGTTCCAACCCTGCTCCAACACACACACCCATCTAGTTTTCAAATAAGCCTGAAAGACCTGATTAGATGGATTGGGTGCGTTTAATTAGGGTTGGAGCTAAACTCTGCAGGGCTGTGGCCCTCCAGGAACTGAGTTAGACACTACTGCTCTAGATCAACATTCGTCATAATTCCGCGCTAACGGGAGACACTTCGAAGATTTTACATACCCAAAGTTATCAAGACAGTTGCGAAAGGTAATCAGTGGAAGTGTGATGTGTCAGAACTCATAAGTATTACAGTGACAACTGTATAAAACATGAGGGCTCATATCATAAAAGTTAAAAAACTCTGCTCTCTTTTGTCACATCCTTGTCTTTATTTTTCATATTTCCTGCATATAATTTCGCTGGCTTCTGCAGCAGATCACACTGTAAATAAACGCATAATGGCATACTTTATGTCCTCCGTGTTTACTTCAATATGATGGCGCTCTGCACAAGTGTTGCCAAATCCACTGTTTTCCTGTGTAATTGGGCTATTTTTTCCACTGTTGCCGCGGGTTGTTTTTCAAATTCGTGGGTTGACGCAACCCCACTAGCACAATATTTACCCCTCGGAACATGATTTGGCTAGTTTTGGACTGGTTTTGAGAAGCAATTGGGCAGATTTTGTTGTGAAAACCTGTAAAACCCTGTTCGTATTGTTGTTTTGCACATGCAGGTCAGTGCAGAACCATGATCTGTTCAAACTGCAAATCTGAAATCGGCCACATTTAAAACAACAATGTGAACAGCTATACAAAAAAAAAAATTCGGATCTGAATTGACCGGAAATTGAGCAATAAGGCTCGCAGTGTGAACGCAGCCCAAGGGTGGCTAATGTCGGTTTTGGAGGGTCACAGTCCTGCAGAGTTCAGCTCCAACTCTAATCAAACACACCTGAACAAGCTAATCAAGCTCTAAGGGTTACTGGAAAGCTACTGGCAGGTGAGTTTTTATCTAGGTTGGAGTAAAACTCTGTAGGACTGTGGCTCTCGAGGACTGACGTTGGCCACCCCTGCGCTAATCCAAGGGTGTCCAAACTCGGTCCTCGAGGTCCACTTTCCTGCAGAGTTAAGCTCCAACTTGCCTCAACGCACCTGCCTGGAAGTTTCTAGTATGCCTAGTAAGACCTTTATTAGCTTGTTCAGGTGTGTTTAATTGGGGTTGAAGCTAAACTCTGCAGGCCAGTGGCCCTCCAGGACACTGCTTGGACACTCCTGCACTAATCCCAGTGAGCAGTTGAGTTCATAAGTTTAGTTACTTTCATGTTAGCTAAATGAACTGAGTTATGTTCAGAATGGACTTCTAACATAATGCTTACAGCAGAGATATTTTAGCTCTGCTCATGGAGACCCACTGTCCTGCCTAATTTAGATTCAACCCTAATCAAGCACACCTGAACAAGGTGAATCAAGGTGTTCAGGATGACTTGAAAATCACAGGGAGGTGTGTTAAAGCAGGTTGTATCTAATGCCGCATCCAATTTAGCTAAGTTGGATGTCAGAGCTGGAAATGACGCCACCCGAGTTGACCGTGCTCCAGTTCACAAGTTGGAAAAAACAAGTTTAATAACAGTCAATAAAAACACATACAATGTGATATTTTCCACAGATAATGCCGAAGTACTATGTCCACAGATATAGGTTAGGTAGTACTGTGTGCACCACTGAGTTTATTGAGACACAAACAAATAGTAACTAAACTAATATATTACTACTGTTTCGCTTATGTTCATATGGTTGAACAATTCGGCTGAGCTGCTATTTTGGATTCTGAAGTCAAGGTTGTTGCGTTTCCGAGTCAGAACTCTGACTTTAGCGGTGTTCCAGTTAAAAGTTCCTACTGGGAACTCAGAATTTCCAACTTCTGAGTACAAATGGAACACACCAAAAATGGACTCCTGGGTCTCCAGGAGCAGGGTTGAAGACCTATGGCTTACTGCATACCAGGGCTGTAACCACCATAGACATTGAGGGGGACAATTCCCCCCAATAATTAGAAATGGCCAAATGTCCCCCCCAATATTTGAAATTCTTGCACTGATCTGCTATCCTCAATTACGCAGCGCTCTTGTTAGGATGACAAAAAAGCTTTAAAAGTAACATTTTCAGTCTGCTCTTCCTCAGTGGGCTAACAGCGCTCGTCAAAGTCAAAATAATTTAACTGACCAAACAAATCAAAGTAGGCGGGGTTTAGCGATCACAGACGCTGAGCGCGTCGCGAAGATTGAAAACACTGAAAGAGAGCGAGGTAAGATGGAAGCTGCAAATCATTTAATGTTAGTCAACTGTTTTACGATAGAAATGTTAAATGACCGACAGTTATATTCAGTGAAGCAAACTACTCAACTTTTTTTTTCTTAAATATGCCCATTTTGAGAGAGAGAGGGATGTTCGTGTGTTAATTATCTGCATCTGTTTGTCTGTCCCTACAAACAATGAAACTGTGAATTTAGTTCTTCTTATAGGAAACTATTTTATTACAATAAAAGTTGCGGGTTAGTGTTGACAAGTTTCTGTGTGCGAGTAATGTGTGTGCATGCATCAATTAAAGCATATATATATATATATATATATATATAAAATTGGTCCCCCCCAATGTTCAAGACATGGTTACGGCCTTGCTGCATACTGCGCAATATAATGTTAAGAGTAGTATGCTAGATGGTTGTCACAATTCCTCATTACATGGTGGTTAATTGAAGAAATAGCTTCCAACTATGTCATGTTATCATCCCATTAATCCCAATGAGCAATTGGTTTCATAAGTTTCGTTATATTATCATGTTAGCGTCCAGCTAAATGAGCACTTAAGTTGTGTTTAGAATGGAATGCTGACATACTGCACAGTATACACTGTGTGCTGCCTACTATTTTTGTGAAACTGTATACTTTATGAAAAGATAAACAGTTAAACGCTAGCATCACTAGTATGCTAGATTTTTGTCGCATGTCCTCATTACATGACACGCTTAATTCACATATTATTCTTTATTATAATTGTAATTATAGTTAGCAAAAATGATATTGCTATTTTTATATGTTTAATCCAATATTGTGTTATAAATTGACAGAGAAAGCGATGTTGAAAATGTAACTGTATGCAGTTGGTCATCTAGGTGCATATTGACTGGTTTTATACGGCACACAATATCCACACTGCATACTACAGAAATGTAACTAGTAGTATGGTACTGGACATAGCAATTATTGAAACACTCTCATAACACTGAACACTTTTTCAGCTAGCTTTATATGGTTATGTTATTGTAATGGGTTGTTTTTTACTTCATTAAAGCACAGGCAGAATTTGTCACATAACATCATCATTAAAAGAAAGCCACACCACTTGTAATTGCTGCAGTGCTGCTTGATAGTTTGCCCTGTGATGAGTCTGGCTGCCAATTACTGCTGTACACTGTTGAATATGATCTCTACCTGTTGAGAACCGATAATGACTCTCTAATTAGTCTTTCACCTTCACTGCCCACATTTAATAGACAGTCACCAGAAAGGTTACCTGGTCCATTTGATATCTCAATGAATTTGTTTACGAGATATTACATATATAGGGCGAATTCAGGTAACTTTTTGACAATTTTGGCCCTGAATTCAGCCTATATATTATTCATGCTGGTGTTTCTCAACTTGTTTTGCTTCAGGACCTAGATTTTAAACACAATAGAGTCATCAAAAAAAAAAAAAATAGACAATAAAAATTATTTTTGTGTGTGTGACACTGGCAGGAGAATTCTTAGCCCACCAGTTGAGAACCACTGATTTATGGCATATGTAGATTGTCATAAGTCATGGGCCTGTATTTGATTTTGTTTGTAGGCAGTTGTCATA
>CM041807.1:15175393-15177893 GCA_023376895.1 Aspiorhynchus laticeps
CATATAAAGATGTACGGTATAAACAACACATTGCTTTCCATTAAGAACAGAGCTAGTTTGATCATGTTGTTTTGTCTCCAGGTATCAGAACATCCAGAGGACGATGGCCACTGAAGATGAACCGGCCGGCCGTGGACCTGAGAGAAACAGCGGAGGAGACACAGAGAGTGAATCCACAACACAAGCTCCAGGTGGAGCTGTCTTTAGATGCTGTTTGATGAGAATAAACTGAGCAGTTGCAGAGCTCTGTGGAGGAGTTAGCAGAAAACACATTATGTATGATCCTGAAGTTTAACTTAAAATATATGTATTTCCATTTGAAATTCAACCAGAAAGTGAGATGCTTGTAGAAACCAGTAGACTGAAGAGAAGTGATCTTCTAAACTCCAACGTGGATGCATTTATCGATTAGTAATTCTTTACTGTGTCAAGTTTAAAGAAAAATGATGAAATTTTAGAAAATGTCCTCACCCTCAGTTCATCTGAGATCAGGATGAGTTTGTTTCTTCATCAGGTTTGTAGAAATGTGTCTCTGCATCAGTGTCTCAGCAATGGATGCTCTGCAGTGAATGGGTGCCGTCAGAATGAGAGTCTGATAAAAACATCACAATAATCCACACCACTCCAGTCCATCAGTTAACATCTGGAGAAGACAAAAACTGAAACTAATCCAGCATTAAGACGTTTTTAACTCAAATATGAGTCCATAATCCATAATAACTCATCCTCCAGTGAAAAAGTGCATCTGCTGTTGTCTCTCACATCAAAATCCAGCCACATATTAGTTTAGAGCTGTTTTGTCTTGTAAACGCTGCTTGATCTGATGCAGATTTCTCTCCTGATTCAGACCAGACCACTTTTTCACTGGAGGAAGAGTTATTATGGATTATGGACTCATATTTGAGTTAAAAACGTCTTAATGCTGGATTTGTTTCATCTTTTGTCTTCTCCAGATGTTAACTGATGGACTGGAGTGGTGTGGATTATTGTGATGTTTTTATCAGACTCTCATTCTGACGGCACCCATTCACTGCAGAGCATCCATTGCTGAGACACTGATGCAGAGACACATTTCTACAAACCTGATGAAGAAACAAACTCATCCTGATCTCAGATGGTCTGAGGGTTGAATAAATATTCAGCAAATTTTCATTCTTGGCAGAACTCTTTCTTTAAATAAGCCAGTATGTGTCTGTAATGTTTGTAGATCAGCGAAGGGAAGGTCCTTCATCTCCTGTGAATAACCAGAGCGTGACGCTGCTGCTTCAGTGTCCAGCCGTGAAGTTCATCAGCCACCCAGAGTTCTTCACAGTCCTCCACGCTAACTACGTAAGTCAAAACCAGAAGCTTCAAATGTGAGTTTTCATGTAGATGTTGTGTTTTGTCTTGAAGAAAGAACTTGACTTGATTTGCTTCAGTGAGGATGTTACGATCAGTTCGGTCTCGTGAACAAACACTGTCCACAAGTAGATTGCACTTTAGTTGAAGGGTGATATTGATTGAACTATTTGCAGATTCCCTCTTTATTGATCCCATAAGCTCTCCTGCTGCCCTGCAACAGATAACAGACATTAACAAGTCAAAGATAAAGCATGCTGAGACCCAAGTGCATCTGTGGAGGAGTACACTCTCATCAGTGTTGGGCAGTAACTAGTTACTGTAACTTACTGTAATAATATTACTTTTTGCAGTAACTAGTAGTGTAACTAATTACTAATGAGATTTCAGTAATAATATTACAGTTACCATCCATAAAACAGCTTAGTTACTTTTGATCCTCGACCTGCTGATTTAAAATCCAACAATCAAATAATTCATAGATTTATTGTCATAATTTTCACGACTCGCACATGCATGTGATGAGGTGCAGCAGGTGAGCTTGGAATATGGAAAAGCTTACATTCAGCAGATATAAATATTGCATTATATTGATTTTGTCAGGAAAAAAGATGATTTGTGTAAGTTGTGGCTTTTCTTTACTCTGCATTACATCCCTCTGATCAGCATCTGCTACATTATATTACTATAATTAAAAATATTTTTGGGAAATTAAACCATTTCTTACAAACTTATGTGATTTGATAAAATACATAATGAAATATAATCGTATATGGGTTATGGAGAAATTACAGAAATTACAATTAGCTTCAAGCTACACATGACAAATAATGAGATTAATACAACACTAATACTTGAATGTCACTATTAATTATTGAGTGTTTGTAATAACTGCGATCCGATGTGTATTTTGGTCAAATGATGAAGCAGAAATATGTTATTAGTAACATTTATGTGGAAGATACATTGTTACAACTTCTGTGTGGCGTGAAGAAACAATGTAACTAATTACTGTTGCCAGAAAGTAACAATATTGCTTTTGAAAGGAGTAACTAGTAATGAGTAATATATTACATTCTTTGACTAACGAGCCCAACACTGACTCTCATACACTTCTTTACAATATGGTGCAAATGTTTTTCTGTGTCGGTGTTGTGCTCTC
>CM041807.1:15187893-15242893 GCA_023376895.1 Aspiorhynchus laticeps
TGCGTTCTCTCAGGGACAAAATCCATAACATCAGAAGCGAAGGTCCTCAGGGTGTTGAAAAGCTGTCCTGTGACGCCGACCTGGTCATGCTGTTAAGGTACAGTGACTGCAGTGTGAAGCAGGGGAAGTGCTGCATGAGCTCAGTGTTTGTGTTGCAAACCAAAACCACAAGACTTGACAGGCAGTAGTGTATAAGAGTCTTTGAACACAATCCTCAGCGTTTGGCCTCAAACATATGACTCACTCGCAGGACCAGCATGCAGGACTAGTTATTATTGGCTCAACTAGTCAGACTCTCCAAACAGCCAACACACAATTGAATACTGGATAGAATACTAGAACATATTAAAGGGGTCATGACATGGATTTTTTTTTTTATATGTTCCTTGAAGTTTACTTATAATGTTAAAAAAGTTATTTTTGCACAAAAAAAATAAAAAATAAAATAAAATGTGGAAAAATTATTTTCAACCCTCATTCTGACCCTGTGTCTTAAAGGGGCGGTACAATGCTGTTTCATGCATTCAGAGTTGTTTACACTGGTAAAGAGTATGATTCTCATGCTAAGCATGGACAAAGTTTAAAAAAAAAAATGGGACGTATAACAGAGTATTTCTGTGCCAAAAATCTCACTTCCGGGTTCGTACAAGTTTTGGAGAGTTTTTTTTTATCGTGGTTCTTGATGACGTAAATGACGGTGGAACTCCTTATATGGGCATTTCTCCCGGAAGAACACGCCCCTGCAGCATCGACCGGAGCGAGAGCAGCCAATCAACACGCTTCAATCGGCAGCGCTGCACGGGACTCGCTCGGGAAGAACGTCTCTAAAGAAGTGTGTTTTTGGTTGTGAGGGAAAGATAACCTTGTTCAGCTTCCCAAAACAACCCAGCGTTACGTGAACAGTGGATATAGTTTGTTTTTCCGGGGCAGCAATGGAGTTTCTCAAGTGTTTTGTTGACGAACGTTTTATAAACAAGGCCCAATTCGAGCTGGATTTGCACATCGTTTAATACTGAAAGATGGAGCGGTCCCAGCTATAAAAGATCCCGCTCATGATTCAGAACTGCAGATGGTGAGTGAAACGGCATCAAATGACGGTGTTTTGTTGGCGATCGGAGCAAGTGCTTGTCACTCTTTAGCTCCGCCCACGACACGCCTTCACTATTTAGCTCCGCCCACGACACACCTTCACTCTTTAGCTCCGCCCACATGGCACGCCTCCAGGAGCTCGGCTTTTTTCGGAGAGAATCGTAAATCTGTATCTTTCTTTTATAAATATGATAAAACTAAAGACTTTTTGGAGATATGAAGGATGCAGTACTACTCTATAGGTACTCAAGATTAACATGAGATTGGGTGAATTGGTGATTGGTGTTTTAAGGGGCGTGTCCTTTAAGGCTTGTCAGTAATCAGCAACTGTTATGATTGGCTAACATCAATGCATAGGAAACACTATCAACGCCCCCTCGCTATTATCAGTCCTCTGACACAATCCGGGATGCCATTAAAAATAAAATATCCACTTGTTCCTTACACTGAGCTCCTTCTGATATCTGTACAAAGATGTGAACGAGCTGTTTAAACCAAACACGTCAAAGCAAATGTTCTTTTACTGCATTTGTCCTGACGACAGACTCGAGCGCTGGACTGAGTCAGAAAGCAAACGCACATCTGTGTACTGTATCCAGTGTAGACAAGATAGCGGCAGGGATTGTAATATCTGTTTGCTTTTGACGCGACGCTCACATTCAGCGTGATCAAGAGTCAGCAGTGGGCGGAGCCTATGGTGAGAAGAAGACTATTGGTCGATGTCTTGCTCTGGAGGCGGTGTTTATGCAAATGTTTGTGCCCTGATGACGTCACCTTGTCCCTCGGATCCAAAACAAGCCGTTTTTGGAGCTTGATTAAATAAATGCTTTGTTTATAATGAGGTGGACGTTTTAAGCTATGAAACTTGCTGGATGTTTTAATAGTACAAAGATCAAGGCATATTTGATTTCTCATGTCATGACCCCTTAAACTAACAATTTAAAGTAAACAGAATGTTCTATTTTTATTGTATTTATATTTATATTACATTTATCAATTATTGTTATTCAAATTATTTTCTATTTTATTTTTTAGATATTTAACTTTTATTAATGATACAATATTTATAAATAAATAAAAATATGTTTTCTGCATACATTCTAATATTTTTCCTCTCTGTCATTCAGTCTATTTGATGAGGAGATCATGTCGTATATTCCATCTCACTCTTTCCCCCCCGGCCTCAGTTTCTCTCCACGCTGCTCTCCTGGATCCTCACCTCAGAGTTCACCGGGTATGATCATATTACTTTTTAAAAGCAAGACTTTCATCATTGGGTTTGTTTAGTTGGACAAAAATGATACCCCTAGTTTAGCTTTGAAACGACTGGTGGATCTAGATCTGTAGCCAACAAGAATTGCCTGTGATTTCAAGATGAGTAATCAGTATTTTTGGTCTGTTTTCACCAAAGAGAAAGACTATAGAAGTACTAAAAGTAATTTTTGTCAACTTTTAGAATAACACAAGCAAGAAGAGTGCATCAAAGCTGAAACACATGCATTAAAAGCTACAAATGGACAACTATTTCAAATACTGAAGACACAATCTAACTGTTTTTACTCAAATTATTAGAGTAGGATCTTATAAAACATTTCTCAGCTCAGTAACAAACATCCACACACTGACTTTTGAAACATGAGCCGGTCTCTTGTGTGTAGCACCTCTTGCCAAAACCCAGCAAAGGCTTTTCAACGGGAGCAATCATTCCCTGCATCAGTTCTTCCGTGTGTTTGCGGTTGCAATCTGGCCAGTCTACCGCTTCCCTCATGTTTAAACAAATCACAGCTCATTCCTCACATCAGAATGGTTCTTTCTGAACTGAGCCTGATCACATACACTCACACCCCAGCGAGACATGAGTTAAAGCGAATTAATTTCATGGAGGACGTCCCGCTGTGCTGCACAGAATGTGCTAGCGCAGTTTAATGAGCCTGTTCGGTACGCTTGTGATAGCTAGTGTTTGATGAGAAACTCAGAGTATGAGTAAAATAAATTATTTCACAGCATGGTGCTGACATCCCTGCTCCATTTGCTTTGTTGATTCGCATTGAGGCCCCTAGAAATTTTAGATGTATTAAATGTATCTTTTCTTTGGCTTCTTTCCCACTTTTATTTCATTTGAATACATTGTATGATATTTTAAAATAAGGAAATGTTCAAAAATAGACTAGTGTGTAATTTATGCAGTGGTATTATATATTTTGACAGGCCTGCAGAGGGCCAGAGCGCCGGCTCCATACCGCAGAGACTTTGAGGCAAAACTTCGCAATTTTTACAGGAAGCTGGAGGCTAAAGGCTATGGCCAGGGGCCAGGAAAAATCAAGTAAGTGTGTCAGATAGATGGATGGAGAGAGAGAGATGGATGGATGGAGAGAGAGAGAGGGAGAGATGGATGGATGGATAGATGGATGGAGAGAGAGAGATGGATGGATGGAGAGAGAGAGAGAGAGATGGATGGATGGATGGATGGAGAGAGAGAGAGATGGATGGATGGATGGATGGATGGAGAGAGAGAGATGGATGGATGGATGGATGGATGGATGGATGGACGGACGGCAGACGGCAGACGGACAGACAGATATGATAGATGGATGGATGAATGGACGGACGGACGGACGGACGGACAGACAGACATGATAGATGGATGGATGGATGGATGGATGGATGGAGAGAGAGAGATGGATGGATGGATGGATGAACGGACAGACAGACATGATAGATGGATGGATGGATGGATGGATGGATGGATGGAGAGAGAGTGAGAGATGGATGGATGGATGGAGAGAGAGAGAGAGAGAGAGAGAGATGGGTGGATGGACAGACAGATGTGATAGATAGATGATAGATATATAGATAGATACAGTAGCTAGATAGATAGATACATTTACATTTATGCATTTAGCAGACGCTTTTATCCAAAGCGACTTACATTGCATTCAGGCTATACATGTTTTATCACTACGTGTGTTCCCTGGGAATCGAACCCACAACCTTTTGCGCTGCTAACGCAATGCTCTACCACTGAGCCACAGGAACACTAGATAGATAGATAGATAGATAGATAGATAGATAGATAGATAGATAGATAGATAGATAGATAGATAGATAGATAGATAGATAGATAGATAGTGTGTTTTTAGCATTAATGTGTTGATAGATATAGATAGATAGATAGATAGATAGATAGATAGATAGATAGATAGATAGATAGATAGATAGATAGATAGATAGTGTGTTTTTAGCATAAATGTGTTGATAGATAGATAGATAGATAGATAGATAGATAGATAGATAGATAGATAGATAGATAGATAGATAGATAGATAGATAGATAGATAGATAGTGTGTTTTTAGCATTAATGTGTTGATAGATAGATAGATAGATAGATAGATAGATAGATAGATAGATAGATAGATAGATAGATAGATAGATAGATAGATAGATAGATAGATAGATAGATAGATAGATAGATAGTGTGTTTTTAGCATTAATGTGTTGATAGATAGATAGATAGATAGATAGATAGATAGATAGATAGATAGATAGATAGATAGATAGATAGATAGATAGATAGATAGATAGATAGATAGATAGATAGATATTACAATGATTTTGATTTGGTTTTATCTTGTGTTGCTATCGAGGCTCATCATCAGAAGGGAACATCTACTGGAAGGCACCTTTAATCAAGTAATGGCCCACTCACGCAAAGAGCTCCAGAGAAACAAGCTCTACATCGCCTTTGTAGGAGAGGAAGGGTCAGTCGACTGTGTTCTCATTCACATGCATGTTACTGACAGACATACAAACCAGAACTTGGATCTTAAAGGGGTCATATGATGTTGCTAAAAATAACATTATTTTGTGTATTTGGTGTGATATAATGTGTTTATGTGGTTTAAGGTTAAAAAAACACATTATTTTCCACATACTGTACATTATTGTTGCTCCTCTATGCTCCGCCTTTCTGAAACACGCAGATTTTTACAAAGCTCATCGTTCTGAGAAGCGAGGTGTGTTCTGATTGGCCAGCTATCCAGTGCGTTGTGATTGGCCGAATACCTCAAGCGTGTGACGGAAATGTTATGCCCTCACCGTATTGTGATGCCGTGTCCCGGCCCGACGAGACCAAAACAATAAAACCCATTATAAACGAGGCATTTGTTGCATCCAGTGGGGACATAATTACTGATTATAATGATTCATACAGTCTTTTTACGCTTCGTGTTGCATCGCGGCACGTAAACATTACCATGTCTGCATTTGTGATCGGAGAAACGACAAACAACAAGCACTACTCTACACTGCTGAAAACACGCGTTTGAATAGTCAGTGGCAGAAACGTACTTACAGGCTGTGAGTCAGAAGAACCAGACTGTCCTTGCAAAGTTGAAATTGCCCCACTTTATAGTGCAAGACAGCATTGTAGGCTACTCTTCCAGGTTCAGGACACAGTCCTCTGTAAAATGCGCTGCACACACTCTAATATTTGTGTTGAACTGTTCTGGAACAGTGTTGTAAATACAACTTAACCACTGATTTCTAGTTGTGTCCTCTTTTGGATCCCAAACAAAGTAGTTTCCCTTTCACAACGAAACACAGCATCTCCAGAACATGACGCCGGCGGCAGCAACAACACTACAGCCAGAATAATAGCTCCGCCTTCTTTCTTTGCGTATACATTTGAGTGGTGTTATGCAAATCTCCCCACACCGTGACGTAGACATGTGGGGCGTGTTTGAATGAGCCGTTTTAGGAAGGCGTGGACAAGTCTTAACTTTTATAAAGAATATCTCTTTGGGTTTGAGACTTTATGGATCTTATCTATGCACAATCAGCGTATAACACTCCAAAGAGAAAGAAACACTTGAAATCGCATCATATGACCCCTTTAACTGATCTAAATATTGCGTTCATGTTCCCTATAGTTTGGATTACAGCGGCCCATCGCGGGAGTTCTTCTTTCTGTTGTCTCAGGAGCTGTTTAACCCCTACTACGGTCTGTTTGAGTACTCAGCCAATGACACGTATACAGTGCAGATCAGCCCCATGTCTGCATTTGTAGAGAACCATTTGGAATGGTGAGAGATCTTCCATCTTCTACCTTACTATCTCTCTTTATCCCTAATTATTACTGCTTAGACTTGGAATGTTTTTGAAGTTCAGCTTTGTAGTTCTCTGGTTGATGTGGCATGTGGTTGAGGAATCGCATGCCTTCTGGTCAGCTGGAAAGAAAGTCATGTAGAAGCGGTCACGCTACGTCTTTGTTTTGTCTCTTATTTGGGGATTTTGACTGACAGGGAAAATGGCCCTCTTGTTGAGTAAATTATAGTGTTAAGAATCTAAATACAAAGACAAATTCTCAGCGTTTGCCTTGAACTTCATCCAAGAATGTCAGTGTTGAGATTCACAACTTTTAATTTAATTTAAAAGTTGTCCCAAGTCACAGTGTCTGACATTCAAGCCCTATCCAGAAGGTAGAGAATGTTAATAGCCTATAATTTGCTCAAAGACAGGATATGTATTATATTAAAGCAGAACATTATGACATGGATAAATGTTTTGCTGGACCCTCACAGGTTCCGTTTCAGTGGCCGTATGTTGGGTCTGGCTCTGATCCACCAGTATCTGTTGGATGCTTTCTTCACTCGACCGTTCTACAAGGCCCTGCTCAAACTGTGAGTCTCAGAGGTCTTTTGGAGTCAAGATGAGTTTCAAATTATGAATTTTGATTGGATGTCTGTATTGTGTGGTCCATAGAGTGACAGATCTGAGTGATTTGGAATACCTGGATGAGGAGTTCCACCAAAGCTTACAGTGGATGAAGGACAACAATATCACGGATATCCTGGATCTGACGTTTACAGTCAACGAGGAGGTCTTTGGACAGGTGCTGGATAATTCATTCTCCTGTTTTTGACAGGGTAAAAAGGGTGGTTTTACACCATTTTATTTTATAGGCTAGTACCACTGTAAACTTTCACTACTAATATTTACGTTTTAATTTCTTTATTTACAGACGTTAATGAGTTTATGAAATATGTCCATAAAACCTCGAAACGCGTTCACTCCGGTGCGGCTATGAACTGTAATCCGCGCTGCGAGAGTTGTTAAAAAAAATGCCTTCACAACCCAATATTTCTTTTTTTTTTAGCAAAGCATAAGAAGCGAAGCAGAATTATCTCAAACAGTTTGGAGTTTAAAATAATTGTGAAAAAAATTGTAAAAATAATAAACAGATGTGTCTCATTTTAAATAAACACTAAAAACCGAGATGACCAATTTACTTCAGCCAGAAATGTACTTTTGCAATGGTTAAATAAATGTTCAGCTATATCTTCAAAAGATTTTTTAACTTTGGCACATTTTTTTCTCTATATAGTGATAATATGGCAAGGAAATAATAGGACATTTTGTAAATTCTGTTATGCTAGCATGAGGAAATGTTTGTATAGTGTTACAATTAACCCCGCGTTTGTGCCCCGCTCAACCCGTACATGTGAAATGCTTTTTACAGACAGTTTATGGATGAAATGCATATGAAGGAACAAAAACAACAAGCTCTTTACCTCTCTCGGAAAGATGCAGTGCCGAGTTCAAACAGACGATAGAAATGAATGAACATAGCCTGATACAGTTTTCGCAACATTTGAATTTTCCGGTGTATGCAATCTCATGCAGAACACAGCGCAGTGAAGTGAGAGTTTCTTCTCATTAATAATGCGGACCGAGCATTTTAATAATGAACCGTCACTCTGAGACCCTCTGTTATTACAACTCGTGCGCCCAAGCATCAAAACACGCATTATCCCGGCCTTTGCGATCCGAAAATCGCACTGAGCAATATCGCAATTCGGAATTAATCTTTGTATATCGTCCAGCCCTAGGAACTGTGTGTGTGTCATTTAGCTGTCACCATGTGGCTTTGTGCGACCCACCTTGTCCCTCTCTGCGACCCACAAGTTTGAAAACCCCTGCTCTATAGAACGATACCCCACTAGAAACAGGTTTGGACACCCCTGGCTTACTTAAAGGGGTCATCGGATGCGACATGCACTTTTACAAGTTGTTTGAACTGAAATGCTTGTTGGCAGTGTGTGTACACAACCACCCTATAATGATAAAGATCCACCCAGTGTTTTTTTGTTTTTTAAAATCTTGTTAAATCATTTCCCTTTTCTCATATCAAGCCATTCTTGTCTGTGTGATGTCACACAGGCCCCTCCCATGATTGTTGATTGACAGTAGCATTTAACCTTAGCTCCGCCCTGAGTGAGCTGTCATCAGTCCTCCATTGTTTCACCGCCGGAGCAGATGTAGACCAGAATGTCTTCTAAGCGATTGAGGTGTTTTGTTGTTGGATGTAATAATGAACATAGCAGTCGTCATTTACTCCAGACATCTGAGCTGCTGAAGACGCAGTGGATTAGCTTTGTTTTTGAAGGGAATGCATCCTCCAATCTGCCTAAATGCTTCTATGTTCGCACGAATCATTCGTGATCCAGCTTCACCTACAGAAGAACTGAGTATGAGGTTCTTTTATGAATCTTTGCAAATCGCCTTTACTAAGAACGTGCTTGTTAGCAAGTTCTGCGGCTAAAGTAAACAGTCTCATGAGAACGGCTCGTTACTCCACGGAAGAGAGGGGCGGGGTCAGCAGAGCTCATTAGCATTTAAAGGAACATGGACTAAAACGGCTTGCTGAAAACAGAGCTGATTTTGACAGGGTAAAAAGGGTGTTGTTTCACACTACCATTGAGAAATTTTAACCAAATTATGTTATAGACTTTTCATTAAGACCCTAAAGAATCATATCAACTTGTGCAAAATGGGCATCCAATGACCCCTTTAAACAAATCTCGGATAAATATTTTAACATTAAAAAATTACACACAACAAAAAGGTGGCTCAGGGTGAATCCATGCTTTATAGGTGCCATGTCACTAATACTTGTAAACATTACTTCTGCTGCAACAAAGGTTTGTACCAACCCTTAAAACTTTTTACATCTTTTGACAGGTCATAGAGAGGGAACTGAAGTCGGGAGGCTCCAATACCCAAGTGACGGAGAAGAACAAGAAGGAATACATTGAGCGCATGGCTAGATGGAGGGTGGAGAGGGGGGTTATGCAGCAGACCGAAGCCCTTGTAAGAGGTTTCTATGAGGTACGTTATCTTGAATGGTAGTTTCACTGAAAATTAGTTCAACAATTATTTACTAATCTAATTCAGATGATTTGAATGTCATATATAAACTGTTCCTTTATAATGCAGGTCGTAGACTCCCGTCTGGTTTCAGTGTTTGATGCTCGTGAGCTGGAGTTGGTCATTGCAGGGACGGCTGAGATTGATTTGAATGACTGGAGATCCAACACAGAATATAGAGGAGGTGAGCGGATGCTTGCGTTGTCTTCAAAAATTCATGGCAGCTGCTCTGTCAACAGTGGGTAATATTGTCAATTTTGATCCAAAAGCTATTCATAAATGTTTAATTACTGGAGAGAAATGCTCACATGGTGTTCATTAGTGAGTAGAAGCTTGATTGCTCAGGTTAAGCATTTGTTCCATGTGAAGTGGTCTCGCTTTTCTTTCAGGTCTTCTGCTGTGAATTACTATGGAGGGTCAACAGGATTTTATCCCACAGCTAATGCCAAAACAAGTATCCCATCTGTTTAGATTGCAGTTCATTAGTTAGAACGGAGCTGTTGACATTGAAAGCGTGATGGGAGAACCCTGTAGAACTTCATATAACCCTGTGGTGTTGTGGTTTCACGGTGTCGAGATATCCTCGGTTGAGTCTCTGGAGTCTTCTGTTGACTTTTCCTGCACAGCCTATGCAGATTCAGATAGAGACGCCTGAAGGGCCTCTTTAGAGGGACACATTCTCTTTTCTTCTTATACTTTGGCTAATTTAAATAAGCTTGTTTCTTGCTCCCAAAGGGCCACTTTCCTGCAGAGTTCAGCTCCAGTCCCAATAAAACACACCCGAACCAGTTAAAGGGATAGTTCACCCAAAAATGAAAATTCTGTCGTTAATTACTCCCCCTCATGTCGTTCCAAACCCGTAAGACATTCGTTCATCTTCAGAACCCAAATGAAGATATTTTTGATGCACTCCAAGAGCTCTCTGGCCCCACATAGACAGCAAGGATCCTAACACGATCAAGGTCAAGATCAATATCAATAAATAATATTGATCAAGATCAATAAACTAGCAAGGAGATCATTAAAATCATCCATGTGACATCAGGGTTCAACCGTAATTTTACGAAGCTACGAGAATACTTTTTGTGCGCAAAGAAAACAAAAATAACGACTTTATTCAACAATTCGTCTCCTCTTCGTCACCCTATAGCACCATTTTGGAGAGTATCACATACGTAAACAACGTATGCAACGTATGTACTCGGATACGTTGTTTATGTTCAGATCAAAGTGTAAACAATGTAAACAGCGTATCTGCGTACGGTGCTGCTAACAAAGAACAGAATATGTTGTTTACATATGTGATATTCCCCAAAATGGCGCTATAGGGTGACGAAGAGGAGACAAATTGTTGTATTTGTTTTCTTTGCACACAAAAAGTATTCTCGTAGCTTCCTGAAATTACGGTTGAACCCTGATGTCACATGGATTATTTTAACGATCTCCTTGCTATGTTTCTGAGCCTTGATCTTGTTAGGATCCTTGCTGTCTATGGAGGGTCAGAGAGCTCTTGGAGTTCATAAAAAATATCTTAATTTGTGTTCTGAAGATGAACGAAGGTCTTACGGGTTTGGAACGACATGAGGGGGAGTAATTAATGACAGAATTTTAATTTTTGGGTGAACTATCCCTTTAAACAAGAGGGGCTCTCACACCAGAGGAACGTCTTCATAGTTTCTATATTGTAACTCCTGGTGGAAGTACTGGGGTTAACTGGGAATGATTATAAGAACACCTTTTTGGGGGGGGGGACTAAATTAGCTCCTTCTTCAGAGTAGGGTCTAACCCAACACAACAGAAACTACGGGTGACGTAGCACATATTGGTGTTTAACTTAACCAGTATCTCCCTCCAGGTTACCATGATGGGCACGCTGTGATTCGTTGTTTCTGGGATGCGGTGGAGCGCTTCAATAATGAACAGAGGTTGCGTCTGCTGCAGTTCGTGACGGGAACGTCCAGTGTCCCCTACGAGGGTTTCACAGCGCTCCGTGGGAGCAACGGCCTGCGGCGCTTCTGCATTGAAAAGTGGGGAAAGATTACCTCTCTACCAAGGTATACTGCAAGAAATAACACATGTTCTGCCTGCAGAATCACAGATGTGACCATGGACCACAAAAGTCTTAAGTGTCAATTTTTCGAAATTGAGAGTTATGCATTATCTGAAAGCTGAATAAATAATCTTTCCATTGATGTATGGTTTGTTATGATAGGACAATATTTGTAAATCTGGAATCTGAGGGTGCAAAAAAATCTAAATATTGAGAAAATCACCTTTAAAGTTGTTCAAATGAAGTTCTTAGCAATGCATATTACTAATCAAAAATTAAGTTTTGATATATTTACGGTAGGAAATCTACAAAATATCTTCATGGAACATGATCTTAATATCCTAATGATTTTTGGCATTAAAGAAAAATGTATAATTTTGGCTCATACAATGTATTGTTGTCTATTGCTACAAATATAGCTGTTACTTATGACTGCTTTTGTGCTGCAGGGACACAAATATTATTAACATTATTGCTAAACACAGCTTTATAAAACGTAACTTTTTAGTACTTGAGGAAGGCTAATTCATCACGAGGGAAAGCTTTACGCTAGCTGAAGTAGAAAAAAATATATTTAATTTACCAAGGATTGATTAGTATTTGTCTTTATTTATTTATTTTTTAAATGAAATGTTTTTTTTAAATACATTTTTATTTAGTTTTAGTTCTAGATATTTTAGTACGCCTAAAGTCTATATGTGGTACTTTTAGTTAACTATAATAACCCCGAAAAGACCCAATAAAATTGATAAATTAGCACAGTTTTCTTTTGTGTATTGAGGCACTTCCTCCTGAAACAAGAAGTTGGTGTGGAACAGGACTCAGTAGTTTTAGTTTAGCCTTGCTTAACCATGAATTGCTAGTCGCTGAAAGATGCTATTCGGAGGAGGGGATATTCTCATTCTGGAGACAAAAAAGTGTGATGTTATGAATATTTTTGGTGCGTTTACCCTAGAGAGGATATTTTAAATGTGCACGTATTGCTGAAAGTTTGTTTTTGTTTTATCATCTTTTTGGAGTACATTACCATATAGATGACTTGCATATGTGCTAGATTAGAGATGCCACACACAAATGTGCAGGATCTCACAGACCTGGGCTGAATATTAAAAAACAAATGATTTTCTCTACCATTACACATTCATTTCACATTTCTCATAGTTTATATTTCATAGAATTAATATGATGTCTTATTTTATAACAAGAACAATCATGACCGTGTTGAAAAACCAGCATATGCTGGTTAGGTGTTTTGAAGCATGGCTGCAGGTTTGAGCTGGTTTGAGCTGGTTCTTAGCTGATCATGAGCTCGTTTAAGCTGGCCATGTGCTGGTCTTATTAGCTCATGCTCAGGACCAGCTTAAACCAGCTCATGACCAGCTAAGAACCAGCTTAAACCAGCTCAAACCAGCAGCCATGCTTCAAAACATACCTAAACAGCATATGCTGGGTTTTTTCAACAGGGGAGATTGAAGCAGTGCTTTGAGATCCTTACATTTCCATTTATATTTGATAGTCAAAACAAATGTGAGACGTGATATGAAAAACACGGACTGCAATGCACAGAAATAATGAATGCATTTAGGATAACGTCACCCAAGCAGTGCTTTAACCCACAGATACTTTGTGTGGTCGACTATAAGCTTGTTCAAATACTGTTTGCCATGGTTCTTCCACACCGTGCAATTCAATCACAACAGCTAAGAAACCGCCTTACTGCTTAGACTTGTAAATAAAGCTACCCGAGATGACAAAGTGTCATCCTGAAAACCAACTGTTAGACTCAAAAGCTCAATTTGCATCCAGCGTTTCACCTTGAAAATCATTTGGCAAACAGAAGGGACTGCGGATCAAAGCCTGGCGCCGTCAGCACTAAAGTACAGGCTCATATTTCTCTGTCAGGGTGAGAACGGCTCAGAGTTTGTCATTGTGTGTGCACAGCGTCAGCAGCCAGAGCTAAATAAGGCCAATGTGATGGAAACGATACAGATGCCTCACTCAGATACAGAATTTCACATGCTCTGCTGGAGAAAGCTGTGCTTTACAGCGAAGCGGCTCACACGCTGTAAAAAAAACTGTAGTTTTTACAAAATAATTTACCCAGCTGTGGGTGCCAGAATAATTTTGTAAAAAATACAGAAAAACTGTAAACACATTTACAGAAAAAATTACGGTATAAAACTGTAATTTATAAACAAGGAAATTTGAATGTGAAAACAGTAAATTCATCAACACACACTGCTATTAAAATCTGTTTTGTACCTTTAACATACTGACAACCAGCATAATAATACAGGAGGTGAAAGAGAAGATCCCGTTGACTGACAACAGAAACAGTAAATTATATAAATGAAAACAGTTTTATTGAGATTTTGGATAAATTAAAAGACAGTAAGTGAGCACAGAGAGGCAAACAAATGTAAAAGACAATACAATGAGATGACGTCATGAATATGCTAATTAGCGTATGACGTCATCTGGCGACTTTTCGAACTGGCTTTAGCTACTTGGCAACACTAAACATCATCATAATAACACACGTGATACTTAAATAATGCAATAAACTTTTTTTAAACAACAGACGATGTAACATAAAGCCCAAATGCACATAACTGATAACAAAAACTATTAAAAACATGATTATTTAAACAAAATACTTTCAAATGTGGAGCGTCATGCAGGGAATTCTGGGAATATCAGTTTACAGTTGTTGACTGTAAATTATACATTGATTTGTTATTTTTACTTCTAAAAGCATTTTACTGTAAAATGATATGAAATGTCTGGTTAGATCTTTTACAGTTCTTCCCCGTGTATAGTACGGGAACTTACTGTTAACCTATTAACAGTTTTTTCAGTAGCGTTTTTACTAAATTTTACAGTAAAAATGACACGTATTAGAGTTGGTCTCACATGATAGAAGCGTCCTCCTGACCTTTGACCCCTGTGTTTCCGTCTCCTGCAGGGCGCACACATGCTTCAACCGTCTGGATCTGCCTCCCTATCCGTCGTACCCTCTGCTGTATGAGAAACTCCTCACCGCTGTGGAGGAGACCAGCACCTTTGGTCTGGAGTGAAGAAGTGAGACTTCATTGAGACTTGATTTTTTAATTACTGCAAAAACATTTTCAGTAACTCAGTCCACAAGAGACTTTTTAGAGATTTTTAAACTACATATATCTGAGAATTGTTTCAAAATGACTTGAAACAGCATGTTTCTGCACTGAAATATAAGATATATACAGTACTTTGTGGGAGTGTGGGGTCTAACGTGTATGCTCCAGCCTATTGCATCTTACTCATGTTTGTCCTTGGCATCATTCTATTGGTTAGGCATCCGTACATCTCCTTTCTGATTGGCTAATCCCTTAAAATGTGGTAAAGTGTGATTTTCAATGCTTGGCTATGTTTGAAATGGAATACTAACATATTGCTTACTGAATACTGCACAGTATTTTATTAAAGTTCTGTAGTATGCAAAACATATGCAACACAAACACTTCCAAGTGCCGTATGCATGTCACATGACCTCATTACACTGCATGTTTAATAATAAAGCATATATCTCCCACTTTTCATATCAAGTTATTTTGCATTTTAATGTGTGAATGATCAGATAAAAGTCCAAGATTGGTATTACAAAGTAGATATTACATCAAGTAGTCACATTGCATTATGACATACAGTACTGTAGATATGTAATGTGCACTGTGGTGAACGTAAAACATTATCTAGCTATTGTATGCTTACTGTGCATGTTATGGATACTGCGTAAATAGTATGAGTAGTATGCTAGTACACTATTCTGAACATAGCCAGTAGCCCCTCACTGCAGAACAAAGATCCAGGGGGCGGGGTTGGATCCACATCCAGGGGGTGGAGATTGGTAGGTTTAGGGGTGGGGATGGGTAGGTTTAGGGTGGGGATGGGTGGGTTTAGGGATCAGGGGTGGAGACGGGTCGGTTTAGGGGTGGGGATGGGTGGGTTTATGGATCAGGGGGTGGAGACGGGTAGGTTTAGGGGTGGGGATGGGTGGGTTTAGGGGTGGGGATGGGTGGGTTTATGGATCAGGGGGTGGAGACGGGTAGGTTTAGGGGTGGGGATGGGTGGGTTTATGGATTAGGGGGTGGAGACGGGTAGGTTTAGGGGTGGGGATGGGTGGGTTTATGGATCAGGGGGTGGAGACGGGTAGGTTTAGGGGTGGGGATGGTGGGTTTATGGATCAGGGGGTGGAGACAGGTAGGTTTAGGGGTGGAGATGGGTGGGTTTAGGGGTGATGATGGGTGGGTTTATGGATCAGGGGGTGGAGACGGGTAGGTTTAGGGGTGGGGATGGGTGAGTTTAGGGATCAGGGGGTGGAGACGGGTAGGTTTAGGGGTGGGGATGGGTGGGTTTAGGGATCAGGGGGTGGAGACGGGTAGGTTTAGGGGTGGGGATGGGTGGGTTTATGGATCAGGGGGTGGAGACAGGTAGGTTTAGGGGTGGGGATGGGTGGGTTTAGGGATCAGGGGTGGAGACGGGTAGGTTTAGGGGTGGGGATGGGTGGGTTTATGGATCAGGGGGTGGAGACGGGTAGGTTTAGGGGTGGGGATGGGTGAGTTTAGGGATCAGGGGGTGGAGACGGGTAGGTTTAGGGGTGGGGATGGGTGGGTTTAGGGATCAGGGGGTGGAGACGGGTAGGTTTAGGGGTGGGGATGGGTGGGTTTATGGATCAGGGGGTGGAGACAGGTAGGTTTAGGGGTGGAGATGGGTGGGTTTAGGGGTGATGATGGGTGGGTTTATGGATCAGGGGGTGGAGATGGGTAGGTTTAGGGGTGGGGATGGGTGAGTTTAGGGATCAGGGGGTGGAGACGGGTAGGTTTAGGGGTGGGGATGGGTGGGTTTAGGGATCAGGGGGTGGAGACGGGTAGGTTTAGGGGTGGGGATGGGTGGGTTTATGGATCAGGGGTGGAGACGGGTAGGTTTAGGTCTATGTAAGGTGGGAGGAGTTGGATCTAGATCCAACTCCGCCCCCTGGATCTTGTGTTCTGCAGTGAGGACCATCTCAACATAGCCCCTGACCAAACCTTAAAGGGATAGTTCACCCAAAAATGAAAATGTGCTGTTATTTTACTCACCCTCAGGCCATAAAAGATGTAGGTGACTTTTTTTCTTGAGTAAAACAGTAAAGGCAATTTTTAGCTGAAACTGAGCTCCTTGGTGATTCATAAAATGCAAATCAGCAGTTGTCTGTATTTGAGAATAAAAATCATATCAAGGAGCACAAAATGAATATAAATATGTTGAGGTCTTATGAAGTGAAACGATTGTTCTGTCAAAAAGAATCAGATTTCCCTGTTTGCCTGAGGCTCTGGATTACAGGTAATAATGTTGTAAATAATGTTCAGTTTCATGCACAGACCTATCGTTTTGTGTTGTTTCATAAGACCTCAATATATGGACAGGAGCCGCAGGTATTAATTTTGTGTTCCTTGATATTATCAACTGATTACTTGCATTTTATGAATCACGAGGAGCACGATTTCATGTAAAAATCTACTGTTCTACTGAAGGAAAAAATACCTCTCGGATGGCCCGAGGGTGAGTAAATTGACAACACATTTTCATTTTAGGGTGAACTATTCCTTTAAACAAGTTTAAAAATGAATTTATCGGTTGAACTCCAAACGACAGCACTGTGTTGCCTGATTTAATCACAAGGCTCAAATACTGTTGATAATGTCATTAAATCTGATTCTGTTTGTGGAGCAGAAATAGTCTCACTAATATGTGCTCAAGCACACATGGAAGCTCACTTGATAGTGATGTAACCAAATTAGTGACACTAACACTAAGCTCATCAGAACTTTCTGCCAGTGGCTACGTTAGAAATAACTCTCGAACTGTTTAAACAATGCTTCTTAAAGCCAAAGCTTTTTTAGAGCCCAGGGATGAGCTGCGTTTCACACTGGCGTGACACTGGATTCATTCCCAGATTCACATAAGTCCTTTTTTCCCACAAACATGTCCTGGATGGATTTTTCTAAATTGGCATACAAAAAAATGTCTGGGTTTTGGCTTTGTTTTCCTTTTGGCAGTCTCTCTACAGTCCTCGTATATTATGTGTATGTGTATTTACATTGCTTTTGACTGTCTGTAGATCCCGCCTTCTCGCACGCCACGATTGGTTGATATGTACAATGCCTTCATGCTATTGGTCAAACCACTTTTCAGTCACCGGCTTCAGCAAGAATTAAAACAATAGAAAAACAAAGCCAAAATGGAAATTTTAGGCAATTTAAAAGTCAAGGGGGGGGGGACATATGATCACCCTACTTGGTATAATATATTTTGTTGTGAAGTTGTAGGCATTGCCACGGATAACATATTTCAGACCCCACATCCACCTTGTATATTGCAGGTATATCTTTATTAATTAAAATGCATATTTTTAATGATTTATTTGTTTAATTTATTGATGCACATCTTCCATTTCGACAGTCACACAAATATTAGTTGGTTTGTCGCTCATAACTGAAAAACTTTAAATGCATTTTAAAAAGCTTTGTCTCCTAATATTAATCAAATGACTGTTTATAACCACAGATGACAAAACCAGATTTTCTTTATTAGTCAGTATGAAATCTCCTAAGTGGTGCTTTTATGTGTTTATATATATTTTGTTGGTCGAACGCCTCTCACCATCAAAAGAGAATTAGTTTCTGGATGCTTCTTCACTGATGTTTAGCCAGGCCACTGTTTAATGCATGCAGGCTCTTATGATGATGTTTATCATTGCGTTATGTTTGCAGTTATTGTTTATTATGACTCTGAACTTTCTTTGGAAGGATGTCCGTTAACACTGAATCTGTGTATTAAACTCAAACTTGTTTTATTTATCACTGACAGAACTTGTGAATCTGACCATTTGCTGTACACCGTTCAGTTGATGATATTATAATGTATTTTTATTATTTTTATTTGTTGGCAGTTTTGTATTTTATATTATTTTTTGTATATGAGTTCAAGATAATGTGAAAAATTAAATTTGCATATGAAAACCCTTTACTTGCAATGCAAACTGATAAAGTTGTTAATGAAAATACACATGTAAATATAATTATGAACACAAATTACTCTATATCAGCCTAATTTTCTGATGTCCATCTGTTCTACATGAACAGGCTTTGCTTTTGCCCAAATCCTTGTACATAAATGTCAATAAACAATCACTTTCTAGTGGGTTGTATTGATTATGTTGATTCATATACATCCTTACACAGCACAAACACTAGAGGGCATCATAAGAATCTCTTCAATATGTGTGTGAATGTTTTACTAAACATAAAGAGATACAAATATTTAAATATGCCCAGCATAAGAGCAAAGTAATAATATTTTGATGTTTTATTTATTTATTTATTTTTTATTTATTGTATGTATATATATATATATATATATATATATATATACATATATACATACAAACAATAAAAATAAATAAATAATAATAATAAATAAATTATATATATATATATATATATACATACAATAAAAATAAATTATAATAAATAAATTATATATATATATATATATATATACATACATACAATAAAAATAAATAAATAATAATAAATAAATTATATATATATATATATACATACAATAAAAAAAAAAAAAAAATTATATATATATATATATATATATATATATATATATATATATATATATATATATATATATATATATATATATATATACATACATACATACAATAAAAATAAATAAATGAATAATAATAAATAAATAAATAAATTATATACATATATAATATATATATATATTATATATATATATATATATATATAATTTATTTATTATAATTTATTTTTATTGTTTGTATGTATAAATATATCTATCTGTCTATATATATATATATAGTATAACTTTAGAAGTAAAATTATCACAAATTAAAAGCCTCTCAGTCCGTCCTCATTAACTAGGTAAATGTTTATGTTAAGTATGAATGCAAATCACAGCGGATGAGAGTCTTTGAATGTCTACACTAATGATTCCATTGTCCTCTCAAAATAAATCCCAACACCAGTCTTTTTTTATGTATCTGTAACATAATTATTTAATTAATTAATTGTTCACCTCTTATTGGTCAAAAGTCACTGTCAAGGTCCACCTCCTCCCGCCCACCGGCAAGTGCGTGATCGTGATTGGCGGAAAGTGGTGTCAATCACGCCCGTTGCCCTGGCAACTGAAGTCTGAGGAACAGCTCGGCTCTCCGTTGACTCGCTTCAGATGAAAGCAGACGAGTTGAGGAGAGCAGCAGTCATAAACTTCAGCGTTTTTGCTCACTTAGGAGGAGTTTTAATCGAAGATGAAAGTATTAACAGTTAATATTTTAGACACGTTTCCATGTTGTTAACGTTAGGTGGAAATTCAGTTTTATTAAGTGAGGTAGCGTGATAGTATTCGTTTCACTGCATCGGGTCACCTGTTGGACTGGGCTTGCAGGTAAAAACGGGTGTCGGTACACAAATAAAACGAATTGACGTTTAAAACAGCCGTTATGATTCCTGAATGTCCACGAACGACCGAGTCCAGAAACCGAATTCGGAGTGAATCCGGTCAGAACCGCTCCGGCTTGCTGCGCGAGATCCGAACCGCCATCAGGAGCGAGCCGTTCACCGAGCACTATGACGTCATCCCCGGCAAAGAGCTGGGCAGGTAAGGCGCACCTTTACCTGTGTCAGTTGTACCACACGTTTATCAATCTTTTTTTATCTGATGCATGCACACTGAACCTCTTGTTTGGATTTAAAAGTACTAATAGGCCCCTAATGCATGCTCAGTAAATGTTTGGCATGCTACAGTAAATCCTACTTGTATTATAGTCTGGATGTGTGTACATATATGTGCATTGAAAATGTTTACATTCAAGAGTCCCTGTGTGTTCTTATATGGATATGCATACTTGTATGGATATTGCATGCATGTATTGCTTGCATTGCATACAGTTCAATATGTGTGTAATCACAGCATCACAGTATTTTGAGCATCTACACTGCTTCAAAGTGTGATTTGGCATTGCTTTGTCATTTAGCTGGCTTTCAGATGTATTTTGTATTCGTTTTGGATATGAAAAAGTGTAAAAAGTCATGAAATTGCATATGAAAACCCTTTACTTGCAATGCAAATTGATTCAGTTGTTAATGAAAATAAATGCATATCAGCCTAATTTTCTGATGTCCATCTGTTCTACATAAACAGACTTTGCTTTTCCCCAAATCGGAGTGAATATTGCATGCATTTATTGCTTGCATTGCATACACTCATGTATTTTAAGTCATGCATTAGTGTTTATAAGTGCTTTAAAGTATGATTTGGCATTGCTTTGTCTTTTAGATGGCTTTCCGATACATTGATCTGCACATTTAATGAAACACCCAATAAACTTTTGCATGCGGTGCATTATAGCTGGATCACATGACTGGAAAACAGAGCTGTTTGATGGCACACTGCGTTGATGCCAGGGCTCAGTGGTTTTTAAATCAGGGAATAAGTCATACAGGGCACTGTATTGTTGGCGGGTGTTTCTTTGCCAAGTCGCTGTAAGACTTCATCACTATGAAAACACTGCGCTTACTCTTGTTTGTACCGAGGAGGATTTGCAGTGCAAGCACAAAAAGATTTGGACATGTGTAGTATTTTACGCCTACGCAAAACTAGCAGAAAATCACTTTTAATTTCTCCAAGAGATGGATTGAGACATTTAGCTTTTGCATGCTGGACAGAAGTTTGAACTCAAGTTGAACGCTTGTGAAATACAAGTTACAATATTTGAATTGTTTATTATCTGCTGTATTAGTCACAAGACAAACTCTCGAACATGTAATATCAGCAGGCAATCTGATCCGTCTGTTTGCAAAACACATCAGGATTAATGGGCAGAGGTTTGAAAGTGCAACTGTCTGGATGTCTGCCACCGCCGATTAGGCCAAGCCATTTCATCTGAGTCCAGTAAAACAAGAGAAGACACAAATCAGTGAGTAGTTCATGTCCAGCATGTTTTACCAATCTCGGCCCGTTTCCCAAAGGTGAACTTGAATGGTTTAGGATTTCAGCGATATGATTGGCTGCTCCAGCTGGTTTTATTTTGATGGCTGTGCTTATGGAGGCGAGCCATTTTTATTCTTCAGCGAGCGATTTCAGTGGCTGCCAAAGGGTTATGATTCTGATTTTCATTCTGAGAATCACATTAGCCTAGATATTGGCATTTATAGTCTAGTTAGCCCAAATCTTACACGAGGACAGCTGCTTGTACCTGATTTCTTTTAAGAGTCTAGACTATAAGTATGTGAGTTGTGTTACAAGTTGCACTGAAGAAATAATCATTTAGACCCAAGCACAGCTGAAACTGGATGGATGATGCAAACATCAATTTGTTTTTGATGCAAAGCAAATATTTTAAGTTGCAGAATGCTTGAAGTAGTGTAGATTCTAGACTAACGGGTTTAGACTGATTGGCATACTGACGGTTTTTAAGAGTGGCAAAAATGTTGAACTTGTGAAGTACTAAATGGATCAGGCATCATTCATAAAACGTGAGGAACAAATCCGGATTAGTAAAGGCTGACTAAAGATTAGATTGAACATGCTTCATTATTTATAGGCTCAATTTTGAGAAAAATCAAATTTAAGGTTGCCCAATATCTTGGTTGAGGTTTTGTTCCGATATTGGATATTTTATTGTGCATTGTCATTTTCTCTCTTTACATTTCCTTTCCATATCCTTTTCCATTCTGTACATTATAATGTTGTGAATTATAAATGCATCATGCAAATGCTGCTTTGAAGTAGTCAGTATTTCTGTACTGTGCAACATAAAAAGGAATGATTTGAAAATGATGACCAGGCTGGATTTTACGAATATATGAATGTTTGAAAATAATGACCAGGTGTGTGTATACGGATGGTTAAAAAATCAGTCCTTGGAATGTTTATGCATATTAATGTACATTTAAATTTAGGATCATTGTATGTACATTTTAGAAAATTATTATTTTATGTTTTATAATAGTCAGGTGTGGAGTTCTTGGGACTATTATTATTATATAAGACTATTTCTTATAGAATTTTCATTCCATCATTTGCTCACTTGCTTGAATGGGTGCCGTCAGAATGAGAGTCCAAACAGCTGATAAAAACATCACAATAATCCACAGCACTCCAGACCATCAGTTAACCATCAGTTTTTAGACAAAAAATGAACATTCATCATTAAGACGTTTTTAACTAAAATACGAGTCCATAATCCATAATAACTCTTCCTCCAGTGAAAAAGTGTTCTGGTCTGAATCAGGAGAGAAATCTGCATCAGATCAAGCAGCGTTTACAAGACAAAACAGCTCTAAACTAATATGTGGCTGGATTTTGATGTGAGAGACAACAGCAGATGCACTTTATCACTGGAGGAAGAGTTATGGATTATGGACTCATATTTTAGTTAAAACATCTTTAATGCTGGATTTGTTTCAGCTTTTGTCTTCTCCAGATGTTAACTGATGGACTGGAGTGGTGTGGATTACTTGTGGATTATTGTGATGTTTTTATCAGACTCTCATTCTGACGGCACCCATTCACTGCAGAGCATCCATTGCTGAGACACTGATGCAGAGACACATTTCTACAAATCTGATGAAGTAACTCATCTACATCTTTGATGATCTGAGGGTGAGGACACTTTTAAGAAGATTTTCATTTTTGGATAAACTATTGCTTTAAAGCATCAGATGTGTCTGAGTGTATGAGGTGAAATCGGAGCAGTGCTGTGTGATGCTCAGATGTGGATAATTGCAGGGCCGCCACACTGCATTCCTTTGCCACTGTGCTTTGGGAACACCCAGCCCTGACGGATCAGAACCAGCACTCTACCATTGTGTGTGGACGCCGGCCAAGCGCTTTAGATCAACAAATGTTTTCGCCTTGCCTGTATGGGAACACATTCTGCACTCTACAGATTAGGCCTGAGATATTTGATGGGAAGAGCGCCATGTAAAATGAGAAGTGTAATTTTTCAAGCATTTGTGCGACATTTTATCTTCTTGCATGTACGTGCCAAGTTTCTTAATGCCGTGTCACAGATCCAATAATGGCAGCGTGCCATTTACAGTTCTGCTAGTGTTAAAAAGAAAAGATGTAATTTAAAACCCTAAATTATATAAAATGCATGCCACTGTGTTTTTCAATAAAGATTTAAAAGAATATTTCAACCAAAAATGAACATTTGCTGAACATTTACTCCCCCTCAGGCCATCCAAGATGTACAGATGGTGAGTTTGTTTCTTCATCAGATTTGGAGAAATATATCTTTCCATCACTTGCTCACCAATGGATCCTCTTCAGTGAATGGGTGCCGTCAGAATTAGAGTCCAAACAAAAGTGAATAGCTGCATGTTTGTAAAAAACAAATCCACCAAGGCATTTTTAACCATCGCTTCTGGCCAAAATATGAGTCCCTAATAACATATTTTTCTCCTGTACACTCTGTGTATTTTTGTCTTGATTCAGAAGGGACAACTTTTTCACTGGAGGAAGTGTTATTTTGGATTATGGACTAAAATGGATATTTTAGACATAAGCAACGGTTTGAAGTTCAAACGTCTTGATGGATTTGTTTCAGCTTTTGTCTTCTCCAGATGTTAACTGATGGACTGGAGTGGTGTGGATTATTGTGATGTTTTTATCAGACTCTCATTCTGACGGCACCCATTCACTGCAGAGCATCCATTGATGAGACACTGATGCAGTGACGCATTTCTCCAAATCTGATGAAGACACAAACTCATCCTAATCTTGAATGGCCTGTGGATGAGCACATATTCAGCAAATAATCTAAGACACAAAATAGGGCTGCACAATATCGTTTCAGCATTGATATCGCGATCCACGATAGTCACATCGCCGCAACAGCTAAAGTCTGTCTACACTGGACGCGACAAAGCGACCACTGCAAATCATTTATAGACACGGTGAGAGCCACGCAGATGCACATGAACACTGAATTACGTGAAATCCACTGAAATTACACATACGTTTGAAATAGTCAAAATGCATGTCTCTGCAAGTATCCTTGTTAACACAGTTGCTTATGGATTAGGTGAAGGTAAACAATTGAGAAAGAAAATGGATGTGTAACAGTATATTGGTTCACAGCAGTTTAATGTTCCTGTTGCTTTCTGTCATGACTGTTAATCAAACAAAAGAAAAATCACTTTTGTAGCTTTAACACAGATTTATTAGATTTAATTTATACAGTGAAAACTATGCAGTGTTATTTTATATTTGATTATTCAATTTCTGCACCTGAATAGACTTGGTAGCACTGTTTATTTAATTTGTATCTTTGTTCTATTATATTTATCTATGCTTGTAATTTGTTTATTTTCTATGCTGATTTCTACTACAAAATCACCCCAATTATTGATTCAAGTCATCTGGTGAAATTTTTATTTTTTTCCATATAGCAATATATATCGCAGAAAAACAAAATATCGCAATGTGAGTTTTTTTCCAATATCGTGCAGCCCTAACACAAAATTAAAAGATTTTTAAAGGCATAACTTGCTCTGAATGTTTGCTTGATCACACTTTGTCCAAAGTTCAGCTTCGGTACTGAGCTCTGAATCCTGGTTATTTTTTAATTAAGCTCATGCGTTTGGGAGGGATGTGTTTGCGGTGTTAAGCGGATGACACCACAGTCTCACTGTTGTCTTAAACAGCATGTCATCAGCTGAGAATCTCTCACCCTCCTTTCATGAATCTCTGGGTCAGTTCCGCTGCTTGATTGACGGATCTGTGCAGTGTGATTTATATATTTCTTCCCTTTGTATTTCCCATCACGATTTTTTTAAAGCCCAGTCTTTTCCGCTCCCTTTCCCAGAGAATCCCGGCTCTAACATCCGAGTGCGGTACCATGACATCATTGTCATGCCATTCAAGTCGTATGGGGCTAAAAGCCCAGTGGCAACATCTGCTGTGCTCCATGGAAACAGAGCGGGGGGGTGATGGCGATGCCATGTGAAAGCCAAGTTTGTTATTGAAGCCCTTTTAGTGCTTGAGGCTACGTTTACACTAGTGCGTTTTCGTTTCAGAAACGCGTAACTGTTGCGACTGCTACGCCTGTCGTTTACACTACTCCGGCGTTTTCTAACCTTAGAAAACACCCTGTTTTAGTTTGAAAAGTTGAGACTTTTGAAAACGATGGCATGGCTGCCCACATTCGCTCTGCGTATCCTTGATGACAGTGTATACAATAACATTATGCATTATGGTCATGTGACGTGTGTTTTCGTTGTGTAGTGTAGACGAGGATCATTTTAATTTTAAAACGCTGTTTGATGATCTGGGCCAAGAGTGCCAGTGTAAATGTGTCTAAATATATTGATTTAACCAACCACTGCCACATCAAACGTTTGGAATAGAACAAAGCACTGAAGTAATATGATTACAATTTAAAATAATGGTTTTCTATTTTAATATACTTTAAAATATAATTTATTGCTGTAACAAAAACATTAATATTGCGAAGTATTAATGCAGTCTAAAATAATGTTTTGGGGATTTTTACTGATTTTGAAAGAGTTCTCTTCTGCTCATCAAGGCTGCATTTATTTGATCAAAAATACTGAAAAATAAATCTAATATTGTCAAGTGTTTTTGTTTACAATTTAAAATAGCTGTTTTCTATGTGAATGTCATAAAATGTAAAATTAATTTGATCACAAAAAAACAAAACAATTAAGCCGCTCATTGATGATAAATCAGCATATTAGAATGATTTCTGAAGATCATGTGACACTGAAGACTGGAGTAAAATTCACAACAATAAATTACATTTTAACATATTCACATAGAAAACAGCTATTTGAAATTGAATATTTCACAATATTGCTGTTTTTTTTCTGTATTTTTGATAAAATAAATAATAAATGCAGTCTTGATGAGCAGAAGAGACTTTTTTCAAAAACAGTAAAAATTGTACTGATCCCAAACATACTATGTATGTATGTAGGTAGGTAGGTATGTATGTAGGTTTGTATGTAGGTATATAGGTAGGTATGTAGGTCATTAAAAAGAAAAATAAATACACAAGCAACAGACTTTATTCTGTAAATTTTCCATATGTCCTTAACTACAGCTGAAACTGGGGTAACAGAGTTTGTTTGTCAAGAAGACGTCATTGAGGCATTTCAAGCAAACCAGATCTGTTTTCTGCATAATTACCTCCGTTTAACAAAAGAGGGGTGCTGAAAGGACATAGTCAGACCTAAAAAACCCGCATAAATGCTTTCAGATGAGGTAATGCTCTTAGATATTTCTGCAGTATCGGTGTGTCGTGGAGCATGAGAACAGGAGCCCCTCGCTCCATGTCAGAGTTCATTATTCCTTCATGTCACAGACACAGAACAAACAGGCCTTTTCACCCTTCTGTGAACGTGCGTGCGCTGATGGGACTTCTTAGTCGTATGTTGTTTTCATTCCCTGCCTTCAAGAGCTTTTGCTCCTGTCAGAGGCTAATTACCTGCACTCTCTCTAGATGCATGTTGCTGATTAATGCAGCACAGAAAAGCTGTACTTTCCCCCCCGAGAAATTCTGAGCAAAAGCTGATGTTTAGCTAAAGTGCTCACTTTGCAGAAAATAAAGTGCTGAGCCTCATATAACACATTCATTAAGTGTGTTGTGGCAAAAAGTACACAGGGGAACAATTGTTTTATGCCTTTTTCGCAAGTGTGTAGGGCATTAGTAAGAGAGCTGAGATACACAGCACAGTCCATCCCAAACTTACTTTGCTCTTTAAAACTGTCACTCATGATGAGAAGCAGCCTGCAGTGATGTTCCCACTGACAGTGATTTGAAAAGACAAAGCGACCGGAAATCGTTCATTCTCAATGAGAGTTGCCAGATTGAGGCAACATGAGTGACAGAAACCACTGGGGATGTGACCGAGTGCTGAGATCAAACTATGGAAGTGTAAACATAATGCAGAGACTAGGGCTGAACAGTACTGGAAAAAAACTGACATTGCAATATTTTGTTTTTCTGCATTATGAAGTCATCCAGGAATTTTGATCAGATAGCTTGAAAAGATATTTAAGTAAAATGAATAGTTCTAGAATGATTGGAGTGATTTTTGGTGGGGAGTGAATCTGCATAGACAATAGAGCTGCACGATTCTGGATAAATTGAGAATCACGATTTTTTTTCTCAAATAGAGATCACGATTCTCCCACGATTCTGAACTAAACAAAATAATGTGACAAAATATGAATTGCTGCAGTCTATTTAAAAGTGTTTAATTTAAATGAATTATTAAACATTTTAATATATAGCTGGATGATGGACCATCACCTTCAGCTCAATCTTGCTAAGACAGAACTGCTCGTGTTCTCTGCCAACCCATCACTTCACCACAACTTCTCTATACAGCTGGGTTCATCAACCATAACTCCTTCCAGGACTGCCAGGAACCTTGGAGTTGTGATCGATGATCAGTTAAGCTTCACAGACCATATTGCTACAACGGCCCGGTCCTGCAGATTTGCCTTATACAACATTAGGAAGATTAGGCCCTTCCTGCAAGAGCAAGCTGCACAACTCCTTGTCCAAGCTCTTGTTCTCTCCAGACTGGACTATTGTAATGCTCTCTTGACGGGCCTTCCCGCATGTACTATCAAGCCTCTGCAACTGATCCAGAATGCAGCAGCCAGAGTGGTCTTTAATGAGCCAAAAAAAGCTCACGTTACCCCTCTCTTCATCAGGTTACACTGGCTACCAATAGCCGCTCGCATCAAATTCAAGGTACTGATGTTTGCCTACAAGACCACAACTGGCACTGCACCAATATACCTAAACTCGCTAGTTCAAACTTATGCGCCCTCCAGAAGCTTGCGTTCTGCAAGTGAACGACGTCTTGTGGTGCCATCCCAAAGAGGTACCAAATCACTCTCACGGACCTTTTCCTGGTCTGTGCCCAGCTGGTGGAATGACCTCCCGATCTCAATTCGAACAGCTGAGTCTTTAGCCATTTTCAAAAAACATCTAAAGACACATCTTTTTCGCCAGCACCTGACTAACTAATACTAACTTACCTATTCTATTTAAAAAAAAAAAAAAAAAAAAAAAAAAAAAAAAAAAATCCTAGCTACGTGTACTGTGCTAGACTAACTGAGACTTGTCATGGCACTTGTATACTGTTGCTCTCTCGATGGTCTGATTGCTTCTATTGTTCTCCTCATTTGTACGTCGCTTTGGATAAAAGCGTCTGCTAAATGATTAAATGTAAATGTAAATATATAATACAGTATGGCCAGGTTTTACAGACGGGGCTTAGACTAAGCCAGGATTAGATCATAGTTCAATAAAGACATTTAAAGGTGCACTGTGTAATATTTAGGATGATCTATAGACAGAAATGCAATATAATATACATAACTACGTTTTCAGAGGAGTATAAAGACCTTACGTAATGAACTGTTATGTTTTTATTACCTTAGAATGAGCGATTTATAGCTACATATACCGTGGGTCCCCTCACATGGAAGTCACCATGTTTGTACAGAAGCCCTTAACGGACAAACTGCTCTACAGAGCGCGTATCGTCACTATGTTGTTCTCGCGAAAAAACACTGACACAATGATGAACAAGTAACAGTAATATTTGCAATGACATCGTTTATTGAATAATTAAGTAAATATAATTCCTTAATTTACCTTTGTAAAGAAACCTCATTGCTCTGCGGTCTCAGACGCCCTGTATCGGCCACCGTAGCTTCTCTGAAGGGAGGGGTGAGCGGGGGACTGAGCCGTTGGTTGCAATTCACAAACTCAACCGCTAGATGCCGCTAAAAACTACACACTGCTCCTTTAAGCAATTTTTATAAACATGCTTAGAAAAAAACATCACTGGTGTGCATCTTGAGACAAAACAAAGGCACTGATATATTTTAAGATCAGGCAATGCGAGTTTCTTTCAGTTGAAACAGCTCAGATTTATATTTTTGTCTAGGACTAGGCTTAAGCCTTGTCTGTGAAACCCGGGGTATATGTATTTAAAATAAAGTGTATTTAATACACCAACTTTTAGAATTAAAATGATGAAAAATTGGTTTGTATTAATGATTCAATGACTCACTCATACCTCACTTGTTTCATTAATGGATGAATCAGTGTTTTTGAACGAATCTCGAATGAATGATTCAATAACAAATACATTTTTTAACAGTCACGTGTCGCCACCTAGTGGAGAAATGATGCAATCGACACGAACGTTATTTGAAGCGCCAGCTGCTTTCAAAAGATGAGTGGCTCTATTTTGATCGCTACCATAGACATCAATGTTTGTAGCCGAACTATAAACTTTTATCCCAGTATTTCTATGAATGACTGTAAGACAGAAATAATACTGTGTAGTTGAAAAGACTGTTTGTGAAGCTTTTTCTTACCTAAACCTAGACACGGGCGAATCGTTGTCATTCAGAAATTAGATCGTGTGGGTATTTGAATCGAGATCGCGATCTTTTAACGATTAATCGTGCAGCTCTAAAGACAATACATTTTTTTTTTTTTAAGAATCCCTTTTTAAACTGAGGAGTGTGAACTTTTTCTTTTGGGGTTGAAAATGTGGGTGTTCACATAGGCTACTCTTTTTAAGAACCAGCTCAAATCTCTTTCAGTAACCATAAAGTTACTAAATAACCAAATAAATAAATAAATATTAACCAAATAATTAATAACCCCTTTCTACTTGAATTTATTCAGTATGACTACAAAATAATATAATGAATTGCGATTTTATTATTGCATAAAATCATAAACGAAATAAGAAATATATATATAAAAAAATATTATGAAGTGGAAAAAATCAAGTAAAATTAATAAAAAGTAAATAATAAAAGTTGTCTTGTATAACTGTAGAATTACTAAATATTTGTGGCTTTCGTTTTGGCGGGAAATGTCACATGTTCATCATGATACATTGTTTCAGTGTCACAGAGCGACTCAATTCACAATAAATAACCAAAGCTGCTCAGAGTCACTGAAACACCGGATGAGCTGCACGTGTTTCTCTCTGAAACATGCAGTGCATGTATTTATCGTATCGCAATATTGATTTAATTTGAAATATTGTGCAATGGATGGACGTGTAACTTGGTGACCCCTAGTTATTTCATTGTTGTCTGTGTGAAGTCCTCTTGATTGTACTTTAGAGGAAGTGTTGATTTACTTTCATTCTGAGTCAGTGATGTCCTTCTAGCAGACAGAGACTCAAGAGGATTAAGGTATTTGCCTCAAATCACCCATGTTGTGCTCTTCCTCTACAGATTATACAAAATGTCCAAGTTCAAAGTCAAATTAACCTTAAATAGCTAGTTATTGATCCTAAGTCTTTGTAGCTTGTTCAAATATTGTTCATATGATCTAAACCTTTTAATGCTGGATAGCCATGTAATGAGTACAGATGGTCTTTGGGTGTCTTTGTATCTTCTGCCCTCTTAGGGTACGTTTACATGACACTGACTCCTTGAAAATGACTTAAAACACTGTTTTATGCATGCCAGGCCAGTAGTTGGCGATGTCCAAAAAAAAAAAACTATACGGACACATAATACACATGCGCACAGATTTGCATTTTTGTAGTTTACATGGAGACAATAACGATATTGCTTTCAAAAAACTTGCACTTTAAAACCCAGGGGTGCAAACTTGTCACCTTTCGGCGAAATTCGCCGTTTTCACCTTGAAATAGGTCATTCACGCGAATCGTGTAGATCTGAAAAAAAAAAAGAATTGAGGGGGGGGGGGGTTCGTAGTCGTCGTCGTCGTATCAGCGAGTCATCTGTGGCACGTCACCTGTAGTGTTTTTTTTCCCCTGTTGGCAAAGGAATTAGACCCGCCCTACTCTGCCTCTGATTGGCTTACCTTAATGTTGTTTCCCTCATCCAACCAATCTCACTCCTGAAGCCTAGCTTTTAGACGCCGCAGGCAACTGTCCATATTTCGGATGGAATGCATTTGTATCGGCTGTAAATTATGGTGTTCCAGTTTAAATGGTGATTACCGCGTGAGGCTGCTGTTTTTTTTGTATGTTCTTTGCGTGAGGCTGCTGTTGCGATAGCTATGAAGATTGTAAGTTACGTTATCGCTACATTAGTTCGTTACCCTTTGCAAAAATGCTCCTCAGTCTCGACCTTAAATTTGTCTCACATGTCAGTTAGCTATTACTCTGACATGAAGTCGATTTGAGAACTGTTCAACCTACAAGTAAAGCATACCGTTTAATGTATAGTAATATTAGTATCACTCAGCTGAAGTGGAGGCAGCGCGAAGTGTCAGCCTGTAACAGCCTGTTTCAAGACAGAGAAGCACCTCGTGTTTAGCCCGTCAGCTGCTTCATAGATTTGAGTGCTGAAATAAAGATTTACAGTGGTTTATTTGCCCTGACTAAGTTCATGTAACATCTTAACAACAATCGTTGTTGATTGTAGACCGTAGATGTCGCTCAAACGTCTTTTAATTATATAAAGGTGTTTATCCTTGAATGGTGCACTGCTAAAAATTGCAGTTTAGTTTGTCCCCTTTTTCACCCCTGACGAGTTTGCACCCCTGAAAACCTGTTTTCAAATGTTTGCATTGTCAGCACCCCAAAACATTGTTGTGATTAGGGCTGTGCGATATGACGATATATATCGGATGGACGAAATAAAAAGTCTATCGTTTCATATTATGTTCTATCGTTTATTTCGTGGTGTCGCAAAGTACATTGTTTACGGTAATACTTTTTCATCATTTGGATGACTGCGATCTTTACACGCCACCACGGGGCGTGAAGGGGAGACAGAAGCAGGTGGAGAACTAAACGAGGGACTACATCTGTAGCATGGACACGCGTCTTTAAGCACTGCAGTTTTAAAACAACTGATTTTAAGCTGTTGAAACGCAAACAACAGCGCTATGTGTGCACCGTCTCTGTTTCTGTGTGAGAGGACCGCGCTTTTTTTTTTGCCGCTTTATTGACTTTGAACGATTACATAAACACATGTATATGCGTCAGAATCCCCGTCTTTGCAAGTATCCTCATAAACACAGCGATTTAGGTCTTAAGAGAGAGAAAACATCTGAAAGAGAAAACGCATATGTAACAGTGTATTGGATCCGGACTTCGGTCTTAAAGGGGAAGCGCTCCAATATTCGTTCTGTCTGCCATTCATATTAATCATAGCACATTGCTAGAAAATCTCTCACTGCTCTTGACTAAATCACTTTTGTAACTTTAATAAGAAATAAAATAAAATAAAAATTATATATTTATATATATATGTATAGAATCTATACATAATACACATGCTAATTATATATATCATAGATAGATAGATACAGCACTATCTATCTATGATAGATATAATTAACATGTGTATTATGTATAGATTCTTTACATATATATATATATATATATATATATATAAATATTATTAAAAAAATAATAATGATATATTTATATATATGTATAGAATCTATACATAATACACGTGTTAATTATATCTATCATAGATAGATAGATATAATTAACACAGTGAAGACTAATTAATTTACACAATTGTATGTAGCGTTTCTTATTTATTGTAGTTTTTGTCCTATTGCTTGCCATTAGTTTCTTATTCTTATTTCATCACTGACTTTATTTATCTTCAGTGAGCTTGAGTTTTTTTTGTGTATTTTTTTAGGCTTGTATTAGTTTGATATTGACATTGGTGACAAGGATTATGACAATTCTATAGTATCAAAGATTTTAATATCATAAAAACCTTTTTAAAAGAAAAAAAATACTATATCAGGATATATATCGTTATCGTGATATAAAATTAGTCATATCGTGATATAAGATTTTGGTCATATCGCCCACCCCTAGTTGTGATGTGAATAAATGGCTAAAATCACTGTTGGGGAAAGTTACTTTTAAAAGTAATGCATTCAAATTTTGTATTACTCCCTAAAAAGTAACTAATTGCGTTGCTTGGTTACTTTTTATGGAAAGTAATGCGCTACGCTACTTTTGCGTTGCTTTTTCTCATCTGGCCTAGGCTTGCTTGTTTGTTTTTAATATAAAAAAAATATATATTTTTGGCAAATGTAAAAATCGTTTCGCACCAAAATTTAAATTAATACGCATTAGGCTAAAGGAAATGTTAATTCTCGTCTGTACAGTAGAGGGCGCAGCTCAAACAAACTTCTAAATTAAACTTTCTAAATTAAAAAGTAATTTATTTTACTAGTTACTAGAAAAAAGTTATCTAATTGCATAATGCGTTACCCCCAACACTGTCCAAAATGCATAAGGTTTTCAGTTTTTAGTTGAAAACGATGTGGTGTAAACACTCCCTTATAACTAGTAAATTATGTGTGTATCTTGAGGTTACTGTTTGCTTTAAATGCATTGAGCTTCATGTATCTTTTGAATCGGGTATATATAGAAAGAATAACGGCGTCTTGTTGAATTGTTTCTCCATTGTCAGTGTTATCTCACACGTAGCTTGCTGTTTCTGGAGAGCCGTCAAACCACCATAATGTCATTTTTACACATCGTCCAACTGGACAATAGGTTTCCGTAAGAACTTGTATGATTTAATGACCTCCTTTGCTCAGGAGAAGACGCCGGAGCTGCCAATGTGATTTAAATGCTGCAAGGCTTCTAGACCACTGCAAGGTCTGTCGCTAAAATAACACTAAACACACGACTGACATCTAGTGCACTATATGCAATAGAATTGTGTAACAGTGTAATTTATAATCTTTGACTTGAATCCAGTGTCTGGTTTTATTTAGATAAGCATAAATGCATTTAAAACAGTCTTATTCTGACAAACGACAACCAGTGTTCACCGTCTCAGAAATTCTGACTAACTTTCTAACTCGCCTGAAAGCTGGCCGACTGCTGACCTAAACCGCGTACTCCAACAGACAGACCATCTGCTCTTGATACGGACTCTTTTTCACATAAACCGTGACCCTGCCGTCAACCCTAGACCCGCACACATGAAAGCCATCGCTGGGGTGTTGTCTGTGAGTCCAGAGGCTCTGGAAATCTGCTGACATGGCTGCGGAGAGAGACAGCAGCTCGGTTTTAAAGACACTAAAGTCACTGAATCCAAATCACAGTCTGTCCCTCCAGCAGCCCTCGGGTTAACCACACAGCACTTTCTGCATTCCACACAATAATAGAAGTCATATTTGACAAAACATCTGCACCACATCATGCAGGAAATTGTTTGTTGGTCATATTTCATTAGTAAATCATCTGCTCATGTTGCAAAACGGTGTCACGATTAGTTATAGACAGGGCGATTATGGGCAAAAAAATGATCATGGTAAAATTTCATATCAGTAGATATTGATAATATCACGATAAATGTCACAACTTTATTTTTTTCAAGTTTAAAGACCGATTTGTTCTCCTGAGTGAAATGTTTAACCAGATAGTTAATTGTGGTTTTAAACAAACAAACAAAAAAGTAACTACTTTATTTTATTTAATTTTATTCATAGATGCAAACTACTCACCTTTAGGTGACAACTCACTTTTTGGGTCACATATAAGATTTGCTTGGATCCAATGATAAAGTGTTTTTATGAGGGGGGGTATTGCAAGGGTAAATAAAGAACTGCATTGGAAAAGTAAGACTGATAACCACTTGGCAACTGCTAGTAAGTTTTGTATAGTGTTTTCTTTACTCTAACAAACTAAGTCTAAAAAGGGTAATATTTTATGTATTTGAGGTCTGCGATGTGGGAACAATGAAGAGAGAGAGAGGGCAAACATTTTGCATTTTAGGTCAGCATTGCCGTCTAATCAGCCAATATTGTCTTAAATAGACTGCATATAGCACTTCATCTTTTATAACATGGGATTTTGACCAAATATATTCGATCTTGATTTTTGTAAAATGTTGCAACAATATGTAAAAAAAAAAAATTATTCATTATTTTATTATTATTATTTTTTGCTACCTCTGACACAGATTGGAATTCGTTGCACACGTGTAAACGCTTCACAATTCAAGCGTTAGTCGCATAATCGAGACCAATCAGCGAGTAAACGCCAGTGTTGGGGGTAACACATTACAAGTAACGCGAGTTACATAATCAGATTACTTTTTTCAAGTAACTAGGAAAGTAACACATTACTTTTTAATTCACAAGAAAATATCAGAGTTACTTTTTCCAAATAAGTAGCACCAGTTACTTTGTTTCTCATGTATTGAGTGACAGCTCTGGTGTTGCCATGGTGATGTATTGAGTGACAGCTCTGGTGTTGCCATGGTGACAGAAATCAGAGCGTTGTGTGTGAACATGATCTTACTGTAGATCTAGACTAAATATCAACATGCATTTACTCATATCACTCGCACAAAAACACATTCAGTGTTCCTCAAAATGAATAAAAACAGTATAATGCAAATTCAGAATGACGCAAACCTGCAATAAATGTTAAATAATACAAATATCCTATATGTATTTAGTCCTATTTTATTAACCAATATCTTTGCTGCTTGCCTTCAATGATCTAATTCAACCACACTAAGTGAAAATTACTTTAGATGAACATTTGTTTCATTTTATTTATTGCTGCGAGTGATGAACTTTCTTCTCCTGTGTCATAGACCCCCCACGTGATTGTAAAGCGCTTTGGGTGTACAACCATACACAAAGCGCTATATAAATGCCTCATTCATTCATATTCTTCATGCAATCCAGAATGCTTGAGTGTGAATTTACATTTCCTTCAGCCTGAGGGAATGAAAGTGCTTTTACGTTTGCCAAAAATGACTTTTTATATTAAAAACATACGAGGAAGCCCATCCCAGATGAGAAAAAGTAAAGCAAAAGTACTGTAACGCATTACTATCCATAAGTAATGCAATAAGTTACTTTTTTAAGGAGTACCGCAATATTGTAATGCATTATTTTTAGCTTTCCAACACTGGGAACGATGGACTCTCCGAAGCTGCTTTGGCTGGACGACCGGACTCCTCCGGAGTGGCAGGTATTATGTGAGGAGATTAGAGTCTCTTTATCACATTCCCTCGTGGCATTCGTATCCTGAGAAGCAGGACCAGATTAACGCAAGACCGTGGAGATGAAGGTATGCCAAAGCCACGCAGTCAAGGGCAGTGAAAGCCTATTAGTTTTTTCAAAGGAGCGGAAGGTGCTTTAGTGTTTCTGAATCAGTCTCAGAGCGATTACGAGGCTGTTGGGATTTAATGAACGCTGGCTTCTGAGTCATGCAGCTCAATCAACAACAAGCTCTTACTGTCATGTGTAGCTGCATGCTTTGTTCAAACATTTACACTACTCTAGCTGCAAGGTTGTATTTTCATTGCTTGTCATCTACCTATTAGTTAGGCAGTTAACTTATATTCTAGAGATGCACAATATACCACATCAGCTGTTGGCTGATATTGGATATTGTATGCCAAAATCCAGTTTGGTGATGTATGAATAACATCATTGACATTATTGTCATCATATTGGATTTTGACATGCATATACACAGCCATACAGAAGTTTGAGGTCCGTAAGATCTGTCTGTCCATATATATTTTTTAAAGAAATTGGTACTTTTGTTTAGCAAGGATGCATTAAATTGATCAAAAGAGACAGTGAAGTAATTTATAATGTTACAAAAGTTTTATTTTTCAAATAAATGCTGTTCTTTTGAACTTTCTATTCATCTGTGAATCCTGAAAAATAAAATGTCATGTTTTCCACAAAAATATTGTGCAGCACGACTGTTTTCAACATTGATAATAATCAGAAATGTTTCTTGAGCAGCAAATCAGCATATTATTATGATTTCTGAAGATCATGTGACACTGAAGACTGGAGTAATGATGCTGAAAATACAGCTTTGATCACAAATAAATTACAGTTTAACAGATATTCATGTAGAAAACAGCTATTTTAAATTGTAGTAACATTTCACAATTTTGCTGTTTGTCCTGTATTTTTTATCAAATAAATGCAGCCTCGGTGAACAGAACAGACTTTCAAAAACAAAAAAAATACGCTACCTTTGTCCTCTTTGGAGGCTGAAACTTTTGGACTCCACTGACTCTTATGGACAGAAAACAGCTGAAATATATCTTGAAGACATAACTATTCTTTTAATGAAATTCTATAGCTGATTTTGAATTGATCACTGATCCTGGACGTGGACAAAAAGCATCTTGTAACATCTTGTCTTTTCCATGGGTCACGTGTTGGGTTTGTTTGCATATCAATTGACCAAATGAAAATATTCCTCTCGTGAAGAAACCCATTACAGAGATGCTTAACTTTACAGCCAGATTTTATTGTGCCAGCTCAGAACAAGGACATTTTTCTCCCACTTACCCATTAATCTCCACATTTTCTGAAGGAATGAGGAAGGCAGTCCCAGCTGTGTGTAGTAAATCTGAGGAGATCTGGACAGAATGGGGATGGAAATAAGGAAAACTTCTTTCTCTGAACCCGTGACTCACATCAGCCCAGCCATTATGGTTCACTTTACAGGTCTGGGTTTAGGGATACAACCCAGTCAAAACAAAAGAGTCATTTTCTTCATCTGTCCATTGCATTCATCGTTTGCTATGCTTCGGACTGAATGTGACGGCACGTTGCACAAGGAATGCAGAAAGCAGTTTCCATATTCCTGCATGTGTTCGTGTTTTCCAACAGAGCACATATCTGTTAAAATGAGCAACACAGATGCACCTTGCTTTCACTTTGGGTTATGCTCAAGATGTTCTGCTGATCTTGCAGTACGTTTGAGGATGTGCTGGAATTGCACTTCACTCATTTTGTCTAAAGGCCTGTCCTCGGCAAACATCTTATAGTGTCAGCCTCCCGAGATGTTTGCACAGACATGTCTCATTAGGACGCTCATCAGTGGTTCTGCTCTGAGAGTGGAGCAGTTGTGAATAACTCGGGACATCACGCTGGGATTGAGGATCCCCTCTCGCAGGGATGTTTACTCAATGTCCTCCACAGCTCAGCCGTCTCTTCCTCTGAATCGTCCCCTGTGTTTCTGAGCCGTGTGTCTGCAGCGCTCCACATGTTTGAGACGTCACCTGCTGCAGTTTAAATCACTCTTCAGTCTGTTTTAAGGATTTGTCTGGTCGCTCTTTAGTCAGCCGCCAAGTCTTTTGTCAAAAATGACATTTCAGATCATAAATTAAGAATTAAAAATTTAGTTTGGAATTGCTTTATTACAGTTCAATTTAATTAAAATATGTATCTTATGTAAATATTTAATAATAATAATATAGTAAATCCATATGATGTTGTTATTGTTGTTGTTATTGTTTTATTTTTTATTTTGTAAGGTAATTAGACATTTGTCTTTATTATACTATTTGTTCGTTTTTTTATAATAAGAAATAGACACATTTATATAATTTTTTTATTATTGTAATACAAGGCATTTGTATTATTATTATTATTATTATTATTATTAGTAGTATTATTATTATTATATTTTGTTAATTTTACTACTACTGATAATAATAATAATAATAATAATAAAAAAGACCAGTTTATTATTATTACTACATTTAGTAGTAGTAGTTAGTAGTAGTAGTTGGTAGTAATTTTATTATTTCATTTTTATAATAATAAAAATAAAAGACAATAATAATGTTTTTGCCATTCTGGTCTCACTGTTCAGTTTTTTCAGTGCAGAATAGTTCAAAGGGGGGAAAATAATTTGAAATTAAGAATTCTCACTCTGTCTCTGGCTGATAGAATTGAATTAAATAGCAATTAAATCAATCAGTTTTTATGACTGATTTTGTGGCAACATTACTCTGCTTGGATGGTTTGTCATGTCCGCTTCTGTCTGAACCAGTAACCTGGGATTGAGAATGGTGTTCTCTGTTTGTGCATAATATAAAGTCCTGCGGTGGCTGGTACAGAAATGACACAGTTCATCCTAAATCTGTGCAGTGCATTTTCGAGACGGATGTAAGCGAGGACTGCCTGCGCTGTAGGGAAGGAGTTCACAGCTCAGTGGGACGGTGTCGTTTCAATGCACCGCTTTCTCAAGAATCCTCTCAGGCGACGCGTGTCCTCGTCTGCCGGCGTGTATTTGAGTTTTCTCTCCTCATGTGCCCTGCATATTCAAGTTCAGCACTAAAAGTGGGACACAGAGTGTCAGTTTGGGCTTCGGGATGATTTCATCCTGCAAATATGCCACCGGGACAAAAGCACGTTCAGCCGCGGTTCAGCCGTGGTGATAACAAGTGTGCCATCTTTAGACACACAGCAGCCTTTCACGTCCCTCAAAGCCTCCAGCTCCAGCCTTTCTCTCAATCTAATGGAAAGAGGCCCTGAACAGAGTTGTTTTGTGTGTGTTTGTGACCCGCGCTCTTCAATGGGATGCGAGGAAACGTGAGCCCTGCTACTACAGTATATCTGAAGCAGACTCGTGGAGTAAAAGCACCTGTATGTTACATTTTGTGATCCAGTTTCTCAGTTTCTTGCCCTTAAATGTCACTGGTTAGTAGTTTTACCCGTAGAAGAGATAAGTAGGTGGTTCTTGATCAAATTAAAGCCATACTGTGAATTTGATTGTCCTAAGTTTGGCTCTGAGTCTACCATGAAATTACGGCTGGGGGATATGGCCAGAAATATTATCACAATATTTCCCCCCCTTATATGATATGATATAAATATATATCACAACGTTCATTTAGCATTGAATGGTTAAGGAATTGCTTTCCATTTGTTTGTTAGACCTTGAGAATGAATGTAAATATTAAATAACTTGAATTTGTATTTTTTTGTCAAATAAGATGCATGTTGCATGATATTCATTATATTATATTATGTTTTTTTTTTTAATATAATAATAATAATAATAATTAGTTGTAGTAGTAGTTTTTTATTTTCTTTTAATTATTATTATTGTTATTATTTTTTTAATTATTATTTTTATTATTATTTTTTTTTTTTTTTTTTTAATTATTATTTTTATTATTATTATTATTATTTTTTTTTTTATTTTTTTTTTGTATTTTAGTATACATTGGTAACATACTTCAGTTATAATTTCTTCAAGTTAAACCAAACTTTTATTTTGGTGGTTTGTGGTGAAGGTTTGTATTTCATTGTGTTTGACTTGGATTTTTTTATTTCTTAATTTTATTCAAACTGTGTAAAGCTGCTGAAGAGACTCCGAGCAGCTCTGGAGAAGAAGTTCATGTCCTCATATATTGAGACGAGCATCACATGTTACTACATCACCCATTCATTCACACAGAGACACACAGAACATCAGCTTGATCAGCTTAGATTAATTCATATCGAGTAAAAATGTCCAGAGCTTATCATCATCATCCACATAAATGTAATTGCAATCGCGATATGAGAGATTCTAACTGCTAACAAACTCTTCCTCTGGTTTTCTCTCCCCGTCAGAGGTAAGTTTGCTGTGGTGAGGAAGTGTGTGGAGAAGAGCTCAGGGAAAGCGTACGCAGCGAAGTACATGAGGAAGAGGAGGAAGGGCCAGGACTGCAGAACGGAGATCATTCACGAGATCGGCGTGCTGGAGCTGGCAGCGGCCTGTCCACGAGTGGTCAATCTCCACCAGGTCTACGAGACGGCCAGTGAGATGGTGCTCGTTCTGGAATAGTGAGTAACTAATTAATATTGATTCTTAAAGTGCCCTATTATGGGTTATGAAAGGTTCATATTTTGGTTCTGGGAGTCCTATGCATGCAAGGTCAAAAAACACATTCATTGTCTTATATGCATTTATTTTTACCTTACTTGCTCAATGACTCCCAAACGATTCGCTCAACTATTCATTTTTCCAAACCCCTCCTTTGCTTGATTGTGATTGGTCTCATATTCATCTCAAAAAGCGGCACCTAGTGGCAAACAATGAATTTGCATTTTCATTCAGACCAACGCGAAAGGGGCAACAAGTGGGCAGCAATATGCTAATGTTTTATGTTGATGTCAAACATGAGTTCGTTTTAAAAACGACTTGTTTAAATGATTCAGTCAACTCTTTCTTTTGAGAGGCAATAACTTTATGCACGGTGCACTTTCAGATTTAAAACTTTACTGTATGTTTTCATTCACTTAGAGCTGTGTTACACACTGCATGAAAGATCATTTTCAAAAATCCATAATTGATAGTTTTCAGTCACGTGACCGGCTCGAAAACTTGGAGGGCAAAACATCCAAAGAACTGTTCATGAACAATTTTTCATGTTTCCCAGCCGCAAATATTTTGATCACCTCTCAAAAGAATAAAAGAAAGGTAGTTCTGAACAAAATGCAACTTTTGGCCATTTGCAATCCATATTAAGCACCCGCGGCAATATTTCAATCATAAACAGTGTGTTAAAACGTTGTAAAAACACTTCAAAGTGCCTTAATGTATTTAAAACAGTAATATTAAAAGATCAAATTCAGTAATCACCATATTAATGATGCATAGTTTACATAGACAAGCAGATGAGGCCCGAATATGAACACAATCCGCTTAACGGTTCAGTGTGTTCCTTCTAATGGTTTTCTATGGGAAGCATTTAATGTGAAACGTTGCACATTGTTTATATTCTGGCTTCGTCCTCTTGCCTGTACAAAATATACATCATTAGTAAGGTGTCCACTGAATCTCGCCTTTTAATATCTGCGTTTTACTACATTATTACTTGATAAGGGTGTGAAAACTATCAATAGGGGCACTTTAATCTCAAGGTTGATCTTTTTATTCAGTGCTCCCTTCAGAGTCCCTTTGTTTCTATAGCGCTTTATATAATACAGATTGTGAAGCGGCTTCACAGAGATAAATGATTCTGATATATTCCTGTTTATGGAAACTTATAATCTTATAGAGACAGTTCAGATTCTTCTGTGAAACACTGAAAGACAATAGAGTCATTATTCGGATCAATTCAGGTCAGCGTTGGTTCGTGTCAGATTGGGCTGCACGATGAATCATGATTTCGGCTTCTCTTGATTTATTAAGCATAATCATCTACGATATTTGCCCGCTGGTTATTAATCCTGAATGCACTTCATTGTAATTTGGCATTTGCGTTGGTAACCAGCAGCGTTCATGGTGGCGGTTGCCAGATTTCAGGAGTTTCAATCCCCCAATTTGAACTTTTATTTAAAATCAATTTTTTTCTGTCTATTTGCTTACTTAATCTTCCCAACCTGACTAAATAATATTCATAGAGTATCTCTCATCAAATAATCATATTAAACTTAGTGTTTTAATTTTGATAAGAAACAAAGTCTGAGCTTTCAAAGTCAGTTTTATCATGAAATTAAAATAATGAATTTAATGTGGCATGACAGATTGCTGTATCTGCGTCAGTTCAAACACTATGAACCGATGTTGTGTTCTTCAGTAGTTATATTTCAACAACAAACGAGCCGAAACAATCATATTACAAAGTTGATATAAAAACTGCCTTGTGTAATTTAAAGCTTTGTATACAACTCAGCTTTCTTTTGAGTGTTGATTATTATATCTAAATATAAATGAGATTTTAATTGTTTAGGCTTTGTTGTTAATTTTGTGCATTTGCATCATTTAGAGCGTTTTTATTTTGAGTCAAAATCAAATCTTAAAATCTTGTCGATACCAGTCGTACCTGTCATTAACATTTAATTTGTCAATATCAATATATATTGCCCTTGAAGTTCACTCATAAATCATTTAACCTCTTGTCATTACAAACCCGTATGATATTCTGTGCAATATCAAAGCTGCTCTTTCCCATTGAATGAAAACATAGCTCTCAAATATCTTGTACATATTCAGACATGATGTTTCTCAGCAGGTCTGATCTTCAGTCACTGGTTATCGAGTCTGTTAGGATCTCATTCAGTCTGTGCATTAGTGATTTTGCAGGCTTGTGAGTATAAACTGTGCCGTGCATTACTCCGTAATCAATGGCCAGCATCAGGCTGTTAAATATTGAGGTGAAATCCCATCCTATCCAATTAAGAAAGTACATTGAGACTGAGCTCAGACCGCAGACCCGAGGATCAGCGAAGGTAATGAGCAGGACGCTGAAATAAGAGACGAACACGAGTACATGGAGAGAAAACAAGAGCGAGTGGAAAACCAAAGAGCACTAATCCACCTATAAACCCCCTGAAGCCAAACTGAGCATGCCTCAGTAAGCACTCGCTATTCCAGCAACGTTCAGTATCCACACACACACCGAGACACACACACACCGAGACACACACACACACCGAGACACACACACACACACCGAGACACGCACACACACACCGAGACACGCACACACACACCGAGACACGCACACACACACCGAGACACGCACACACACACCGAGACACGCACACACACACCGAGACACGCACACACACACCGAGACACGCACACACACACCGAGACACGCACACACACACCGAGACACGCACACACACACCGAGACACGCACACACACACCGAGACACGCACACACACACCGAGACACGCACACACACACCGAGACACGCACACACACCGAGACACGCACACACACACCGAGACACGCACACACACCGAGACACGCACACACACCGAGACACAGACACGCACACACACCGAGACACAGACACGCACACACACCGAGACACAGACACGCACACACAGACACAGACACGCACACGCACACACACCGAGACACGCACACACAACGAGACACGCACACGCAGACACAGACACGCACACGCACACACAGACACGCACACGCACACACAGACACGCACACGCAGACACAGACACGCACACACTGACACAGACACGCACACACTGACACAGACACGCACACGCACAGACACAGACACAGACACACATACACAGACACACACACGCTCGCACGCACAAACACACACACACACACAGACACACACGCATGCATGCACGCACACACACACACACTGCACTGGCATATTGGGTTTCCCTTGCAGCCAAATGCTGACATTAACATTGAACTTTGTGCTACGGCACAAAGCATTTCCGGGCCTTCTGCTGCTCATCATCTTTACTGTACAGCTGCTGTAGTCCTTCACCCACTTTATTGCACTCAATATTAGGGGTGTGCGGTATTTATTGTCTATGATAATATTCTAATTGTTGTTTTAGCGATGTGCGAGTTGACATTATCAGGTATGTCACTTGCAAAAACCAAACAAACACGTCTTTAAAATCCAAAGGCATTTACTGCATGATGAAGCTTATTAGAATATAGATAGAATGCCTTTATAATTCAAGTTATGAAAATGAAAATATTCCCGTATGGGTTTTTGTTTCTTATAAGATGTGATATAGTTAAGTAATATCACACAAGCAAGAGTGCTGTTTTCCTGAATATTAGCACGAGTGTGATCACGAATGTTATATTTACTTACACAACCGTTCAAATAATATGAAGTTAATATTGAGGGAGTTATATTTTAGACAGAATATTGCCTTTTTCTGTTTTGCCAACAAAAAGAGATCCAAACAAAGCCGTTTCTCTGCATCTGAGAGAAACACAGAGATGTTCCATTCCTAAATTAATCTGTTTCTTAATGAATCGTTTGAGTCAATGATGAATCAGCCGTTTTGAATGAGTTGTTTGATGAATGATTCAATGAATCACTCATTAATCTCCTCATTAAGGGACTTGCCATCACCCATTTATTTATCCATGATAGAATAAATGGAAGTTACATTTTAATTATTTAGGCTCTGTTGTTAATTTCCATAATTTTACATAATTTAGAGTTTGTTTTTTCATAAGAAAAATAGGCATGTACCTGAAGTATTTTGAAATGAATCAATATTGAATCAAATTCAATCTAGAAATTGTAAATACCAGCCCTGCCTGTAACAAACATTTACTTTGTCAATATCAATATATATTGCTAATGTAATATTAAATTATACAGCAGTTCAGCAACACTGTGCTGTTCCTGAATGAATTAGTTTGAACAAATTTTAATCAATGATTCAATAATACATATTAGAGGTCTGCACAGGCTTTAAACTGAAGCCCGTACCCGAGATCGTCTGACCCAACCCGACCCGAGCGGCACACTTTTTGTTTTTTAAACCACGAATAGCCAGTTTTTAAAAAAATAAATAAATAAGATGCTGTATTTCATTATTGCATGCAAGGGCAGTAAACAAATACATGTAAAGAAACAGATTCATCGAGGCTCGGCCACTTCACAAGGCAAAAGAAAAAACACTTACCAGTTATGAAAGTTTATGAACATCAGGTGCAGCGGTTACATCAATTCTGCCCAGTTTTTGAATGGTTGTAGCCTATACGACAAGACGATAATTCTTCCACCGTGCAAATTATGGTCATTTTCGTCAGTTAAGGCTCGTTAGCATTCGGCCTGCTTTAAATCAGACACAGAGATGTATATTTGAATTAGCGAGAGACAGGGATGAAAGTTGTGTGTGAACCTACGTCTGCGTGTCTCTCTCTACAAGCAATGAGGTTTAGTTACTTCAAAAACAACGATTTTACCCCCTCATTGTGGAGAAATATAACGTTGCGAGTCAGTAGCCTATCGAAGCTATTTTACTAATAAAAGTGTCCGTGCTGTGTGTCTCTCTCTGATATCTGTGTGCGATAATATGTGTGTGTGTCTATGAAAGTAGTGTAGCCTGCATATATAGCAACATGCCCGACCCGCGGGTCGGGTAGCAGACCTCTTAATACATATATAAAGTTAGCCACTTGCTTAATTTCTAAGTGAATCAGCCATTTTGAATGAATCATTTGATGAATGATTCAATTAATCACTCATTAATGGACTTGTCATCACCTATTGGTGGTTTTAATGTCATAGATATTTATCCATGTTGGGCGTAAACCAGTGGAGGTACAAGCATAAAAACAAAATATTGTTTAATTATTATCAAAGAAATCACACACATTTTTTTTGTCAATATCACACAGCCCTACTTAATATCTGATGTGTGTGCTCCAATTCAGCTAATGTTTCCATCCCGTTGGTGGTCATATGAAGCAGATTTGATGTTCTAGAAAGGTCTCACTGACAGTTTATTTCATTTGGCATGAAGTAGGTCACACATTTCTGGCTTCCACTCAACCATATCCTCTCCCAGACAATGAGCGCAGATGGGATTCAGCTCAGTCTCGTTGGACATTTTGTTTTGATCTGGAGTTTGATGGATTCATCGACTAATAAAATTTGGAGCAGATGATCTGGATTATTTCATTATGGCTCTGTGCTCGTATCTTTCAAAAGATCAAGCAGCAACTGATTCTTGTTTTTTGGTCAAAGTGCATTGGATCCCTACATGTACACTATATTGCCAAAAGTATTGGCACCCCTTCTAATGAACAGGTTTGAGTACTTTAGTAATTTCTATGAGTACAAATCTTAATGTTAAAGCATATAATGATATTCTAGGAAATTGTGTACTTCTAATATTATAGCAACAGTTTGGACTCTTTTCTATTCTAACATGACAATGTCTCTGTGTATAAGACAAGGTTCAAAAAGAAAATGATTGATTGAGTCAGTGTGGAAGAACTTGACTGGTCTGCATAAAACCAAGTCCTAATCCCAGTTTAACACCTCTGGTGTGACTGTAAATGCAGACCTTGAGCCAAAAACTCATCACCAAACACCAATGACTTGTACATATGGGTTCAGTCATTTTAGACACTTACAAAACTGTTGAACAGAGATGAAATACAATTTTTAAATACATGAATTGTTCCCATCGTTGTTGCCACAGATTTGGAAGTGCATCTGTTCTAAAGAAGGGGGTGCCAATACTTTTGGCAATATAGTGTATGTACAAGTCATTGGTGTTTGGTGATGAGTTTTTGGCTCAAGGTCTGCATTTACAGTCACACCAGAGGTGTTAAACTGGGATTAGGACTTGGTTTTATGCAGACCAGTCAAGTTCTTCCACACTGACTCAATCAATCATTTTCTTTTTGAACCTTGTCTTATACACAGAGACATTGTCATGTTAGAATAGAAAAGAGTCCAAACTGTTGCTATAATATTAGAAGCACACGATTTCCTAGAATATCATTATATGCTTTAACATTAAGATTTGTACTCATAGAAATTACTAAAGTAGTCAAACCTGTTCATTAGAAGGGGGCGACCCAATACTTTTGGAAATATAGTGTATGTCAAAGCATTTGCACTTTTGCATTGGAATATAATGCAGATCCTGCAGCAGAAAGCGAGTGGAGCGTGTTGGTTTGTCGCTGCGCAGCTGCCTCTGTCCCGGTTGACCCGGTTCCCAGTGTCCGGCGTGAATGGACTGACCCTCGCAGCGGGGAGAGGGGTCAGCGCAGGAATTTTAATCTGCCCCTCCAAACACACAGAGCCCATTAGACTCTTCCCAACCATGGAGACTGACGAGACGCCTCCGTTTACAAAGAACCATGTTGAGGAAGAGCAGAAGAGAAGCCATGAAAGAACTGACTATGATGAGGAAGAGTTGATTATCTCGCGGCGTGCGTGACTGTATCGACAGGTTCGTTGGTCCACACCGATCCCATTTTCTCCCTGCAGGCCGATCTATATCAATCGGCTGGGTTTGCACGAGCAGCGAGGTCACTCTCGTTTGGCATGAGCTCATCTGGACTGAGTTCAGATCGCTCATCATCTGCCCACACGGCCGTCCTTCACCAGCAGCTGTCTCCCAACATGCAAGCCAGAGCCTGAATGAAAGACTAGGGGAATTTCCAGAATGCATTGTTAAAAATCAATTGGCGTTTTCTTCCACTTTGGCCAACATTGTTCAGAATTTATTGCATGCATAACTGTTTTACAGTAGGGCTGCTTGATTATGGCAAAAATCATAATCACGCTTATTTTGGTCAATATTGTAATCACGATTATGAGTGGGCCATATGACCAAAACTTTATATGAGTGATTTATTTAAAGATAGTGATATATATTTTCTGTAAATAAGGTTGCTATGACATCTACATTTTAGAGATTAGAGCATTTTCACAATTCTCAATAACACAGCTGAGTGTTAGAGGAACTGATATTAGTAACAAACAAAGTCCTCAAAATTATTGAAAATAATTAAACTGTCAGTAATAAAAAAGCAAAGGACAAATGCAATAGATAAGACACAAATTAAACAAACTACGCTTTAAGGTTTTTTAATGCAAGTCTCAAGTATGCAGTTAACGGAAATGAATAATCAAATGTAAAATAAAACAGCGTAGTCTTCACTGTAAGAACTTTCTTTGTTTCTTACTAAAGCTACAAAAGTCCTTCACTCAAGAGCAGTGAGTGATTTTGAATTTGTCGTTTGTCGTTTGATTAATATTAAGCACACAATCACAGCAGGAATATTAGGCTGCTGTCACTTTAAGAGCCGCATGCATCCAATTTACTGTTACGCGTGTATTTTCATTCTCAACTGGTAATGTTAATTTATTACATGACTGACGAAGGTTTACATGACTATTCACTAAGCGCCACATTTTGACACATTTTTGCGTGTATTTTTGATCGTTTATGCACGCAGCTTGAGCTAAAGATGACTTTACATGTCCGTGTTCTGTTCCGTCTCAGAAGTTCTCTTTAGCGCTTTTAAAAACATGAATAAATCTAATACACTTCAATAAATCAAGCACGTCCCATTTTGCAAAAGTCACGTTACATGATTTTACTGATTTGCACGTGAAATTGGGCTTTTATGGAGGAACGAAAGCACAGCGCTGGAAAGCGGGCGGAACGGGGCTCAATAATCGTTTTATCTCGATTATTTTATTTTCATAATCGTTGGAGGCCGAAATCGTTATTTTACAGCAAGACGGGTGTCATTAGTTTCACTTGCTTAGGTTATTCTTACTATTTCCATCGTGCACACTTCATAAGTCCAAATTATGCTTCAGTTTTGACCCAAATGCTTATATAGGGCCCTATGAAATTTATATTTTAATTAATGAAAGTTAAACATTTACATTTTTGGCAAATAAAGGGGATTTACTATTAAAATTAAAATATTTTGTGATTATTTCTTAAATAAAATTTTATTAATTTTCAACAGTAGTAGTATTACGTACATTCTAATAAATAATAGTAATATAGCCTATTTCTGGCACAATGTTTTTAATAAGTTAAACAGAACTTTTTTGACAGGTTGCAATGAATACCTTTAAAGTTCTGTATATGATATGATGCTATTTTTACTCGAATCAAATGGTAAAATGCTGGTGAAGTGACTCTCAGATCAGTTTTGGAGATATTGTTGATGTATTTATGTCCTCATTGAGACGGCAGACGCTGAAATCACCGCGAGCGCCACTTCATGAACAAAACCACACGTCTGCTCCATTCATGCAGAGATGCACAGAACATGCAGGATTCATACTTAAATCGACTTTTGCGGCTTAATATTTACAGATACTAGTCCATATCGGGATTTGATTTAAGTCTAATGACCTACTTTTGATTAATTCATCCAAACTTTGACAAATTCCGTGACATTCTGCGTTAAACTGTAAATTCCGTTTTTATGACTGGATTCCGTCCGCGTTTTCTGCATCGCGGAAATCATAGAGTCCTACTTATAGCGAGGACATTTTCCTACTGAGTAATAAACTAAACAGCAGTGTTATTGATTACACCACATTTACAAGATGCTTGTCAATGACGCTCAGGATCTGTAGCGCTTGTGTTTATCTTTAGTGTTAAATCTTTACATCTTTGAATAAATGAATGCTTGAAAATGGTGGATTCATTATTATTCTTAATGAAAAACATCAATAAAATAGTACAGTGGTAATCTTGTTTATGTTGAACATAGAACTTTTATTAGCAAAAATATGTACGGCGTTGCACATAACACAAATATATTTACCTCGGCCAGAAATTAGGAAATTGCTTCTTATGACTTAATTAATTCTCGTTTTATTTAATCGTGGTCATTGATTTCATTGAAAGAGTGGAATGAATTAGTACAACATGGCCATGATTTAATAAAGCAAAGCAACTAATTATTAATTCATGGCCACGATTTTCTTTAAACAAGGGAATGAGCTAATAAGTTGTTGGAACAATTTTTTATTTCATGGCAACAATATATATTTTTCATGCATGTTGTGTAGGGATTCATATTTATGCATGTTGTAACACAAATAAACCTAAATAAGATTGTTGGATTTTCCCTTACCTTAAAACAAAATCATAGTTTGTGGTTTGTTATTAGTTTTAAGGAAAAACACAACAGCAATAAAATAAACAGACAAATGCACGTATATTAAATATAGAAATATTGCCAAATCCATCATCTCCTCATCATCTCTCCTTATATTATTCATCTGAATCTTCTTTCTATTAAAAAAGTCAAATGAAGTAATGTAATCAGTGTTATCAGTTTCATCCCTGTACAGTGTTTTGTGCTGTTTTTCTTCAGCAATAATTAAAATGTTTGTTTGTTTAAACTAGTTGCATGTATCTCAGACCATCTCTAGTTTGTTGTTCTGTCTCATCACTTTACACATTATTCGTTTCTCTTAGAGAATTAGACTAATCTGCACGTATAAGTGCACTGGTGCTCATGTTGTCACGTGTTCAAGCTCTCTGGTATCGTGACAAGTTACCCTACAAATCTCAGCAGTCGATACAAACCCATGCCACTAACAGCAAAGCTCAATATAATGTGTGATGCACGCTAGGTCACTCACGCTGTGCACAGCCTAAATCTGCAGCAGATTAGTCAAACTGCTTCTAAATAAATACATATAAATAACTGGAGCAGTTGGTTTATGCAGAACGAGCATAACTGTGTCAGGTCGGCTGAAACCACACACATTTGATATGTTATATAGAGTGTCCAGCCTTTAGAAATCGCAAGGCGTATTTAAAACCAGTTTTTATCAAGTAACTGATGCAATATAATATCCACGACCATGTTTTAGATGACAGTGGTCAGTGAGCTCATGATTGCCTTCATATGGTGCTGTAAATCTGCTCTGACCACATCTTGCCAAGACCCCGGGGGGTCAGACGGGCCATTAGGCAGATAATAGATTACACCGGCAGATTAGCATCCTAAAACAAGGCCAAGAACCTGCTGGTCAGGCAAATGTTCAACTTTGACCCCAATAACCAGGATAAGCATTTTTTCCAGATGAATTCACTTGGGGTCTATAAACCTGTCCAGATTGGCCACACAAGGTCAACACGAGTGAATAAATGCATACAGACTTTTAGTACACAATGTACAACCTTTTTGTTTCTCCATAGCCCCCATTATCAAAGACAATATTTTTTGAAAGCTTCAAACTTTATTTATGGAAACTAGGAATGGCAATATATTATAAATTATTCAAATAATAGATTTAAATAACTGATTGTTCTTTATAGTTTACACTAGTTATTTTTCTCAAATTATTTTTACCCCACAAATAGCAATTGCTACCAGTATAATAATTTTAATCATTAAAACATAATTATTTTACTTCTTTTATTCAACGAGGATGCATTGATAAACAAGTAACAGTAATGACATTTATAATGTTACAAAAAATTTTTTTAAATCCTTTGAAAAAAAAATCCTGAAAAAAATGTATCAATGTATCAAAAATATGAAGCAGCACTGTTTTAAACAATAAAAATAAGCTGAAATCTTTCTTAAATTCAGCAAAAAAAAAAAAACATTTTTTTTTTAAATTGTAATATTTCACTGTTTTACAGTATTTTTGATCAAATAAATGCAGCCTTGAACATCAAAAATACTGACCCCAAACTTTAGAAAGGTAGTGCATCTATACTGTAAAAAAATATTTTTTTAAAGTCGTAAATAACAGAGACTATTAAAGTACAATTTACAAGAAAATACTATCTCTACTTGAAAATGTTACATTAAATTCAACATGCTACTTGCTGTTTCTTTGTATGTTATTGTGAAATTTACAAGCAATTTCTGAGTTGAATTTCCACATTTTTGTTTTTATAAATGTAATTTATTTTATTTAATTTTTAAGTGTAGAAATATTCAAAATCATTTAAGTCATATTGCAGCCCCTTTGGAAATTTGCTGAGGTCTCCTTAAAAGGATTATATTATTTTTTTGGGTCCTGAATTAATGTTTAATCTCTCTTTAATTGCTGTTGTTAATTGCAGTCTGTTGTTGAGCTCTTCTTAGAGGTGAGATCAAAACATGATACGAAAGCAGCAAAAGCAGAAGCTGCTCTGAGTAAAGTGCCTCAGATTAGCCCTTTTCTCCCCGTCAGCACTGTCCGCTGTGATAATAGAGCTGGTTTTAGTGCTCTTTCTGTGGTGGGGAAGTAGAGCGTAATGCATCTCTCTCTCACTGATAGCATGTGAAGTCCAGAAAGAGCCAGTTGTAACCGACAGCTCTTTCCTTTCTTTCCATCTTAGGGATATTTGGGGGCACTGGGACGGTTTGAAGGAGGGGATGTGGTTTTGGATGGGGTCTGGATGGAATGATAGAGGGCTTATTCATGCTTTTTCTGGCTGTCCGGGGCGAGTCGGGGAGCTCCAGCTGGGAGTTCATTATGTCAGCGCTCTCAGCGACAGCACGTGAGCAGCCGGACCGTGGCTGACGGCCCAGAGAGGGAGGGATCGTCTGTGGGTTTAATCTCCAGAGCCGGGGTTGGGAAAGCCCTGCACTGCTAGTTTAAGCAGTCACTCAATCGTCAATGAATGCATATCAGCCCTCGGCCTTACAGACACCGACAGCTCAATGCACCTGCTGCAACACATCCTAGTTTTATTGTCCATTCTGGATGGGTCACAAATGTGTTTCTGAAGAAAGAAGCCAATAATTTGGTGCTGATTTTATTGGCCAAGACATTGACAAGGCAGAACAATTAGTTTTCATAGTTAAAGTGAGATTTTCCACTCTTTGGCTTTGCCAGCCTTCACATGTTTGTGTGTGTGTGTCTGGGGAAATAACAGGGTTTCTGTGGGTCTTAAAAGTCTTAATTTTCCACAATTTATGGCCTTAAAAATGATTAAATCAGAGCAGAAAGTCTTAAATTCATGGCATTAAATACATAAAGATATTTGTACTGAAAAACAAGATAAAAATAGTGAAAAAAATATTCATTTTATGCAATGCGTGCAACAAAAATGTACGTTTATGCTTAAAACAAGAACACATGTCAATGGAGAATAAAAAATATTTTCCCTCTGAATCAAGTCATTTTTATGACCCTATTAGGCGATATTTGTTTGTTTAATCATAAATTGACTTCATTTTGATCAATTTCTTAGAAAACAAAGTTATTTTTTGTCATTTTGTTTTTTTCATGTATTTTGATTTAAGAATCTTTATAGATTTTTCCTGGAAAACAGTACAAAAATACGAAGAAAGAGCACCACTTTTTTGTGGTATGATCAGAAGGAACAGTAAATGTTATTTCCATGTTCTTGTAAGCCATAAACATGAATTCATGCATTTGTGCATTCGTTCATTCATTCATTTGTGCATTCGTTCATTCATTCATGCATTCGTGCATTCGTTCATTCATTTGTGCATTTGTTCATTCATTCATTCATTTGTGCATTCGTTCATTCATTCATTCATTCATTCATTTGTGCATTCGTTCATTCATTCATTCATTCATTCATTCATTCGTTCGTTCATTAATTCATTCATTTGTTCATTCATTCATGCATTCGTGCATTCGTTCATTCATTCATGCATTTGTGCATTCGTTCATTCATTCATGCATTCATTCATTTGTTCATTCATTCATGCATTTGTGCATTCGTTCGTTCATTCATTCATTCATGCATTCATTCATTTGTTCATTCATTCGTGCATTCGTTCATTCATACATTAATTTGTGCATTCATTCATTTGTTCATTCATTCATGCATTTGTGCATTCGTTCATTCATTCATTCATTCATGCATTCATTCATTCGTGCATTCATTCATTCATTCATTTGTTCATTCATTCATGCATTCGTGCGTTTATTCATTCATACATGCAACTCAAAGATGAATTGATTCTGTAATTCCAGTGCTATTGATTTATGAATAAATAGCGTTATAGATGTGGTATCATCTCTTCCAACTTAAAAGCTGTAGGTTTTACTGATTTTTACTCCATTGGTTAAGGTTCACAGTACAGACACCTAGAGCTCAGTTTGTGTTGGTGTGAAAAATGGTGTTGCATTATACATTAGTAATTTTTGGTTTCCATCCATGTGTTTTATGCAAATTTTGAAATATTGCATTAAAAAAAAACGTTGGATGGAAATGCCAAAATGCACAAAATATTAAAATGTGGATTAAAAAAATGTATGCATTGAGGCGCATACATTTTTTCATGCAATACGAAAACATTCACAAACTACAATGGAAACACATTTACCAATTCAATTTCTTGATGCTCCACAAAGTCAGATTTGAAACGCCTGCTGCTAGTACTCACTATAGCTTTCACGCTCATGAAGCATGTGGTTCTGGATCGTTAATACAGTGTGAAAAGAGCATTAAATCTGGTTAGGGTGAGTTTTGTTTTCCCACACTTAAATGATCAATTGTAGAATTGCATCTAATCCAGTGTGAATGAAATAAGCTGCATTTCTGCAGCGT